>JBBGZY010002686.1:0-195120 GCA_037952925.1 Lithobates clamitans
CAGAGGACATCACTATGACACACTATGTGTTCTTTTTATTGGAGGGGGGTGATAGTTATTTATTTTTGAATCCAGTAGTTTCTTTATTGGACGTGTTACCATGGTTACCATAGTTCTATCATTACCGCCTGAAATGTATAACGAGCAGAGCTTCCCCGCGTGTCACACAGTGCGGTACATGGAGCCCAGACCAGAGAATACATGAGGAGGTTCTACCTCCCACATAATCATATATATATATATATATCCATTTTCTCCAGGTAGATCCCAGCCTCTGAAAGGTTGCCTCCCCTGCCCTAGACGGAGTTATTGGACCCGGAGTGTATGGACTGGTGCTTGTGATGGTGGGCAGCCTCATACTATTGGGGAAGAACCAGTTACTACCAGTGGTCCCTATGGGGGTAGAGCTACACAAAGATACCCAAAATATAACTCATGAAGACACAAAGGACCTAAACCAAATGGTGGAAGAGTCCAACCAGCTTAATGATATGAATGGGAGGTATGACCTGGTAATGATGTGGCACTGGTCTGGTCTGGTCTGCTTAGGAAAGATGGGACACTGGTCTGCTTGGGAAGGATGAGGCTCTTCTCTGCTTGGGAAGGATGAGGCTCTGGTCTGCTTGGGAAGGATGAGGTTCTGGTCTGCTTGGGAAGATGAGGCTCTGGTCTGCTTGGGAAGGATGAGGCTCTGGTCTGCTTGGGAAGGATGAGGCTCTTGTCTGCTTGGGAAGGATGAGGCTCTTGTCTGCTTGGGAAGGATGAGGCTCTGGTCTGCTTGGGAAGGATGAGGTTCTGGTCTGCTTGGGAAGGATGAGGCTCTGGTCTGCTTGGGAAGGATGAGGCTCTTGTCTGCTTGGGAAGGATGAGGCTCTGGTCTGCTTGGGAAGGATGAGGTTCTGGTCTGCTTGGGAAGGATGAGGCTCTGGTCTGCTTGGGAAGGATGAGGCTCTGGTCTGCTTGGGAAGGATGAGGCTCTTGTCTGCTTGGGAAGGATGAGGCTCTTGTCTGCTTGGGAAGGATGAGGCTCTGTCTGCTTGGGAAGGATGAGGTTCTGGTCTGCTTGGGAAGGATGAGGCTCTGGTCTGCTTGGGAAGGATGAGGCTCTGGTCTGCTTGGGAAGGATGAGGCACTGGTCTGCTTGGGAAGGATGAGGGACTGGTCTGCTTGGGAAGGATGAGGTTCTGGTCTGCTTGGGAAGGATGAGGCTCTTGTAGACAAAAGAGAAAAAGACCGCTGACGTTGCCAATCAAGCGCGGGTGTGTATGAGCTTAACTGACGGTATTACTAATTACCTGCTCAAATATACACACCTGCGTGTATCATTACCGCAAACTATAGATCGTGAAAAAATCCACATAAAATAGGGTAATTGTCCTCTGAACCATGACCAACAGCATACACAAAAGGATATCGGAAAAAAGATTATTCCAAAAAGCAGTTTCTTCAGAGAGGACACACTGATGTTAAAGCTTAACTATCTTTATTAGAAAACCTCAGGTAGAAATTCATGTATAAACAATTTAACAATAATGCAAGAAATGCAAAGAAATTGATCCTCCCTCCAGCTAGAATTAAAAATAAGACTGACGTCTTACAAGGGACATTGGGTGGCCACCATACCCTATATACACACCTCCATCAATCGTTCGTCTTGCATACACATACAGACAAAAAGTCCTTGACCCGGGTCTTATAGACTAGTTATTGTTCAGATGTTGCTCAGATGTATAAAGGGGTAGAAGTAAAGTACCATGGGCATACACATGGGACAATTGACTGTATCAGAGCTGCATTAAGGCGAGAAATCCACCCGTAGGATTGACCTGAATAGATTGAACAGAGATCCATGTAATATAGCACTGTTAAGTACGGGGGTCAACAATTAGCGACCAAGCAGACCAAAGTCCATTGATGTTTCTACATAAGAAGACATGTAATATCGCTCACCATTTAGGCGTTTAGATCAGAATGTCCTGTGGTCCGCGAAGTACCCGTGCTGACACCGTCTCCTGGCTTGTCAGTAAACCATGCCGATAGCCTTGCACTTCCGGCAATGCTGATTCCTCCCGACTACGCTGCGGTGGATCGCCAGGTGCGAAGATGATCAGCTGGGCTATGGCAATCAGCTGTAAAGATAATAGTGTGGACAGCCACATAGGGAACAGCAGGGAAACAGGATCGCTGTTTGGATTTGGCGGTGTTGGTCCGTCCAGGGGTGGAGATAAACTAAGGTGGTTCCGGGCTATTTGGTGGGCATCCAAGGGTCCCAGCCACCACACAGGTGATGGCGTGATGCTTACGCGTTTCACCTGATCACAGGTTTCCTCAGAGCCTTAGGTTTCCTAACCCTGAGGAAACCTGTGATCAGGTGAAACGCGTAAGCATCACGCCATCACCTGTGTGGTGGCTGGGACCCTTGGATGCCCACCAAATAGCCCGAACCACCTTAGTTTATCTCCACCCCTGGACGGACCAACACCGCCAAATCCAAACAGCGATCCTGTTTCCTGCTGTTCCCTATGTGGC
This sequence comes from Lithobates clamitans, assembly GCA_037952925.1. Lineage (NCBI taxonomy): Eukaryota > Metazoa > Chordata > Amphibia > Anura > Ranidae > Lithobates > Lithobates clamitans. The sequence goes on from JBBGZY010002686.1 coordinate 2,530, forward strand.
TGTCCACACTATTATCTTTACAGCTGATTGCCATAGCCCAGCTGATCATCTTCGCACCTGGCGATCCACCGCAAGCGTAGTCGGGAGGAATCAGCATTGCCGGAAGTGCAAGGCTATCGGCATGGTTTACTGACAAGCCAGGAGACGGTGTCAGCACGGGTACTTCGCGGACCACAGGACATTCTGATCTAAACGCCTAAATGGTGAGCGATATTACATGTCTTCTTATGTAGAAACATCAATGGACTTTGGTCTGCTTGGTCGCTAATTGTTGACCCCCGTACTTAACAGTGCTATATTACATGGATCTCTGTTCAATCTATTCAGGGTCAATCCTACGGGTGGATTTCTCGCCTTAATGCAGCTCTGATACAGTCAATTGTCCCATGTGTATGCCCATGGTACTTTACTTCTACCCCTTTATACATCTGAGCAACATCTGAACAATAACTAGTCTATAAGACCCGGGTCAAGGACTTTTTGTCTGTATGTGTATGCAAGACGAACGATTGATGGAGGTGTGTATATAGGGTATGGTGGCCACCCAATGTCCCTTGTAAGACGTCAGTCTTATTTTTAATTCTAGCTGGAGGGAGGATCAATTTCTTTGCATTTCTTGCATTATTGTTAAATTGTTTATACATGAATTTCTACCTGAGGGTTTTCTAATAAAGATAGTTAAGCTTTAACATCAGTGTGTCCTCTCTGAAGAAACTGCTTTTTGGAATAATCTTTTTTCCGATATCCTTTTGTGGAAGGATGAGGCTCTTGTCTGCTTGGGAAGAATGAGGCACTGGTCTGCTTGGGAAGGATGAGGCACTGGTCTGCTTGGGAAGGATGAGGCTCTGGTCTGCTTGGGAAGGATGAGGTTCTGGTCTGCTTGGGAAGGATGAGGCTCTTGTCTGCTTGGGAAGGATGAGGCACTGGTCTGCTTGGGAAGGATGAGGCTCTGGTCTGCTTGGGAAGGATGAGGTTCTGGTCTGCTTGGGAAGGATGAGGCTCTTGTCTACTTGGGAAGGATGAGGCACTGGTCTGCTTGGGAAGGATGAGGCTCTGGTCTGCTTGGGAAGGATGAGGTTCTGGTCTGCTTGGGAAGGATGAGGCTCTTGTCTGCTTGGGAAGGATGAGGCACTGGTCTGCTTGGGAAGGATGAGGCTCTGGTCTGCTTGGGAAGGATGAGGTTCTGGTCTGCTTGGGAAGGATGAGGCTCTTGTCTACTTGGGAAGGATGAGGCACTGGTCTGCTTGGGAAGGATGAGGCTCTGGTCTGCTTGGGAAGGATGAGGTTCTGGTCTGCTTGGGAAGGATGAGGCTCTGGTCTGCTTGGGAAGGATGAGGCTCTTGTCTGCTTGGGAAGGATGAGGCTCTTGTCTGCTTGGGAAGGATGAGGCACTGGTCTGCTTGGGAAGGATGAGGCTCTGGTCTGCTTGGGAAGGATGAGGCTCTTGTTTGCTTGGGAAGGATGAGGCACTGGTCTGCTTGGGAAGGATGAGGCTCTTGTCTGCTTGGGAAGGATGAGGCACTGGTCTGCTTGGGAAGGATGAGGCTCTGGTCTGCTTGAGAAGGATGAGGTTCTGGTCTGCTTGGGAAGGTTGAGGCTCTGGTCTGCTTGGGAAGGATGAGGCTCTTGTCTGCTTGGGAAGGATGAGGCCTCTTTTCTGCTTGGGAAGGATGAGGCACTGGTCTGCTTGGGAAGGATGAGGCTCTGGTCTGCTTGGGAAGGATGAGGCTCTTGTCTGCTTGGGAAGGATGAGGCACTGGTCTGCTTGGGAAGGATGAGGCTCTGGTCTGCTTGGGAAGGATGAGGTTCTGGTCTGCTTGGGAAGGATGAGGTTCTGGGTCTGCTTGGGAAGGATGAGGTTCTGGTCTGCTTGGGAAGGATGAGGCTCTGGTCTGCTTGGGAAGGATGAGGGACTGGTCTGCTTGGGAAGGATGAGGCACTGGTCTGCTTGGGAAGGATGAGGCTCTGGTCTGCTTGGGAAGGATGAGGCTCTTGTCTGCTTGGGAAGGATGAGGCACTGGTCTGCTTGGGAAGGATGAGGTTCTGGTCTGGTTGGGAAGGATGAGGTTCTGGTCTGCTTGGGAAGGATGAGGTTCTGATCTGCTTGGGAAGGATGAGGCTCTGGTCTGCTTGGGAAGGATGAGGCACTGGTCTGCTTGGGAAGGATGAGGCTCTTGTCTGCTTGGGAAGGATGAGGTTCTGGTCTGCTTGGGAAGGATGAGGTTCTGGTCTGCTTAGGAAGGATGAGATTCTGTTCTGCTTGGGAGGGATGAGGCTCTGGTCTGCTTGGGAAGGTTGAGGCATTGGTCTGCTTGGGAAGGATGAGGCTCTGGTCTGCTTGGGAAGGATGAGGCTCTTGTCTGCTTGGAAGGATGAGGCTCTTGTCTGCTTGGGAAGGATGAGGCACTGGCCTGCTTGGGAAGGATGAGGCTCTTGTCTGCTTGGGAAGGATGAGGCTCTTGTTTGCTTGGGAAAGATGAGGTTCTGGTCTGCTTGGGAAGGATGAGGTTCTGGTCTGCTTGGGAAGGATGAGGTTCTGGTCTGCTTGGGAAGGATGAGGTTCTGGTCTGCTTGGGAAGGATGAGGTTCTGGTCTGCTTGGGAAGGTTGAGGCACTGGTCTGCTTGGGAAGGTTGAGGCACTGGTTCTGCTTGGGAAGGATGAGGCACTGGTCTGCTTGGGAAGGATGAGGCACTGGTCTGCTTGGGAAGGATGAGGCTGGTCTGCTTGGGAAGGATGAGGCACTGGTCTGCTTGGGAAGGATGAGGCACTGGTCGGCTTGGGAAGGATGAGGTTCTGGTATGCTTGGGAAGGATGAGGCACTGGTCTGCTTGGGAAGGTTGAGGCACTGGTTAGCTTGGGAAGGATGAGGCACTGATCTGCTTGGGAAGGATGAGGCACTGGTCTGCTTGGGAAGGATGAGGCTGGTCTGCTTGGGAAGGATGAGGCACTGGTCTGCTTGGGAAGGATGAGGCACTGGCCTGCTTGGGAAGGATGAGGCTGGTCTGCTTGGGAAGGATGAGGCACTGGTCTGCTTGGGAAGGATGAGGCACTGGTCTGCATGAGAAGGATGAGGTTCTGGTCTGCTTGGGAAGGATGAGGCACTGGTCGGCTTGGGAAGGATGAGGCACTGACCTGCTTGGGAAGGATGAGGCTGGTCTGCTTGGGAAGGATGAGGCACTGGTCTGCTTGGGAAGGATGAGGTTCTGGTCTGCTTGGGAAAGATGAGGCACTGGTCTGCTTGGGAAGGATGAGGCACTGGCCTGCTTGGGAACGATGAGGCTCTGGTCTGCTTGGGAAGGATGAGGCACTGGCCTGCTTGGGAAGGATGAGGCTGGTCTGCTTGGGAAGGATGAGGTTCTGGTCTGCTTGGGAAGGATGAGGTTCTGGTCTGCTTGGGAAGGATGAGGTTCTGGTCTGCTTGGGAAGGATGAGGTTCTGGTCTGCTTGGGAAGGATGAGGCTGGTCTGCTTGGGAAGGATGAGGTTCTGGTCTGCTTGGGAAGGATGAGGTTCTGGTCTGCTTGGGAAGGATGAGGCACTGGTCTGCTTGGGAAGGATGAGGTTCTGGTCTGCTTGGGAAGGATGAGGTTCTGGTCTGCTTGGGAAGGATGAGGCTGGTCTGCTTGGGAAGGATGAGGCACTGGTCTGCTTGGGAAGGATGAGGCACTGGCCTGCTTGGGAAGGATGAGGTACTGGTTTGGTCTGACTAGGAAGGATGAGGCACTGGTCCTGCTTGGGAAGGATGAGGCCGGTCTGCTTGGGAAGGATGAGGCACTGGTCTGCTTGGGATAGATGAGGCACTGGTCTGCTTGGGAAGGATGAGGCACTGGTCTGCTTGGGAAGGATGAGGCACTGGTTTGGTCTGACTAGGAAGGATGAGGCACTGGTCTGCTTGGGAAGGATGAGGCACTGGTCTGCTTGGGAAGGATGAGGCTCTGGTCTGCTTGGGAAGGATGAGCCACTGGTCTGCTTGGGAAGGATGAGGCACTGGTTTGCTTAGGAAGTATGAGGCACTGGTTTTGGTCTGACTAGGAAGGATGAGGCACTGGTCTGCTTGGGAAGGATGAGGCATTGGTTTGGTCTGACTAGGAAGGATGAGGCACTGGTCTGCTTGGGAAGGATGAGGCACTGGCCTGCTTGAGAAGGATGAGGCACTGGTCTGCTTGGGAAGGATGAGGCACTGGTCTGCTTGGGAAGGATGAGGCACTGGTCTGCTTGGGAAGGATGAGGCACTCGTCTGCTTGGGAAGGATGAGGCACTGGTTTGGTCTGACTAGGAAGGATGAGGCACTGGTCTGCTTGGGAAGGATGAGGCACTGGTCTGCTTGGGAAGGATGAGGCACTGGCCTGCTTGAGAAGGATGAGGCACTGGCCTGCTTGAGAAGGATGAGGCACTGGCCTGCTTGAGAAGGATGAGGCACTGGCCTGCTTGAGAAGGATGAGGCACTGGTCTGCTTGGGAAGTATGAGGCATTGGTTTGGTCTGACTAGGAAGAATGAGGCTCTGGTCTGAAGTCTTTATGAAGTTTGAGGCACTGTTTCAGACTACCTACTGCTTAGGAAGTATTAGGAACTGTTCCTGAGTGCCTAGGGAGTATAAGACACTGGCATGAAGTATTTAGGAAGAATAATGCACTGTTCCAGACTACCTGCTGCCTAGGGAATATTGCAAACTGGTCTGGTCTGCCTAGGTAGGATGTGGCAGTGGTCCACACTGTCTGGGAAGTATGGGGCACTGGTCTGGAGTGCCAATGAAATATGAGGTACCACAATGTCTTTTAGTGAAAAGCGAAGTTCTGGGCTTCCCGTCAGTCTAGCACACTTGTACGGCTCCTCTTCATTAAACTTCAGCTTTAAGCATAGAACTCTATTACCAATTTTCCCATTTCACTAATTGTTTCCTGTTTGGCATTCCTCCCAGCTGTGAGCTGCAATATAAATGTGTGTTGTGCAATAATCACAGAGAACTGTGCGCAGACCGCACTGCCAGCCAATACTTCTACATGACGGATCATGTGAGTCCCACTCCTTCCCTTCATTGCCATAGGAGGAAGAACAACACTGTTGGTGGATGAATCATGAATAACCACAAGGACTCACCGCACCTTCCCCAACAAACACCTAAAATACCCATCCAAAACGTCCTCTGTGGTGTACATAGTTCCTGAGTCACTGATATTCCAGGGTAGATTCCTCTGTGGTGTATCCAGTTCCCGAGTCCTTGATCTTTTGTAGTATGTTCATCTGTGGTGTATCTGGTTCCTGAGTGCCTGATCTTCTGGGGTAGGTTCATCTGTGGTGTATCGGGTTCCTAAGTCACTAATATTCCAGAGTAGGATCTTCTGTGGTGCATCTGTTTCCTGAGTAACTGATATTACAGAGTAGGTTCCCCTGTGGTGTATCTGGTTCTTGAGTCACTGATATTCCAGAGTAGGTTCATCTGTGGTGTATCTGGTTCCTGAGTCACTACTATTCCGGAGTAGGATCTTCTGTGGTGTATCCGGTTTCTGAGTAACTGATGTTCCAGAGTAGGTTCCTCTGTGGTGTATCTGGTTCCTGAGTCACTGATATTCCGGAGTAGGTTCCCCTGTGGTGTATCTGGTTCCTCAGTCTCTGATATTCCAGAGTAGGTTCCTCTGTGGTATATCTGGTTCCTCAGTCTCTGATATTCCAGAGTAGGTTCCTCTGTGGTGTATCTGGTTCCTGAGTCTCTGATATTCTGGAGTAGGTTCCTCTGTGGTGTATCTGGTTCCTCAGTCTCTGATATTACGGAGTAGGTTCCTTTGTGGTGTATCTGGTTCCTCAGTCTCTGATATTCCAGAGTAGGTTCCTCTGTGGTGTATCTGGTTCCTCAGTCTCTGATATTCCGGAGTAGGTTCCTCTGTGGTGTATCTGGTTCCTGAGTCTCTGATATTCCGGAGTATGTTCCTCTGTGGTGTATCTGGTTCCTCAGTCTCTGATATTCCAGAGTAGATTCCTCTGTGGTGTATCTGGTTCCTGAGTCTCTGATATTCTGGAGTAGGTGTCTCTGTGGTGTATCTGGTTCCTCAGTCTCTGATATTCCAGAGTGGGTTCATCTGTGGTGTATCTGGTTCCTCAGTCTCTGATATTCCAGAGTAGGTTCCTCTGTGGTGTATCTGGTTCCTCAGTCTCTGATATTCCAGAGTAGGTTCCTCTGTTGTGTATCTGGTTCCTCAGTCTCTCATATTCCAGAGTAGGTTCCTCTGTGGTGTATCTGGTTTCTCAGTCTCTGATACTCCGGAGTAGGTTCCTTTGTGGTGTATCTGGTTCCTGAGTCTCTGATATTCTGGAGCAGGTTCCTCTGTGGTGTATCTGGTTCCTCAGTCTCTGATATTCTGGAGTAGGTTCCTCTGTGGTGTATTTGGTTCCTGAGTCTCTGATATTCTGAAGTAGGCATCTCTGCGGTGTATCTGGTTCCTCAGTCTCTGATATTCCAGAGTAGGTTCCTCTGTGGTGTATCTGGTTCCTCAGTCTCTCATATTCCAGAGTAGGTTCCTCTGTGGTGTATCTGGTTCCTCAGTCTCTGATATTCCAGAGTAGGTTCCTCTGTGGTGTATCTGGTTCCTCAGTCTCTGATATTCCAGAGTAGGTTCCTCTGTGGTGTATCTGGTTCCTCAGTCTCTGATATTCCAGAGTAGGTTCCTCTGTGGTGTATCTGGTTCCTCAGTCTCTGATATTCCAGAGTAGGTTCCTCTGTGGTGTATCTGGTTCCTCAGTCTCTGATATTCCAGAGTAGGTTCCTCTGTGGTGTATCTGGTTCCTCAGTCTCTGATACTCCGGAGTAAGTTCCTCTGTGGTGTATCTGGTTCCTCAGTCTCTGATATTCCAGAGTAGGTTCCTCTGTGGTGTATTTGGTTCCTGAGTCTCTGATATTCTGGAGTAGGCATCTCTGTGGTGTATCTGGTTCCTCAGTCTCTGATATTCTGGAGTAGGTTCCTCTGTGGTGTATCTGGTTCCTCAGTCTCTGATATTCCGGAGTAGGTTCCTCTGTGGTGTATCTGGTTCCTCAGTCTCTGATATTCCAGAGTAGGTTCCTCTGTGGTGTATTTGGTTCCTGAGTCTCTGATATTCTGGAGTAGGTTCCTCTGTGGTGTATCTGGTTCCTCAGTCTCTGATATTCCGGAGTAGGTTCCTCTGTGGTGTATCTGGTTCCTCAGTCTCTGATATTCCAGACTAGGTTCCTCTGTGGTGTATCTGGTTCCTCAGTCTCTGATATTCCGGAGTAGGTTCCTCTGTGGTGTATCTGGTTCCTCAGTCTCTGATATTCCAGAGTAGGTTCCTCTGTGGTGTATCTGGTTCCTGAGTCTCTGATATTCTGGAGTAGGTTCCTCTTTAGTGTATCTGGTTCCTGAGTCTCTGATATTCCGAAGTAGGTTCCTCTGTGGTGTATCTGGTTCCTGAGTCTCTGATATTCTGAAGTAGGCATCTCTGTGGTGTATCTGGTTCCTCAATCTCTGATATTCCAGAGTAGGTTCCTCTGTGGTGTATCTGGTTCCTGAGTCTCTGATATTCCGGAGTAGGTGTCTCTGTGGTGTATCTGGTTCCTCAGTCTCTGATATTCCAGAGTAGGTTCCTCTGTGGTGTATCTGGTTCCTCAGTCTCTGATATTCCAGAGTAGGTTCCTCTGTGGTGTATCTGGTTCCTCAGTCTCTGATATTCTGGAGTAGGTTCCTCAGTCTCTGATACTCCGGAGTAGGTTCCTCTGTGGTGTATCTGGTTCCTCAGTCTCTGATATTCTGGAGTTGGTATCTCTGTGGTGTATCTGGTTCCTCAGTCTCTGATATTCTGGAGTAGGTTCCTCTGTGGTGTATCTGGTTCCTCAGTCTCTGATATTCCGGAGTAGGTTCCTCTGTGGTGTATCTGGTTCCTCAGTCTCTGATATTCCAGAGTAGGTTCCTCTGTGGTGTATCTGGTTCTTCAGTCTCTGATATTCCAGAGTAGGTTCCTCTGTGGTGTATCTGGTTCCTCAGTCTCTGATATTCCAGAGTAGGTTCCTCTGTGGTGTATCTGGTTCCTCAGTCTCTGATATTCCAGAGTAGGTTCCTCTGTGGTGTATCTGGTTCCTCAGTCTCTGATATTCCAGAGTAGGTTCCTCTGTGGTGTATCTGGTTCCTCAGTCTCTGATACTCCGGAGTAGGTTCCTCTGTGGTATATCTGGTTCCTCAGTCTCTGATATTCTGGAGTAGGCATCTCTGTGGTGTATCTGGTTCCTCAGTCTCTGATATTCTGGAGTAGGTTCCTCTGTGGTGTATCTGGTTCCTCAGTCTCTGATATTCCGGAGTAGGTTCCTCTGTGGTGTATCTGGTTCCTCAGTCTCTGATATTCCAGAGTAGGTTCCTCTGTGGTGTATCTGGTTCCTCAGTCTCTGATATTCCAGAGTAGGTTCCTTTGTGGTGTATCTGGTTCCTCAGTCTCTGATATTCCAGAGTAGGTTCCTCTGTGGTGTATCTGGTTCCTCAGTCTCTGATACTCCGGAGTAGGTTCCTCTGTGGTGTATCTGGTTCCTCAGTCTCTGATATTCTGGAGTAGGCATCTCTGTGGTGTATCTGGTTCCTCAGTCTCTGATATTCTGGAGTAGGTTCCTCTGTGGTGTATCTGGTTCCTCAGTCTCTGATATTCCGGAGTAGGTTCCTCTGTGGTGTATCTGGTTCCTCAGTCTCTGATATTCCAGAGTAGGTTCCTCTGTGGTGTATCTGGTTCCTGAGTCTCTGATATTCTGGAGTAGGTTCCTCTGTGGTGTATCTGGTTCCTCAGTCTCTGATATTCCGGAGTAGGTTCCTCTGTGGTGTATCTGGTTCCTCAGTCTCTGATATTCCAGACTAGGTTCCTCTGTGGTGTATCTGGTTCCTCAGTCTCTGATATTCTGGAGTAGGTTCCTCTGTGGTGTATCTGGTTCCTGAGTCTCTGATATTCTGAAGTAGGCATCTCTGTGGTGTATCTGATTCCTCAGTCTCTGATATTACGGAGTAGGTTCCTCTGTGGTGTATCTGGTTCCTCAGTCTCTGATATTCCAGAGTAGGTTCCTCTGTGGTGTATCTGGTTCCTCAGTCTCTGATATTCCAGACTAGGTTCCTCTGTGGTGTATCTGGTTCCTCAGTCTCTGATATTCCAGAGTAGGTTCCTCTGTGGTGTATCTGGTTCCTGAGTCTCTGATATTCTGAAGTAGGCATCTCTGTGGTGTATCTGGTTCCTCAGTCTCTGATATTCCAGACTAGGTTCCTCTGTGGTGTATCTGGTTCCTCAGTCTCTGATATTTCAGAGTAGGTTCCTCTGTGGTGTATCTGGTTCCTGAGTCTCTGATATTCTGGAGTAGGTTCCTCTGTGGTGTATCTGGTTCCTCAGTCTCTGCTATTCCAGACTAGGTTCCTCTGTGGTGTATCTGGTTCCTCAGTCTCTGATATTCTGGAGTAGGTTCCTCTGTGGTGTATCTGGTTCCTGAGTCTCTGATATTCTGAAGTAGGCATCTCTGTGGTGTATCTGGTTCCTAAATCTCTGATATTCTGGAGTAGGTTCCTCTGTGGTGTATCTGGTTCCTCAGTCTCTGATATTCCAGAGTAGGTTCCTCTGTGGTGTATCTGGTTGAATGACATTCTAGAGTAAAGTCCTCCAGCGATATGTACGATTTTCCAGGATGATGGAAGAGTTCTCATGGTGAGGTAAGTACTCTAATAGAACAAATAAGTATTTTCTTAGAATTACTTAGTGGAATTCCTCCAATCAGTGCAGTGTTTGCAGTAACTGTGCTTTCTTTTGTCGCAGGGCCGCCATGGAAACGGTGGAGTCGGAGGTATTTGATCTGGAGAGCCGGTTGGAGAAGGTATGTGCATAGGGAGTGGTGGGGGGTGGGAGGGTGGCACTCAGGGATTTGTGGGGTGGGATTATTATGGGTTGGGGTAGGGGGATGGGAGGGTGGCCTTCATGGATTTTCTAGAGTGGGATTAATATGGGTTGGGATAGGAGGGTGGCATTCAGGGATTAGTAGGGTGGGATTATTATGGGTAGGGTTGGGAGGGTGGCATTCAGGGATTAGTAGGGTGGGATTATTATGGGTTGGGGTGGAGGTAATAGAAGGGTGGCATTCAGGGATTTGTGGGGTGGGATTATTATGGGTTGGGGGGATGGGAGGGTGGCATTCAGGGATTAGTAGGGTGGGATTATTATGGGTTGGGATAGGATGGTGGCATTTAGGAATTTGTGGGGTGGGATTATTATGGGTTGGGGTGGGGGGATGGGAGGGTGGCATTCAGGGATTTGTGGGGTGGGATTATTATGGGTTGGAGTGGGGGTAATAAGAGGGTGGCATTCAGGAATTTGTGGGGTGAGATTATTATGGGTTGGGGTGGGGGAATGGGAGGGTGGCATTCAGGGATTTGTGGGGTGGGATTATTATGGGTTGGAGTGGGGGTAATAAGAGGGTGGCATTCAGGAATTTGTGGGGTGGGATTATTATGGGTTGGGGTGGGGGGATGGGAGGGTGGTATTCAGGTATTAGTAGGGTGGGATTATTATGGGTTGGGGTGGGGGGATGGGAGGGTGGCCTTCATGGATTTTCTAGAGTGGGATTAATATGGGTTGGGATAGGAGGGTGGCATTCAGGGATTAGTAGGGTGGGATTATTATGGGTAGGGTTGGGAGGGTGGCATTCAGGGATTAGTAGGGTGGGATTATTATGGGTTGGGGTGGAGGTAATAGAAGGGTGGCATTCAGGGATTTGTGGGGTGGGATTATTATGGGTTGGGGGGATGGGAGGGTGGCATTCAGGGATTAGTAGGGTGGGATTATTATGGGTTGGGATAGGATGGTGGCATTTAGGAATTTGTGGGGTGGGATTATTATGGGTTGGGGTGGGGGGATGGGAGGGTGGCATTCAGGGATTTGTGGGGTGGGATTATTATGGGTTGGAGTGGGGGTAATAAGAGGGTGGCATTCAGGAATTTGTGGGGTGGGATTATTATGGGTTGGGGTGGGGGGATGGGAGGGTGGTATTCAGGTATTAGTAGGGTGGGATTATTATGGGTTGGGGTGGGGGGATGGGGGGGTGACAGTCAGGAATTTGCGGGGTAGTTTACTATGGGTTGGGTTGGGGAGTGACGTTCAGGAAATTGTGGGGTGGGATTATGATGGGTTGGGGTGGGGGGATGGGAGGATGACATTCAGGCATATGTGGGATTATTATGGGTTGGGATTATTATGGGGTGGAGGGATGGGAGGGTGGCATTCAGGCATATGTGGGATTATTATGGGTTGGGATTCTTATGGGTTGGGGTGGGGTGATGGGTGGATGACATTCAGGGATTTGTGGGTTGGGATTCCTATGGGTTTGGGAGGTTCAGCTTGTCAATCAGATAATAAATGGTGAAGTAAGAGATGGTCTTCCTCCAACACCCACAATGTGTTGCTGAACCTTATGAATGAACGGTCTCTGTATTGAGGTAAACCATAAAACCATGGTATCATCACCATAAAAAGATCTCCTGATACACAGCAGATTCATCATTAACCAATCTTCATACAGCCGGGACGAGGGCCCCATAGAGGAAGGCGTGGGACGATGTGCTGATGATATTTATAAAACTCCATTGAATGTGTGTCAGAAGTTATCAGACTTCTATTCTGTGCAGGAATCGGGTCAAACATGGCTCTTCCAAGGACACATTCCACTTACCATCATCTGTGTTTCAGGGTTTTCTTGCAGCTTCATAACAGAAAGTTCCAGACATCACACAAAGGATTACACTCACATGGGGTTTGCAGCAAAATACCAGGCTCCTGGCTTCCCCTGGCCTCGCAGGCTTTAGGCCCTCGTCTGTCTCCCCTCCAGACAATTCTCACTCTTGTGCACCCATTCGCTGTCCTACCACTCAGTTGTCCTGGCTCACACGGGGACTCCCTGGTGGAGACCTCCTCTGCACTAGAGATGAGCCTTGAACCGTGGTCAGCACCCCTACACCATCAGGTTGCTGGTAAAATGTGTAATGGAGTGGGTCTGCAACCTTCTGTGAAGCATGGTGGAGGAGTGTAATGGAGTGGGTCTGCAACCTTCTGTGAAGCATGGTGGAGGAGTGTAATGGGGTGGGTCTGCAACCATCTGTGAAGCATGGTGGAGGAGTGTAATGGGGTGGGTTTGCAACCTTCTGTGAAGCATGTTGGAGGAGTGTAATGGAGTGGGTCTGCAACCTTCTGTGAAGCATGGTGGAGGAGTGTAATGGGGTGGGTCTGCAACCTTCTGTGAAGCATGGTGGAGGAGTGTAATGGGGTGGGTCTGCAACCTTCTGTGAAGCATGGTGGAGGAGTGTAATGGGGTGGGTCTGCAACCATCTGTGAAGCATGTTGGAGGAGTGTAATGAGGTGGGTCTGCATCCATCTGTGAAGCATGGTGGAGCAGTGTAATGGGGTAGGTCTGCAACCATGTGTGAAGCATGTTGGAGGAGTGTAATGGGGTGGGTCTGCAACCTTCTGTGAAGCATGGTGGAGCAGTGTAATGCGGCAGGTCTGCAACCATATGTGAAGCTTAGTGGAGCAGTGTACTGGGGTGGGTCTGCAGCCATCTGTGAAGCATGTTGGAGGAGTGTAATGGGGTGGGTCTGCAACCTTCTATGAAGCATGGTGAAGCAGTGTAATGGGGTGGGTCTGCAACCACCTGTGAAGCATGTTGGAGGAGTGTAATGGGGTGGGTCTGGAACCTTCTGTGAAGCATGGTGGAGCAGTGTAATGGGGGGGGTCTGCAACCTTCTGTGAAGCATGGTGGAGCAGTGTAATGGGGCGGGTCTGCAACCATATGTGAAGCTTAGTGGAGCAGTGTAATGGGGTGGGTCTGCAGCCATCTGTGAAGCATGTTGGAGGAGTGTAATGGGGTGGGTCTGCAACCTTCTCTGAAGCATGGTGAAGCAGTGTAATGGGGTGGGTCTGCAACCACCTGTGAAGCATGTTGGAGGAGTGTAATGGGGTGGGTCTGCAACCTTCTCTGAAGCATGGTGAAGCAGTGTAATGGGGTGGGTCTGCAACCACCTGTGAAGCATGTTGGAGGAGTGTAATGGGGTGGGTCTGGAACCTTCTGTGAAGCATGGTGGAGCAGTGTAATGGGGCGGGTCTGCAACCATATGTGAAGCTTAGTGGAGCAGTTTAATGGGGTAGGTCTGCAACCATGTGTGAAGCATGTTGGAGGAATGTAATGGGGTGGGTCTGCAACCTTCTGTGAAGCATGGTGGAGCAGTGTAATGGGGGGGGGGGGGGGGTCTGCAACCATCTGTGAAGCATGTTGGAGGAGTGTAATGGGGTGGGTCTGCAGCCATCTGTGAAGCATGTTGGAGGAGTGTAATGGGGTGGGCCTGCTTTGCTCTCTCAGGAACTTGGACAGCTTGCAGCCACCAGTGAATTTGGTTGTATCAGTTATTTCTAGAGAAGATTGTTGGAATGTTACTCTATGATCCAAATACAGGTGAGATCCAAAACACAGAGCTACAAATACAAAATGGGAGAAAAGCTATGGCCGTTCCAACCTCAATCCCATTAAAATGCTGTGGCTTGATGTAAAGCGGGTCATCTATTCAGAAAATCTCTGTGTTCTTCATAGATAAAGACCATTTTATGCATAGAAGTGCGCCAAGGTATTTGTACTGGGGGGGGGGGGGGGCATTGCTGAATTCCTCCTAAAACTGCCAATTGCTTGGCTGTCCCTGGCTTCAATGCTATTAGACAATGAACTTGGACAAAAGTAAGGTCAGAATGACTGAACTGCATACCTCTTATATGTAGGACAGCCAGACAGATAGCATTTCCAGAATGAGAGGTTAGTAATGAGAATCCAGTCTATCTTCTAGATATAATGGTGAGAATGCCATGTATTCTATCTCCATTCTTTTGGTCAAGGTGAAGGTGTATTCCAGGACTCAAATCCATAGAAACCTGAAGGGCTTCCATCTACGGTCCTGAGTGCAGAACATGGATCTTAGTTCCTTGTATATGTCAAATCCCATGTCCGGGAGTTCTCCAGAGTCTCTCCTGGAAATGAACTCCCTCTACATCTCAGTTGAAGTAGAGTTGTTCTGATTGTCAGGTTGACATGACTTCCAATAATATGGCCCCTTTCTTACTGCCCCGGGACCCACAGATCTCCCACAGATCTTGAAGTGGAGTTTGGTTTCCTCCTTGTCTCTGAGGTTCTCATGATTGGTGGCCCTGGCACACATAGACGTGGATCTATCTTTTAGTGATAATGGGGTTTTATGGAGGTTCAGGTGAGGGGAATTCAGCGATACTCTGACATCATTTATTGCCGCCAGCATTTGGATGGTCGGCCCATTGAAGGACAATGCATACAGAAGAATGTCACAGCTGATAAATAGTAATTCCATCCCTACCAGGAGGGATATAGGAGGTCCTGCAACTTGGTGGCATGTGTCCCAGAGTGGCCTACAGTCCCTTCCTTCTATCCTCTACAGACTTGTTAGAAGCTCTTTGGTGGCCCATTATAGGGATTGTGATAGACCTGCATCACTCTCCAATCACTTGGTTAGGGAGCCGTCTACATCCTGGGGTGCTTATCCATAATGTGATTATCTAGACACCTACTAGCTCTGCACCACATACTTCCCATTCCATCCCCTCCACTGCATTGGTTGCCTCTATGATGGAGATACCATAAGCTTTTTAGGCCTAGCCTATCTTCCTCCATTGAAAGACCACAGTCCCTAAAGCCTCGCAAACTGCACCCCAAATCCCTTAATTGGTGTTTTTCAATATTTGTCCTTTCCACAATCTGATTCAATGTCATTGTTCCTCTAATTAAAAGGCACCAAGAATAAAGTAACCGCGTGATTTGCTATCGATATCGCTCTGTGTATGCAAAAATTCTGCCCTGTGTGTGGCCCTTAAGGGCCAATGTTGGACACCCCCTTCTAAAACCTTGGATTGTGGGAAAAAATGGGTGGTTATGCTGAGGGGCGTCTATTGTGGTTTTATTAGATGGAGGTAATCTCTGTGTGAAGTCTCCATATCAATAGGTGGGCTAAACCACTCCGAGGGTATATCGTAGGGGTGTGCATCTTCACTGGTCTCACAATTCGATTTGATTACGATTATCCTGTCCACAAATCGATTCGATTCCGCGATGCATCACAATTACTGCGCAAGTGCGCATGGTTAAAAACATTTTATCCAAAAATTCAAGCAGTCAGAAAAACTCAATTTTTATCCAGAGGCAGAGGGATGGGTGGGATCAGAGGCAGAGGGATGGTGGGATCAGAGGGATGAATGGGATCAGAGGGATGGATGAGATCAGAGGCAGTGGGATGGCTGGGATCAGAGGCAGAGGGATGGATGGGATCAGAGGCAGAGGGATGGATGGGATCAGAGGCAGAGGGATGGCTGGGATCAGAGGGATGAATGGGATCAGAGGGATGGATGGGATCAGTGGCAGAGGGATGGATGAGATCAGGCAGAGGGGTTATGGTAGTGGAAGGATGGGATCAGTGGCAGAGGGATGATTGGATCATGGTCAAAGGGATAGATGGGACAAGAGGCAGAGGGATGTCTGGGATCAGGGGCAGAGGGGTGTCTGGGATCAGAGGCAGAGGGATGTCTGGGTTTAGAGGCAGAGGGATGGCTGGGATCAGAGGCAGAGGGATGGCTGGGATCAGAGGCAGAGGGATGGCTGGGATCAGAGGCAGAGGGATGGCTGGGATCAGAGGCAGAGGGATGGCTGGGATCAGACGCAGAGGGATGGCTGGGATCAGACGCAGAGGGATGGCTGGGATCAGACGCAGAGGGATGGCTGGGATCAGAGGCAGAGGGATGTCTGGGATCAGTGGCAGAGGGATGGATGGGATCAGGCAGAGGGGTTATGGTAGTGGAAGGATGGGATCAGTGGCAGAGGGATGGATGGGATCAGTGGCAGAGGGATGGATGGGATCAGGGTCAAAGGGATAGATGGGATCAGTGGCAGAGGGATGGCTGGGATCAGGCAGAGGGGTGATGGTAGTGGATGGTGGGATCAGAGGGATGTCTGGGATCAGGCAGAAGGGTGGTGGTAGTAGATGGATGGGATCAGGCAGAGGGGTGATGGTAGTGGAGGGATGGGATCAGAGGGATGGCTGGGATCAGGCAGAGGGGTGATGGTAGTGGAGGGATGGGATCAGGCAGTATGATGGTGGGATCAGAGGGATGACTGGGATCAGGCAGATGGGTGATGGTAGTGGATGGTGGTATCAGAGGGATGGCTGGGATCAGGCAGAGGGGTGATGGTAGTGGATGGATGGGATCAGGCAGAATGATGGTGGGATCAGAGGGATGGCTGGGATCAGGCAGAGGGGTGATGGTAGTGGATGGTGGGATCAGAGGGATGGCTGGGATCAGGCAGAGGGGTGATGGTAGTGGATGGATGGGATCAGGCAGAATGATGGTGGGATCAGCGGGATGGCTGGGATCAGGCAGAAGGGTGATGGTAGTGGATGTATGGGATCAGGCAGAGGCGTGATGGTAGTGGATGGATGGGATCAGGCAGAGGGGTGATGGTAGTGGATGGTGAGATCAGAGGGATGGCTGGGATCAGGCAGAGGGGTGATGGTAGTGGAGGGATGGGATGAGGCTGAGTGATGGTGGGATCAGAGGGATGGCTGGGATCAGGCAGAAGGGAGATGGTAGTGGATGGATGGGATCAGGCAGAGGGGTGATGGTAGTGGAAGGTGGGATCAGAGGGATGGCTGGGATCAGGCAGAAGGGTGATGGTAGTGGATGGATGGGATCAGGCAGAGGGGTTATGGTAGTGGATAGTGGGATCAGAGGGATGGCTGGGATCAGGCAGAGGGGTGATGGTAGTGGAGGGATGGGATCAGGCTGAGGGATGGTGGGATCAGAGGGATGGCTGGGATCAGGCAGAGGGGTGTTTGTAGTGGAGGGATGGGATTAGGCTGAGGGGTGGTGGGATCAGAGGGATGGCTGGGATCAGGCAGAAGGGTGATGGTAGTGGATGAATGGGATCAGGCAGAGTGGTGATGGTAGTGGGTGGATGGGATTAGGCAGAGGGGTGATGGTAGTGGAGGGATGGGATCAGGCTGAGGGATGGTGGGATCAGAAGGATGGCTGGGATCAGGCAGAGGGGTGATGGTAGTGGCTTGTGGGATCAGAGGGATGGCTGGGATCAGGCAGAGGGGTGATGGTAGTGGAGGGATGGCATCAGGCTGAAGGATGGTGGGATCAGAAGGATGGCTGGGATCAGGCAGAGGGGTGATGGTAGTGGATGGATGGGATCAGGCAGAGGGGTGATGGTAGTGGAGGGATGGGATCAAAGGGATGGCTGAGATCAGGCAGAGGGGTGATGGTAGTGGATGGATGGGATCAGGCAGAATGATGGTGGGATCAGAGGGATGGCTGGGATCAGGCAGAGGGGTGATGGTAGTGGATGGATGGGATCAGGCAGAATGATGGTGGGATCAGAGGGATGGCTGGGATCAGGCAGAGGAGTGATGGTAGTGGATGGTGGGATCAGAGGGATGGCTGGTATCAGGCAGAGGGGTGATGGTAGTGGAGGGATGGGATCAGGCTGAGGGATGGTGGGATCAGAGGGATGGCTGGGATCAGGCAGAGGGGTGATGGTAGTGGATGGATGGGATCAGGCAGAGGGGTGATGGTAGTGGATGGATGGGATCAGGCAGAATGATGGTGGGATCAGAGGGATGGCTGGGATCAGGCAGAAGGGTGATGGTAGTGGATGTATGGGATCAGGCAGAGGCGTGATGGTAGTGGATGGATGGGATCAGGCAGAGGGGTGATGGTAGTGGATGGTGAGATCAGAGGGATGGCTGGGATCAGGCAGAAGGGTGATGGTAGTGGAGGGATGGGATGAGGCTGAGGGATGGTGGGATCAGAGGGATGGCTGGGATCAGGCAGAAGGGTGATGGTAGTGGATGGATGGGATCAGGCAGAGGGGTGATGGTAGTGGATGGTGGGATCAGAGGGATGGCTGGGATCAGGCAGAAGGGTGATGGTAGTGGATGGATGGGATCAGGCAGAGGGGTGATGGTAGTGGATTGTGGAATCAGAGGGATGGCTGGGATCAGGCAAAGGGGTGATGGTAGTGGAGGGATGGGATCAGGCTGAGGGATGGTGGGATCAGAGGGATGGCTGGGATCAGGCAGAGGGGTGTTTGTAGTGGAGGGATGGAATTAGGCTGAGGGGTGGTGGGATCAGAGGGATGGCTGGGATCAGGCAGAAGGGTGATGGTAGTGGATGAATGGGATCAGGCAGAGTGGTGATGGTAGTGGGTGGATGGGATTAGGCAGAGGGGTGATGGTAGTGGAGGGATGGGATCAGGCTGAGGGATGGTGGGATCAGAAGGATGGCTGGGATCAGGCAGAGGGGTGATGGTAGTGGCTTGCAGAATCAGAGGGATGGCTGGGATCAGGCAGGATGGGTGATGGTAGTGGAGGGATGGGATCAGGCTGAGGGATGGTGGGATCAGAAGGATGGCTGGGATCAGGCAAAGGGGTGATGGTAGTGGATGGATGGGATCAGGCAGAATGATGGTGGGATCAGAGGGATGGCTGGGATCAGGCAGAGGAGTGATGGTAGTGGATGGTGGGATCAGAGGGATGGCTGGGATCAGGCAGAGGGGTGATGGTAGTGGAGGGATGGGATCAGGCTGAGGGATGGTGGGATCAGAGGGATGGCTGGGATCAGGCAGAGGGGTGATGGTAGTGGATGGATGGGATCAGGCAGAGGGGTGATGGTAGTGGATGGATGGGATCAGGCAGAGGGGTGATTGTAGTGGATGGATGGGATCAGGCAGAGGGGTGATGGTAGTGGATGGATGGGATCAGGCAGAGGGGTGATGGTAGTGGATGGATGGGATCAGGCAGAGGAGTGATGGTAGTGGATGATGGTAGTGGATGGATGGGATCAGGCAGAGGGCTGATGGTAGTGGAGGGATGGGATCAGGCAGAGGAGTGATGGTAGTAGATGGCTGGGATCAGGCAGAGGGGTGATGGTAGTGGATGAATGGGATCAGGCAGAGGGGTGATGGTAGTGAATGGATGGGATCAGGCAGAGGGGTGATGGTAGTGGAGGGAAGGGATCAGGCTGAGGGATGGTGGGATCAGAGGGATTGCTGGGATCAGGCAGAGGGGTGATGGTAGTGGAGGGATGGGATCAGGCTGAGGGATGGTGGGATCAGAGGGATGGCTGGGATCAGGCAGAGGGGTGATGGTAGTCACTGGATGGGACCAGGCAGAGGGGTGATGGTAGTGGAGGGATGGGATCAGGCTGAGGGATGGTGGGATCAGAGGGATGGCTGGGATCAGGCAGAGGAGTGATGGTAGTGGATGGATGGGATTCAGGCAGAGGGGTGATGGTAGTGGAGAGATGGGATCAGGCAGAGGGGTGATGGTAGCGGAGGGATGGGATCAGGCTGAGGGATGGTGGGATCAGAGGGATGGCTGGGATCAGTGGCAGAGGGCTGATGGTAGTGGAGGGATGGGATCAGTGACACTGGCACTCACCAGCTCTCAGTGTCAGTGGATCCCCCTCCTCCATGCTGCTCAGTGTGTTTTCTCCTTCCGGTGCCTCCAGTAAAGCCTCTCTTGATGTGGGGTCTCCTCAAGCTCCCCCCCCTGCACTGTACAGCTGACTTTCTAATTCAGTGAAGGGAAGTGGCTTTATCCACCATGCAGTCTCTGCCTCTGTGTTTCTCCTGGAGAGACAGAGCACTGCGCGGAGTGACAGATGATGTCATCAGAGATCAATTTGGCCAACTCGCAGCATCGTGTACGTCTGAATCGCGATGCATCGATGCTGCGATTATATTCAACACCCCTAGTATATCGGGTTTTCCAAAATCCAAGCTTTTGTAATCACCAGGACTACACACCCCTGTTTTTTTCCGATAAGGTCTGGGGACTCTGCACCTAGAGAGCGGTTCACCATGAATTTCTAGGTGGGGGACATAAAAACTCTCCATAAGCTGTATTATCAGCTGCTGACCATTTACAGTTCCAACCATCCACACCAAATCTGATACATGATCAATTATTCCTAATCTGCAATAGTTGAACATAAAATGAGTTGTCTGTATTTCCTTCATCTTCTAGCTGGTAAAGCTCTCCTCCCATATGGTGGATGGAGGACGTCAGTACTGCACCAGTAGCCGTCACTTTGTCTGCGCCTTGCGTGAGCTGTCCCACCATTCCCAGGAGGACACCATGCTGAAGGTAAGTCCGTGTGCTGGAGACCATTTCATGGCAATCATGGTGAAAATTCAGACATGAACTTGGATTGCTGTCTAGTGATCAAAAATGATAATATTATGGGGTCCTTATATGATGTAGATCCATGAAGATCTCCTGGTGATGTCTTCTCTTATAGATCCAATCTGGCAAAAATAAAAATGTTCTTGGTGGGAGTTCTATTAATGGTGGATATGATCCTTTTTCCCCAGTTTTCTATCAGATTTCATATTTTCTTTATTGTTAATTTGTTGGTCCTGGAGTTCTGCTGTGAACAATCACTGAATGATATCTTTTTCTTCTACGTAGGATTGCTTGGAGCGTTTCTCTGACAGTCTGAATAAAATTATAGACAATCACTTGGTAAGAATAATGTCTCGGTTCTTCTGGATCCTCTCCAGTTCAATGTCCTTCCATTCTGAATTCTTCTATCAGACTCTCCTTACTTTGGGGAATATCTATACGATGTGGTGACATTTTATTCTTCATGTATGAAGTTGTGACGTGGATCATTCTTTTCTCCCCCCTCCCCCATTCATCCAGCTTAGTGTGTAGAAAATTATACAGTGAACTCTACAAGATCATGTTAATCGTGCAGTTTCTGTGTAGGCTATAAGACCCGAGCCTTCGCCAAGTGGGAGATTAGGGATTGTCCTGGTACCTTGGTGTGGTGCCTCCAACAGAAAGGGCCTGGGACTTGTAGGTGGGACTCACCAAGAACATCTTGTTCCCCGGCAGTTACACCTATTTCCAGCTTGTAATAAATGCAGCTCCAGCCCTTGAATGTAGACCAAGTGAGAAAAATTAGCTGTACACCAACATCCTTCCAACGGGTTTATTGAAAGACTGCCACCAGGGCTAAAACAACGGACCAAGGGGTGAAGATGTTTCACATAACCCAAAGGAAGACTGGCCTACCGAACCTCTAAAGGACACTTCCACTTGGTCTACATGTTCACGGATGCGAGCCGGAGCTAGCACCCAGCTCTTCTTTTTTGGTGGATTATATTACTTACCTGGAGCAGCGATCTGTCTAATTTCTCCAGCCCTTCCAACACTTAGAACTTGAATAAAGATGACAGAAGAAGTAGGAATACCCAAATCTATTCCTGGGCTCTTACAGCATTTATGACTAGCAGTCAATGGTTAGGTCTCCCCATCCAGGAGCACATGGCTACTAATGGAGCCACAAAAACAGGAGGTTCTTCCGGTACTCTATTACAGTTCCCTGACTCTAGCATGGAACACCTCCAGACACAGAGCCTGCATTGGGCCTAGCCCCTGGGCCCCGGAAAAGGCACTCAGTCTGCTCAAGAGGGGACTTCTCCCTAGCAGAAAGACCTCCTACCAAGGTCTTCATACCTTTACCACACAGTGCTTCTGTGTTTTGTTAAAGACTGGTCCAACTGACTGATGACAGCTGTACCAGAGGTTGACTAGCTTCCAAGATGGGACTCTCTGCACCGACCTGTCCTTGACACAGAATTCTGGGGCCCCCTCAACAGATAAGGTGATACAGAAATTCACAGAGCACACTGTTCTGCAAGAGACTGCAAAACAACATAATACAAACAGGACAAGGCTGAGGGAACATCTCCTGACTCCTTTATAAGTAGTCCACATAGTGGTCTCCTCTGTGACACCTCACCATGGAGTCTCTCTGGTAGGATGCCTCGTTCTCACTTTTCTCTATTTGTGTCTCCTTGTGTGCAGCCTTTTCACTCTCATTTAGCTTTTCTGTCACCTTTTGTATTTACCATTGTCTGGCCTCCTACCAGCTATTTCCATGATGACCATCTTCCTTCCTCCGACAGGAGCTCCTGGACTCCATCCAACAAAGCTTCAAACACAAACTGCATCATCTTCTGAAAGAGTGAGCCGATCTCCATCCCTGTTCCTTCATACCCCTTCTCCTCACCCTCTCCACCCTTCACCTCTATTATCCTCCCCTCTCATTCCTCCACCCTTCAACTCTGTTATCTTCCCCTCTCATTCCTCTATCCTTCACCTCTCTTACAGTGCCTTGAAAAAGTATTCACACCCCTTGAAATTTTCCACGTTTTGTCATGTTGCAACCAAAAACGTAAATGTATTTTATTGGGATTTTATGTGATGGACCAACACAAAGTGGCACATAATTGTGAAGTGGAGAGAAAATGATACAAATAAATATGTGAAAAGTGTGTGCGTGGGGGGAGGGGGGGGGGGAATTTGTATTCAGCCCCTTTACTCTGATACCCCTAACTAAAATCTAGGGAACCAATTGCCTTCAGAAGTCACCTAATTAGTAAATAGAGTCCACCTGTGTGTCATTTAATCTCAGTATAATCTCAGTATAAATACAGCTGTTCTGTGAAGCCCTCAGAGGTTTGTTAGAGAACCTTAGTGAACAAACAGCATCATGAAGGCCAAGGAACACACCAGACAGGTCAGGGATAAAGTTGTGGAGAAGTATAAAGCAGGGTTAGGTTATAAAAATATCTCCCAAGCTTTGAACATCTCACGGAGCTCTGTTCAATCCATCATCGGAAAATGGAAAGAGTATGGCACAACTGCAAACCTACCAAGACATGACCGTCCACCTAAACTGACCGGCC
Organism: Lithobates clamitans; assembly: GCA_037952925.1. Taxonomy (NCBI): domain Eukaryota; kingdom Metazoa; phylum Chordata; class Amphibia; order Anura; family Ranidae; genus Lithobates; species Lithobates clamitans. The sequence goes on from JBBGZY010002686.1 coordinate 25,363, forward strand.
GGGCAAGGAGAGCATTCATCAGAGAAGAGCCAAGAGGTCCATGGTAACTCTGGAGGAGCTGCAGAGATCCACAGCTCAGGTGGGAGAATCTGTCCACAGGACAACTATTAGTCGTGTTCTCCACAAATCTGGTCTTTGGTCTTTTCAGAAAACAAACTGATCCTATAGGTGATGGCTCCTCAGTCCACTAGCCAGATTACTATAGAGAAGAATGCTGTAGGTTTGCTTTACCGCCATCAATACTGTAATGTGGTCCACCTACAGAGGTGCCCATGTGATCATCAGCCAGTGGGAGAGAGAGGGCCCGACTCCACTAAGGGGCCCCAGTGCACATGACCCCCTGCACTCTATAGCACTGTGAAATCTCCAGAGATCTGTCATAATTGTCCCTGTCCATCCTAGAGACATACGTTCCTTCCGAGACAGCCGCAAGGAATTGGAGCGCTGCAGAGAGGGGCTGGAGAGCGCCTTAAACCACAATTCCGAGATTTCTCGCAAGAAGGCACAGGAAGTGCAGGACGCGGCGGTGTCGGTGCAGACATCCCGCAAGGCGTTCAGAGAGCGGGTTCTGGATTATACCCTACAGGTGAGTACCAGGCCCTCATATTATGTCATATCACTATATCTTATCGTATTGTATGGCTCAATTCACAAAGCTTTCACACACAGGGATAAGGATCTTTATTTTAGCCATGTGACCGCCATCTCTTGTTTCTGTGTCCCACAGATGCTGTGTCCAGGGTCATATCCCGGGATCAAAGCATCAGTCATATTTATAGTTCATTCACATTGGCTGTAACTCAATAAGGAGTTAATTATAGAGATCAGAGTGGGCAGCCCCCCCCCCCATATTTAAAGATGAGGTTTGGGCAGGACCATCACATTAAGTGGATGTAATGGGGGGGAATGTGGTCCCGGCATATCAGGGGTAAGGTCTGGGTGGGACCAATTTTATTGTTGGTGTAATTTGGACATGCCCACCCTTGAATGGATGAGATGAGGGCCATCTTGGAATATGGGACCATATTGTTGGAAAGTATGCTGAAAACAAGGATCCTTGTCCCAGGGTGTTAGCTTTATGACTTGAGCCCTTTCCAGCTTGGCCCTACAAAAAGTCAAGTGGTGGAGAATAAATTCCTGTTGCTGTCAATACCTAAAAATGTATACATTTCCTTCACTGTGCTAACCGTTCAGGAAAATTATATGAAGACTGATATTCTTCTTCCGATCTCCTCCTACTTCCACTTCTCTGTCTTCTTCTTCAGATCAACGTCATCCAAGGGAAGAAGAAGTTCGACATTTTGGAGTTTGTGAGTTTCCAAGAAAATCCAATTGGAGGGTCTCTGTCCTATGGGGTTATCATAGAATGAATGGGCAGATTTTGGTGGTCTCTTTCCTATGGAATAAACATACAATGGATAGACAGATATTGGGGGTATCTGTCCTATGGGGTTATCATAGATAGATTGGACAGATATTGGGGGTCTCTGTCCTATGGGGTTATCATAAACAGATTGGACAGATATTGGGGGTCTCTGTCCTATGGAATAAACATAGAATGGATGGACAGATATTGGGGGTCCCTGTCCTATGGGGTTATCATAGAATGATTGGACAGATATTGGGGGTCTCTGTCCTATGGGGTTATCATAAATAGATTGGACAGATATTGGGGGTCTCTGTCCTATGGGGTTATCATAGAATGGATAGACAGATATTGGGGGTCTCTGTCCTATGGGGTTATCATAGAATGGATGGACAGATATTGGGGGTCTTTGTCCTATGGGGTTATCATAGAATGGATGGACAGATATTGGGGGTCTCTGTCCTATAGTATAAACATAGAATGATTGGACAGATATTGGGGGCCTCTGTCCTACGGGGTTATCATAGAATCATTGGACAGATATTGGGGGTCTCTGTCCTACGGGGTTATGATAGAATCATTGGATAGATATTGGGGGTCTCTGTCCTATGGAGTTATCATAGAATCATTGGACAGCTATTGGGGGTTTCTGTCCTATGGGGTTATCATAGAATGATTGGACAGATATTGGGGGTCTCTGTCCTATGGGTTTATCATAGAATGATTGGACAGATATTGGGAGTCTCTGTCCTATGGGGTTTCATAGAATGATTGGACAGATATTGGGGGTCTCTGTCCTATGGGGGTATCATAGAATGATTGGACAGATATTGGGGGTCACTGTCCTATGGGGGTATCATAGAATGATTGGACAGATATTAGGGGTCTCTGTCCTATGCAGTTATCGAAGAATGGTTGGACGGATATTGGGGGGGTATCTGTCCTATGGGGTTATCATAGAATGATTGGACAGATATTGGGGGGTCTCTGTCCTATGGGGTTATCGTAGAATGATTGGACAGATGTTGGGGGTCTTGGTCCTATGGAGTTATCATAGAATGATTGGACAGATGTTGGCAGTCTTGGTCCTATGGGGTTATCATAGAATGATTAGACAGATATTGGGGGGTCACTGTCCTATGGGGGTATCGTAGAATGATTGGACAGGTATTAGGGGTCTCTGTCCTATGGGGTTATCGAAGAATGGTTGGACGGATATTGGGGGGTCTCTGTCCTATGGGGTTATCATAGAATGATTGGACAGATGTTGGGGGTCTTGGTCCTATGGGGTTATAATAGAATGATTGGACAGATGTTGGGAGTCTCTGTCCTATGGGGGTATCATAGAATGATTGGACAGATGTTGGGGGTCTCTGTCCTATGGGGGTATCATAGAATGATTGGACAGATGTTGGGGGTCTTGGTCCTATGGGTTTATCATAGAATGATTGGACAGATATTAGGGGTCTCTGTTCTATGGGGTTATCGAAGAATGGTTGGACGGATATTGGGGGGTCTCTGTCCTATGGGGTTATCATAGAATGATTGGACAGATGTTGGGGGTCTTGGTCCTATGGGGTTATCATAGAATGATTGGACAGATATTGGGGGGTCACTGTCCTATGGGGGTATCATAGAATGATTGGACAGGTATTAGGGGTCTCTGTCCTATGGGGTTATCGAAGAATGGTTGGACGGATATTGGGGGGTCTCTGTCCTATGGGGGTATCATAGAATGATTGGACAGATATTGGGGGGTCACTGTCCTATGGGGGTATCATAGAATGATTGGACAGGTATTAGGGGTCTCTGTCCTATGGGGTTATCGAAGAATGGTTGGACAGATATTGGGGGGTCTCTGTCCTATGGGGTTATCATAGAATGATTGGACAGATGTTGGGGGTCTTGGTCCTATGGGGTTATCATAGAATGATTGGACAGATATTGGGGGCGCATGGGATACATGAGGCCGCCACATCCACTGAACAAAGACCATGAATGACCCCCCCAGAATGACTCCTTCCTCTTTCTTTCAGATGCTGCAGCTGATAGACGCTCAGACTGGTTTCCTCACACAGAGTCACACCGTCCTGAAGAATGTGGAGGAATATCGGAAGGGCCTGGCCACACAGGTGAGGGGTACAGGAGATAATACACCCTATAGAAGGGCAAAAAATGCAGAGCAAATCTATAGAAATTCCAGAATTACATACCAAATTCTGAAATCTAAAGATGATGGACTCCTTATAATTTGTGCATGTACCAACACCTCCCTACAAATATATATACATATATGACTGCGAACCAGTGCACAAAGCAAGGTCCATAAAGACATGGATGAGGGAGTTTGGGGTGGAGGAACTTGACTGGCCTGCATAGAGTCCTGACCTCAACCCGATAGAACCCCTTTGGGATGAATTAGAGTGGAGACTGTGAGCCAGGCCTTCTCTTCCAACATCAGTGCCTGACCTCACAAATGCTCTTCTGGAAGAATGATCAAACATTCCCATAGACACCCTCCTAAACCTTGTGGACAGCCTTCCCATAAGAGTTGAAGCTGTTATAGCTGCAAAGGGCGGAGCCAACTCAATATTGAACCCTACGGACTAAGACTGGGATGTCATTAAAGCTCATGTGTGTGGAAAGGCAGGCGTCCCAATACTTGTGGTAATATAGTGTAGCTGTGGATCTGTGTAGTTTCTTTCAGAGTTATCATTGGCCTCTTGGTGCTCCTCTGACTTATGTCTTCTTCACTGGGCTTTGGTGGATGGCAGATTCTTTCAGATTTTTAGTGAAAGTTAATTGGTGCTCCTGGGAATGAGGGACGTTTGGATATTTTTATAGCTGGACCCATAATTGTAGCTTCTGCAGAACTTTATCTAGGATGTTGTCCTGATGTCTTCTGGGTCTCCATTCTATTGTAGGTTTAGATGGTTCTCTAATAAACTCTGTGGCCTTCCAGAGACAACGGGAGAATGATCCTCTGACACTTCAGGTCTGAAGGCGGTTGGTTGGACCAGGGCTTATTTAGGGTTGTTACACCAAAGGGGGTGAATACTTACGCAGTCAAGACTTTCTCATTTTTAAGTATGTAAATCTTCACGGCTTGTTTCTGAACTTGTAAACATTTGTGAAGGCTGATGGCCTAAAATCCCAGTTAAATCCATTTTACTTCTAGGCTGTTAAACAACAAAATGTGGAAGAACTTTAGGGGGGGGGGGGGGATAAATATTTTATGCAAAGCACTGCACTGCTCGTGATTCAAGTGTAATTCCGAAGCTCCCTTGTTGCAGCCATTCAGAATTTCCTCACCCGTACAGGTGAAGCCAAAATGTGGGAGACAAAGGACTATTTGCCAGTATTGCTTGTGGTCTCCCTGCATCTGGTGAGACTAACAGCCAGAGGATGCAGTGCCTTAGATGATTTCTCGTTATGGATAGGAGTTTTTTAATTCAAGTCCACCTTGAAGTGTCTCTCATACTCACTGCAACCGAAACGTGTGGGGGACCTCTGGTGGATGATGTCCCTTACAATAAAAGAATGAGTGCAACAATGGGCGATAAAGCAAACCGATGTTCATTCTGTTCTGCAGGTCCATCAGACGGTCCTACAAGGGGCTCGGGAGCAGAGAGATCTGGAGCAGAAACTGATCAGCATGAAACACAGGGTGAGGATGGTTTTCTCTGGATGTCTGTGTAATGCTCATCCTCTCCCTTCAAATCTTATTACATCCCCTCCCTTCCCTCTCCCATCTCCTCCCTTCCCTCCCTTCTCTTCTCTCTTCCATCCCTTTCCTCTCTTCCTTCTAATGTTCTGTCCCTTCCTTCCTTTCCTATTCCTCTCCTATCACTCCCCCATTCATCTCCCACCAAATTCACATCCCTCCCTACCCCCTCCTCCCATTTCCTTTCCCTTCATTCTTCTATCCCTCCCTCTTCCTTCAAAATCAAAAGTGCCCATTTTGAAGGCTTATATGCAAGTTATTGGGCATACAATGGTTATAGGAGTCCGGGTCCTTCCCTGGGGGGACATGTATCAATAAAAAAAAAGTTAGTAAAAAACATAATTATTACATGAGCATGAGACTTTTTGATTTTGCAAGTGAAAGCATAACAATAAAAAATTTCTTCCAACAAAGTGCCTTTGGGGGGTCCCCTTAGTCTACCTGTAAAGTGGCAGATCTGTACCATGTCTAGAATCTGCTGCAGCAATAATTGCATTTATAAAGCCAAAAAAATTTACATTTTCCCAGCAAGCTTTCTTTATTTTGCTCAGCAACAGCTGAGAAGCCAGAAGTGTGTATGATGAGGATCCAGTGTGTATGATGAGGAGCCAGAAGTGTGTATGATGAGGATCCAGTGTGTATGATGAGGCCACAATGTAGAGCACTGGGAACAAGATTAGAGATTTTTTGGTGTCACTTTGACTTTGGATAGAAGTAACGGGTGAAGAAAAATTGTTCTTTGGGTGTCGGTGGTGCCTTCCCACTGTAACCCTATTGAGATAATCTTGACGAAAGCAAGAATTTGGCCTTGCTGTAAAAAAAATTGCAATGATATTCACCTGTCAGACAGGTGCTGAAAAATGACTCTTTGGGTGTTGGGGCTATGGCAGGAATAGATGTGGACAAAGAGGCAGGTTTATCCACTCTGGCAACTGCAGGGGACTGCGCACTTGTCTCTGCTTGGGTGACGGAGGATGAGGAAGGTTTAGTAAGCCAGTTCACCACCTCCTCTGCATGCTGTGGCTGGATAGCACGGGCAAACTCACTAAACAGAGGAAATGGTGCACTTTAATTTGAGTATTCACTACACAGACACACTCCACGGATACACTATAATATACTGCAATATAATGCGCCAAACGTACAGTGATGCACAGAACTATATGGCGTTAAACTGGCAGTAACGCATGCAAAACTATGGCGTTAAACTGCCAGTAACGCACACAGAAATAAATGGCATTAAACTGGCAGTAACGCACACAAAACTATATGGCGTTAAACTGGCAGTAATGCACAAAACTATATGGCGTTAAACTGGCAGTAATGCACGGAGAAGTAAATGGCGTTAAACTGGCAGTAATGCATACAAAACTATATGGCGTTAAACTGGCAGTAACACACAAAACGATATGGCGTTAAACTGGCAGTAACACACAAAACGATATGGCGTTAAACTGGCAGTAACACACAAAACTATATGGCGTTAAACTGGCAGTAACACAAACAGAAGTAAATGGCGTTAAACTGGCAGTAACGCACACAGAACTATATGGCGTTAAACTGGAAGTAACGAACGCAAAACTATATGGCGTTAAACTGGCAGTAACGCACACAGAAGTAAATGGCGGTAAACTGGCAGTAACGCACAAAACTATATGGCGTTAAACTGGCAGTAACGCACACAGAAGTAAATGGCGTTAAACTGGCAGTAACACAATCAAATAGATGGTGTTCAACCATCACTAAACTGACGCTATCTGAACTGTCCCTACTCTAGCTATACACTAATGTAAAGATTACTGACACGGTCTCACTACACTACAGTGTAACTATCTGAACTGTCCCTACTCTAGCTGCACACTATGAAAAGCTGAATGATGGTCCTCCTCACTACACTCACACTATCCCTAGACTGACACTAAACTAATATTCTCCACTGACAATTGAAGCAAAATAGCACAGTATAGCACACTAACTAACTAATAGCACTGAACAGAGCCTTGTTCTATCTCTCTCCATGCCGAAGTCACACTAAAAATGTCTGCCATTCAAAGAATACTTTTATACTGTGGGGCGGGAATGAGCCATGATTGGATAAAGTCATGATGACAGTGTCCAATCATGACTCTGACAGTGCTCTGTGTCCTGATTGGCTGAAGCTTTCACTGCTTCAGCCAATCAAGGCTTGCAATGCACTGTCCAGCGCCTCAATGCATTGTGATCGGTTCGGGGGGCTGAACAAACGGTCGAACGGCCCATTTTTTCTGCTGTTTGTCGAACGTCCGAACAGCGAAAGATCGGCCTGAACTTATGCTCGGGCCGACCGTTCACCCATCCCTAATACTAACCCTGAGCTGTGAATATCTTTCCCCTGATTCTACCAGTGTCTTGTGTTATGGAGTGGTTGTGGTTTCTTCCAGTGTTTTGTGTTGGAGTAGTTGTGGTTTCTACCAGTGTCTTGTGTTGGAGTGGTTGTGGTTTCTATCAGTGTCTTGTATTGGAGTGGTTGTGGTTTCTACCAGTGTCTTGTGTTGGAGTGGTTGTGGTTTCTATCAGTGTCTTGTGTTGGAGTGGTTGTGGTTTCTATCAGTGTCTTGTGTTGGAGTGGTTGTGGTTTCTATCAGTGTCTTGTGTTGGAGTGGTTGTGGTTTCTATCAGTGTCTTGTGTTGGAGTGGTTGTGGTTTCTACCAGTGTCTTGTGTTGGAGTAGTTGTGGTTTCAACAGTGTCTTGTGTAGGAGTGGTTGTGGTTTCTACCAGTGGCTTATGTTGGAGTGGTTGTGGTTATAGGGTCTTGTGTATTTTCTGACTCTCCCCTCTCTTTCTGCAGGAGGTTTCAGATGAGGATGCCGTCTTCCAGAGCGAGGGAGAAACCTCAGAGATAGTGATTGAAGGTTACCTCTTTAAGCGGGCCAGTAACACCTTTAAGACCTGGAGCCGGTGAGAGGGTTTCCATGCTTGTTTCAGAAAGGTGGGGGCAGCAAGGAAGTGGGGTACAAGGTGAACGAAGACAGGTTAGGATAGCAGATACTGGGAGCAATGGAGAGATGGGTGATGGGTGGGTTACACCTGGCACTGCGTACGGGAGATGGATTTGGAGGTTGAGATGTGAAGATAAAAGAACATTGAATGTGACAGATAAAGCAGCATCAGCATGTCGGGGGTGGGGGTGGGTGGGGTATTTCAGTTTGGGTTCAGGAATGCAGAACAACTGTAGGAATATAGTTCAACAAATTTTATAGAAACATAAAGTGTACCTATTTTGTCTCCTCTCTAGTCGGTGGTTTTCCATTCAGAACAATCAGCTGGTTTATCAAAAGAAGGTGGTGAGTAGATGGTTCATCCTCCCCTGCATTCATATATTAATAGACATTATCTTTGCATGTAATAATTGGGATGTATGCTTTGTATTGAATGAAAATGTTTAGGTCTCCATTTAATTCCACTTGAACATTGGAGGTCACCCTTTGACTCCAATAAAGGATTTATGGTCTTCACTGGATTCCTGTGAAGGATTTGAGGTCATTCTTGAACTCCAATGAAAGATTTGAGGTCCTCTTTGAACTCCAATAAAGGATTTGAGGTCTTCATTGGATTCCAGTGAAGGGTTTGAGGTTTTCCTTGGATCCCAGTGAACCATTTTAGTTTTTACTCTAACAAAAGTTTTAACATCTTGTTTGGACTTCAGTGAATGATCAAGGTCTTTCCTGGACTTCAGTGAACAATTTCAGTTCTTCATTGGAATCCAGTTAAATATTTTTAGATCTTCCATGGACTCCAGTGAGTGATTGCAGGTATTTCATGATCTCTAGTTTTGAGGTCTTTCTTTGACTCCAGTGAATGATTTTAGGTCTTTTCTGAACCCTAGTGAAATATCTGAGGTCTTCTTTGGACTTTATTAAAATAATGAGATCGTTATTGTACTCCAGTAAAGTATTTTATATATTCTATGGATTCCATTAAAAGATTTGAGAACTTTCTTGAACTCCAGTGAGTGACTTGAGGTCTTTCCTGAACTCTAATGAAAGAATTGAGGTATTCCTTGGAATGTGGTAAAAGATGTGCGGTCTTTCCTGGACTGCAGCAAAGCAGTTGAGGTCTGTCATGGATTTCAGTGAAAGCTTTGAATTCTTTCTTGGACTCCACTGGAGCCCAGGAAAGACCTAAAATCATTCACTGGGCTCCAAAAAAAAATTAAATCTTTCACTAAAATCCATGGAAGTCCTTTGCTGAAGTCCAGGGAAGATCTCCCATCTTTTACCACAGTCCAAGGCATACCTCAATTCTTTTATTATAATTCAGTAAAGACCTTAAATCGTTCACTGGAGTTCAAGAATGTTTTCAAGTCTTTCAATGGATTCAGTGGAAGATTCAAATCTTTTACTGGAGTCCAAGAAAGATCTTGTGTTTTTAATAAAGTCCAAGGAAGGCCTCAGACCTTTCACTAGAGTTCAGAAAAAAACCTCAAATCATTTACTGGAGTTCAAAAGAAATCTCAAATCTTAAACTATAGATCAGGAAATACCTGAAATCGCTCACTGGAGTTCAGCGAAGATCTAAAAATGTTTAACTGGAATCCAAGGAAGAATTGAAATATTTCACTGGAGCCCATGAAAGACCTCAAATCATTCACTGAACAATTTCAGTTCTACCTTGGATTCCAGTTAAAGATTATTAGATCTTTTCTGGACTCCAGTGAGTGATTTTAGGTCTTTCCTGATATCTAGTTTAAGATTTGAGGTCTTTCTTGGACTCCAGTGAATGCTTTGAAGTATTTTCTGAACTATAGTGAAAGGACTTCCTTGGACTTTATTAAAAGCACAAGATCTTTCTTGGACTCCAGTAAATTATTTGAATCTTCCATGGATTCCATTGAAAGATTTGAGAACTTTCTTGAACTCCAGTTATTGATTTTAGGTCTTTCCTGGAATATCTCCTGTGGATTTCAGTTAACAATTTGAGGTCTTACTTGGACTCCAGTGAAAGATTTGAGGTCTTCCGTGGATTTAATTGAACAATGTGAGGTCTTACTTGGACTCCAGTGAATGATTTGAGGTCTTATCTGAACTCTAATGAAAGATCTGAGGTCTTCCTCCGACTTTATTAAAAGAATGAGATCATTCGTGGTTTCCAGTAAGGGATATGAGGTCTTCCATGGATTCCATTGAAAGATTTGGGAACTGTCTTGAACTCCATTGAGTGATTTAAGGTCTTTCCTGAACTAATGAAAGATTAGAGGTGTTCCTTGGAATGTAGTAAATTATGTGAGGTCTTTCCTGGTCTGCAGTGAAGGACTTGCGGTTTTCCATGGATTTCAGTGAAGAATACGAGGTCTTTCTTGGACTTTAGTGAAAGATTTGAGATCAGCCCATTGTGCTGTTTGGTAAAACACGAGCAACAAAAAGTTTTACTCCTGAATCAAGTGATTGTCAATGTGTATGTACTGTAGAAACTGTTCTTTCTTCTTTTATTCTCACATAGCTGATTATGGAACATTTTACCTTTAATTGTAACCCTCAGATGTTAATACTTTTCCTACTCCTCAATGCTGCCCAACCATACTCTAGGTTTTATTATTTAGTTGCCAAACCAATACACAACCACAGAACACCATTCAGTTTGATGTTAGTCATTTATTTTGCTATTTCAATCAATAAAATTGGCGTGGTGAAGGAAGAAGGCACGCAGATTCTGGATTGAATCCTGCAAACATTTTCTGTATGATGGAATTATTGTGAACTTACCTTCTGAGTCCATGGTTGTCTGTACCTGGGAGCCAATTCCCTTTGTGTAGCTCCAATATAATATAATTTATTGGCAGAAGTGATGAGGATTTGGGAGATCACCCTCTGAAGGGGGGTGACGTCTCTGATATCTGGTGATGCCAGGTGTTTGGTGGGACCTCTCTCCCGAGCATTCAGTAGCTTCTGCCATCCTCTGTGTTGATATACAGATGTCTAAATTGCTGAACCCTGTGCGATTCTCCCCCAGGAGGCTGTGACGGTTGTTATCGTGGACCTCCGGCTCTGCGCTGTCAAATTGTGTCCTGATGCCGACCGGCGTTTTTGCTTTGAGGTTGTGTCACCATCAAAGTGAGTAGTTGGACTTCCAGAGGCCCTGGTATGGTGGGCCAGAAGATCTGAGGGTGCTGTTCTCTCACGGACTACTGTTTGCCATCCACCATGCCTGGATGTCGATTTTTATACGTGAGACAACAACCTGATGAGGTCACAGATAGGTTATATATTGTCATTATCATATGTATTTTGGTACTTACCTGTCCTGGTTCCAGTGTTGTTGCTATCTGTGTTGCAGGTCCTGCATGCTGCAGGCAGAGTCTGAGCGTGTCATGCAGCTGTGGGTGAGCGCGGTTCAGAGGAGCATCACCACGGCGTACAGCGAAAACAAGAGGGACAGTGGAAGTTTTGTGAGTGTGCCAACGCGGTTGTGAGTGGGTCATATAACTGTGTGTAGATGTGTGACATCCTTCTCTTCTCAGAGATTGCCCCGTTCACCAGCTGAGGCGCCGGCACCGCAGAAGGGCGGATTGCCGGGCGCACAGGATGCCATACTGAGAGTAGCTGGAAATGCGGCCTGCTGTGACTGCCGAGCCGCGGAGCCAGAGTGGGCGAGCATCAATCTAGGGGTGACCCTGTGTATCGAGTGCAGCGGAATTCACAGGTGAGAAGACCCTAGAGGACCCAACCTCCTAATGACACCTGAGTGACTCAGCTACTTACTGACACTGCGATAATCTGACCACTTACTGACTTGGATGACCCAACCACTTACTGACACGGGGATGACCTGATCGCTTTTTGACATCAGGATGAGCTAGTCGCCTACTGACACCAGGATGACCAGACCACTTACTACAGGATGACTCAACATCTTTCTTAGACCAGGATAATTACTGACAATGGGTTGCCTTGCCTTGCCTTGCCTTGACTGCTTACTGACACCAGGATGACCTGACCTCTTTCTTACACCGAGATGATCCAGCCGACCATCTGAAAACCAGATGACACTGTGATGACCCAACCTCTTACTGACACCAGGATGACCCAACCTCTTTCTTACACCAGGACAACCTAACTGTTTACTAACACCAATATGACCAAACCACTTACTGACACTGGGATTCTTGTCCACTTACTGACAATGGGTTGACCCAACTGCTTACTAACACCAGGATGACCTGACCTCTTTCCTTCACCAGGATGATCCAGCCGCTTACTGACAACCAAACCTCTTACTTAGCCAACTAGACAACTTACTAAACAACTTACAACTAGATGACCTGAACAGTTACTGACACTGGGATGACCCAAACCTTACTCATACTGAGATGACCTGATCGCTTACTGACAACTAGATGACATGAACAGTTACACTGGGATGACCCAATCTCTTACTGACACCTTGATGGCCTGTCCGATTGCTGACATGGAGGTGACACAACCACATTTTGAGTATAGATCTACGTTTGTCTCAAGCATGTTTGCACTCACCTACTGTTTACTGACGCACTACGTCCAATGGAAGTCTGTTCCAAGCATCAACCTAAAGGTTTCAGTCCATCCTTTCCCTTCTTTCCTCCAGACTGTACACATTAGGTTCCTGCAGTTTCTGCTGATATTGGTATTGAGCGCTCACTTTTGCTATACTAAATATAGATTATTTGGTCATGTGGTAAATTTTTATGGCCAGACATTGGACCATACATTGCTTACAATGGGGGTGATCCAATACATTGACCCTCCTCAGTAGAAGATCCTCTGGAATGAGGACTAATCTTGGTCAGAGGTAAGGATGAGCCCCAAATTGTCTGCATGTCTCCTTATCCCCCTACCCAATAACATCTTCTCTCTCACAGGAGCCTGGGCGTCCATTTCTCCAAGGTCCGATCACTAACACTTGACACCTGGGAGCCAGAGCTTGTTAAGGTGATGGTTTTGGGGCATTGTTGGGTGAGGTGGGCTTGGGATTGGAGATGATCTCCAGTTTTTGGTGGGAAAGGTTTGGTCTAGGGTGATACCTGAGATGTTGCATATTACGGGGACTAGTCGGCTCAGTGATTCAGTGCTATGGAAGGGTGTCGGGAGTTGTTGCTTATACTTGTTGGTCGTTTTGAGTATATGGAATTGCTATTATTGATTGTATAATGTGTTCTGCCGTCATGTCCTCACAAGACTGCGCCATGAAGCCCAATAGTCAGGTCAATGCAGGGAAATCTGATGTTTTATTATCTGGGAATATTTATTTGTATTTATTTGTCTTTCATTACAGCTCATGTGTGAACTTGGGAACAACATTATCAACTCCATCTACGAGGCTCGAATTGATGAGATGAACATAAAGAAACCAACATCTTCCAGCACACGGTGATGTCAACACTCCGCTCTTCCCCAATCCTTTGTATCATCTTCAGTTTTCACCTGTGACATCATAGGCTTACCCTTCCATTGGGATTGTCTTTATCCTTCATTAATGACATCATATGGTCTCCAACTCCCACTTAGGACCTTGTGTAATCTGAAGCCTTCACCTCGTGACCTCATATGGGTTCCATCCTTCTCAGGCTTCTCGTATGATAATCGACTTAAGACGAGTGGGCTGCTTAGTCTTTGTACGCTGATTCCATTTTCTTTTGTCTGGTCTGTGTCTCTAAATAGCTGTAGATGGGATTTTATTTCAACAATTTGACCCTTATATGAGTCTAATATATTTTGTGACAAATGTCATATTACAGGGACCAACCAATGGCTGTACGTTTTATTTCCTCTGTATTGGGATAGCACTTATTGCATACAATTCTCAGCATGCAGGCTCTTTGTTCACTCTTGTTCTTTAGGGTTCTGATTGTCATTGAGCCATGGTATGAATCCACTGTAATTCTTCTGTCCATAGACCACCTATGAACCTCTAGAAAGGCAGGAATAACTGGGTGACTCTTCTGAAAAACATAACTAGTTCTGAACTTCTGATTACAGCAGCGAGAAGGAAATCTGGATCAAAGCAAAATACGTGGAGAAGAAATTCATCACCAAACTTCCCCAGATGGCTCTGCGCAGCAACCCGCATCATGGTAACGTGCCCACCCGTCCAATCAGCAACCCGGAGAGCAGGACCCTGGAGGTCAGACCCTCTGCCATGTCCAGCAAGTGGCCACCCAGCAGCATGGGGAAAGAAGGCAGCCGGGTGGATGGAAGTCTCAAAAAGGCCAACAGAGATGTGGAGCCTGAGCTTAATCGACCAATCAGCCGACTGCACAGGCCCCCTAAACCTCACCTGAGACCAAAGCCAGGGACGGCTCCTCCCCCACCCAATGGTAAGTTCCTGCTCAATGGGTCCTTTCTAGACATAGACGTTGTGTTTATACAGCTCATGAAATGAATTCTGTGCCATGAGCCCCTCTCATTTGTCCATTGTGTCTCTACACAGCTGCCATGTCTGGAACGGGGGATGAGAATGACGTGCGAAATCTACACCCTGGGGCACTTCTATACCGTGCTGCTGAACACCGCTATCTTCCCACCATGGCGGATGCCCTGGCACATGGTGCGGACGTGAACTGGGTACGCAGCGATGAGGATGGGCGGACGCCACTTATTCGAGCTGTGCTCTCTGTAGGTGCCTTCAGTCACTTATCTGCTGTATTGTCTGTATTCTGTATTGTGTCACCCTCCACTGACAACCAAAATGTGTGGCTTTCAGGATTCTCTTGTTGCCTGTGAGTTTCTTCTACAGAATGGGGCAAGTGTCAATCAAGCTGATAAAGATGGTTGCGGACCCCTCCATCACGCCACGCTGCAGGGCTACACGGGGTAAGGCATTTTCCTTGGAACTGATGGTGACACTTCTCTCATGGGGGCTGCTGGTGCCTCCTCACTTTTTTGTTGTCCTTCCCTTGTTTGTCATGCCTCACCTCTTCCCTCGCTGGTTCTCATCCACCATCTAACATTGTCCTTCTTATTGACATGTCATATCTTATCCATCCTCATCTGTCTGTGTGTGTCATTCCTTATCTTTTACGTTGATGGGTCTCATCCATAATCTCTGTCTTCACTGACGTCTCATCTCATCTTTCATTGTACATCCTGCATTGTATGTTCTATTGATGGTTCTCATCTCATCCTTCATCTCAGATTGTCCTTTTACTGAGATGTCTTTTATTATTCATTGTGTATCATGCCTCATCTCGTCCATTGATGCTTCTCATCCATCATCTTACATTGTCCTTTTCACCATGTCCTCTCATCTTTTATTGTATGTCCCACATTGTTTCTTCCATTGGTGGTTCTCATCCATAATGTCACATTGTTGTTATCACTGACATCCTATCTCATCTTTCATTGTATGTCCTGCATCATCTATTTGATAGTTCTCATCCGTCACCTTGACTTTTCCTTTTCACAGACCCGTCCTATCTCATCTTTCATGCATACATTTTTACATTGACGGTTCTCATCCTTCATCTCACATTGTTCTTTCACTAACATGTCCCATGTCATCTTTCTTTGTGTGTCATTCCTCATCTCTTCCATTGATGGGTCTCATTCATAGTCTCAGATCTTTCCTTACATCCCATCTCATCTTTCATTGTACGTCCTGCATTGTCCCTTCCATTGGTGGTTGTCATCTTTCATCTCAGATTGTCCTTTTTCGCTGATATGTCTCTTCTTATGATTTGTTGTGTATAATGCCACTTCTCTTCCATTGATGGTTCTCATCTATCATCTAATGTTGTCCTTTTCACCACGTTCTATCTCATTTATTGTATGTCCTGCATCGTATCTTCTATTAAAGGTTCTAATCTTTAATTTCTGATTTGATCTTTTCACTGACCTGTTCTGTCTCATCTTTTATTGTGTCATGTCTTGTCTCTTCCATTGGTAGTTCTCATCCATCATCTCAGATTGTGGTTTTCACTGACATCTTATCTCATCTTTCATTGTACTTCCTCCATCATCTAGTTGATGGTTCTCATCCATCACCTCAACTTGTCCTTTTCACAGACCTGTCCTAATTTTGCATTGTATATGCTGCATTGTTTCTTCCATTGACCGTTCTCATCCTTCATCTCGCATCGTTCTTTTACTAACATGTCCCATGTCATTTTTAATTGTGGGTCATGCCTCGTCTCTTCCATTGATGCTTCTCATCCATCATCTAATATTGTAACTTGCATTGACATGTTCTATCTTATCCATTCTCATCTTTCTTTGTGTGTCATTCCTCGTCTCATTCATAAAATCAGACCTTCCTTGACATCCCAACTTATCTTTTATTGTACGTCCTGCATTGTATCGTCCATCTATGGTTATCATCCTTCTTCTCAGATTGATCTTTTCACTGATATGTCTCTTATTATTATTCGTTGTGTGGATAATGCCACTTCTTTTCCATTGGTGGTTTTCATCCATTATCTAACGTTGTCCTTTTCACCATGTCCTCTCAGATTGGTCTTTTCACTGACATGTTCCGTCTCATCTTTTGTTGTGGGTCATGCCTCGTCTCCTCCATTGGTGGTTCTCATCCATTATCTAACGTTGTCCTTTTCACCGTGTCCTCTCAGATTGGTCTTTTCACTGACATGTTCCGTCTCATCTTTCGTTGTGGGTCATGCCTCCTCTCCTCCATTGGTGGTTCTCATGCATCATCTCAAATTGTTTTTTTTTTTTTTTTACTGACCAAAATCTAATCTTTCACTATACTTCCTCCATCATCTGTTTGATGGTTCTACTCCATCACCTCCACTTATCCTTTTCACAGACCTGTCCTATCTCATCTTTCATTGTACGTCCTGGATTGTTTCTTCTATTGATGGTTCTCATCCTTCATCTCAGATCATCCTTTTCACTGATACGTCTCTTATTATTATTTGTTGTGGGTCATGCCACTTCTCTTCCATTGATGGTTCTCATCCATCATCTAACGTTGTCCTTTTCACCATGCCCTCTCATCCTTCATTGTAAGTCCTGCATTGTTTCTTCCATTAATGGTTCTCATCTTTCATCTCAGATTGATCTTTTCGCTTACATTTTCCATTTCATCTTTCGTTGTGGGTCATGCCTTGTCTCTTCAAATGGTGTTTCTCCTCCATAAATTGAGATTGCGGTTTTCACTGACATCTTATCCCATTTTTCACCGTACTTCCTGTATCATCTATTTGATAGTTCTCATCCATCACCTCAACTTGTCCTTTTCACAGACCTGTCCTATCTCATTTCTTATTGTATATGCTGCTTCGTTCCTTCCATTGACGGGTCTCATCCTTCATCTCTCATTGTTCTTTCACTAACATCTCCTGTGTCAACTTTCATTGTGGGTCAGGCCCTCCTTATTCTCATCCAACATTGTCCATTTCACTGACATGTCCTATATTATGCATTCTCATCTTTCTTTGTGTGTCATTCCTCATCTCTTCCATTGATGGGTCTCATCCATAATCCCAGATCTTCCTTGAGGTCTCATCTCTTCTTTTTTTTCCAAAATCATATTTATTGTCAGAAAAAGTACAGTTACACAGAAGCAAAACAGAGTAAAGATACCGACGAATATTTTGGTGTATAATATGTGGTACAATGTACATCTTATACAGCAATCTAACGCATGGTCAACTAAACCATCAATAAACAAAAGTATGATATAACCATGAGCAATTGTATTCCAAAGATAAACCTAAAAACAATAAGGTCTATGCCTAAAGGCTATTCAGTGAGCACGTTTTAATTTGGGGACCCAGATGGGACTTTCTGTGGTTCGTGCGATAACCCTGAGCCAATATGCGATTAAATCATGTAGGGGGCCTGTCAGTTGTCGGTTATCTCGTGTCGACCCCTTGTGAATGGCTCAGGTAAGGTTATATGTCCGACTGGGGTGTGTGAAGGAATGCGCGAGGTCGTTCCATCATATTTCTTATTGTAATTAATGGAGTGGTATTCTGGTAATGTCTTTGTGTGAAGTGTTCTTCTTGAGGGTAATTCGCCTCTGGGCATGTTCATGAGTGATAGGATTGCGGTCTCCGGACCACAGGCAATCCTAATCTTAGTTGAGTATGGAGGACGGAATGTCCTCTCAGGATGGGGTGGGGTGATTAAGAGGATAGGGGAGGAAGGATCGGAGCAAGGCTGGGTTACTTATAAGTACATTTTGTCATCCTGAATAGTCTCAAATGTGTAGAGGGGAGGAGAGGAGTAAGGTGGACTATGAGAGGGGGGGGGAGAGTATAGGCGGGATAAGGGTAGTAAAAGATAGAGAGTAAAGTAAGTAAGTTAAGTAAAGAAAAGTAATTCCTCCTCCGACAGAGTTTCAAATGATATCATAAGATCTTAGGACAATAGTTCCTTATATTCGGCTGTGGTTTGGAAGTGTTGCCAGCAAGACCAAATAGATATGAATTTAGAGAAGGTATCGTTGGCTTGATGTATCAGTTCCTCCATTTCGGCTATTTTCGATATTCGTTTGAGCCAATCTGCTGTATTTGGGGGTCGAGATGACTTCCAGCGAGTCGGAATGCACATTTTTGCCGCATTTATCATGTGTAGTGCAAGAGAGCGGTGATAGTCTTTTTTTGGGATAGAGGAGTGGTGTAACAGCATTTGGGCCGGTGTGAATTCAATCTGATATGTGGTAACATTAGCGATAATACGGTGCACTTCTTTCCAAAAGGGTTGAATGAGAGGGCATGACCACCATAAATGTACCAAGGAACCTTCAGCCTCTGAACATCTCCAGCAGGTGGAAGGGATAGTGGGGGATATTTTGTGGAGTTTGAGGGGGGTTTTGTACCATTTAGTGAAAATCTTGAAACCGTTTTCTTGTGCTGACACGTTAATCGACCCTTTGTGTATGTAGGAGTATATGGTTTCCCAATCTCTGTCTGATAGATCTATTGCTAATTCTCTTTCCCAACTGCGAGTGGCTATATTAGATTTGGGAGTGTGGTCTGAGAAAAGGAGAGTATATATCTCCGAGATCACATGTTTCAGTGGTTCTGTCTTGGAACACATAACTTCAAAGGGAGTAAGTTGCCTGGAGTACACGTTTTTTTTGGGGGGGTGGCTGAGAAAGTGCCGTATTTGATTATATATCCAAGGTGGAAAAGGTTTTCCAGACACGTGTGCGGGTAGGTTTGTAATAGCTAGGAAGGTGTTTCCTGAAAAGAAGTGTTTTGCGCGTATATCATCCTGGGGCCAGTATCCCTTGAGATACGTTGTGTGTAAGCCCGGTGGGAAATCCGCGTTGTTTCGGATCTGTGTTAGTGGGCCGGGCGTGGAGGAAATGTGATGTTTTTGGCACATTAACCTAAATGAGTGAAGTGTGGAAGAAATCAATGGATGTTGTGAGCAGTCCATAGGAATCTGTCGCGGGGGAATCCAAGGTAGCGTTTTAACTGGGATCGGTGAGAGTTCATTTTCAATTTGCGTCCAGGCTTTAGTGTGTGAATGGACATTCCAGTCTACAATTCTGGACAGTTGGCAAGCCTTATGGTATTTGGCAATGTCTGGGAGAGCTATTCCTCCTTTTAATTTGGGAAGAGACAGTCTTTCAAAACTAAGCCTAGGGCGTTTTTTTCCCCAAATAAAATCGTTGCACGCCCTGCGGTATGATGCAAAGAAAGCTTGTGGTAATCTTATGGGGACTGTTTGCAAGACATATAATATTCTTGGGAGAATATTCATTTTAATTATTGAAGTCCTCCCAAACCATGAAAAGAGTCCCGTTGACCATGATTTAAGGTCTTTTTGAATTTGTTGAAGGATCGGTATGTAGTTTTTGAGATATAGGTCAGAAAGGTGAATCGGTATGCGGATACCTAAGTAGGTAATCGCATCAGATGTCCATTTAAAGGGGAAGTTGGTTTGACATGACTCTAGTGTCTCTTTCTGTAGGGAGACGTTCAGGGCTTCAGATTTTGTGAAGTTGATTTGCAGGTTAGTCAGGCGGTTGAATGTATTAAGGTCCTTAAGTAAATTGGGTAGTGTAATGTGGGGTTCGGTCAGGAATAAGAGGATATCGTCTGCGAAAGCAGAAAGCTTATATGTAGTGGCTGATATGGAGACTCCTTTGATGTCTGGGTTAGTTCGAATACGTTGGAGGAGTGGTTCTAAGGTAAGGATGAAAATTAACGGTGAAAGCGGGCATCCCTGACGTGTCCCATTGGACACGGAGAAGGCATTCGACAGGTGCCCGTTAACACGGACCTGTGCGGTGGGGGCTGCATAGAGGGCCAATATTAATTGTAACATTCGGTCTTGTAGACCGATCTTCTTTAGTACTTCTGTCATATAGTCCCATGCCACCCTATCGAATGCCTTCTCCGCGTCAAGCGACAAGAAAAATCCCCGCTGATGTTTAGTAGTTAGCCAATGGTGTATATTGATCGCCTTGGTTGTGTTGTCTCTGGCCTCCCTGCCAGGTATAAAACCCACCTGATCTAGAGAGATGAGGTTAGGCAGGAGAGGCAAAAGACGATTAGCCAATATCTTGGCGAATATTTTGAGATCAACATTCAGCAAGGAAATAGGGCGATAGTTCGACACCTTAGATGTATCTTTGTTGGGCTTGGGTATTACAGTTATATGAGCTGTTAGTAGATCTCTAGGCGGGGGGTGATCCGAGGACAGAGAGTTGAACGCAAGTAGGAAATGTGGTTTGAGTGTATCAATGAAAGTTTTGTAATATCCGGTCGTGAGACCGTCAGGGCCGGGGCTCTTGCCAGTCTTCAATTGTTTTAGAACTACGTCTAATTCCGCTGGAGATATGGGTCGTTCCAGATCGGATGCTGCATCCGGAGAAATGTGCTTTGGACAATAGTTTGTGAGGAAGTCTTGGATTGCTTTTGTCCTATTGTCAGCTACCTTCTGTGTGTTGGGGTTATGTAGGTTGTACAGCTTGGAGTAATAGTGTACGAATTGCCCGGCTATCTGGTCGTTGGAAACTATGCGTTTCCCAGCAGCATCCGTTATTGAATGGATAGTTGTTTTTGCTTGTTTATGCCGTAGAGCTTTTGCCAAGATCTTGCCCGATTTATTGCCATATTCGTAGAATATTTTTTGGGCGAGTATGTAATTGCGTTTAGTTTGCTTGTTAAGGGCCTCTAATAGGTCAGATCTCGCTTGGAGTAGTTTTGGGAGATACGTCAATGCCTGGGATGTTTTGTGTGCTCTTTCTAAGGATTGTATCCGAGAAGTCAGTATATTTATGTGTGCCTGTCTTTCCTTCCTACGTTTGGCTGAGATAGCTATGAGTTCTCCTCTAATGGTGCTTTTATGTGCTTCCCATCTCGTCATGGGCGAGATATCAGACGTGTCATTTTCCTTGAAGTAGAGCAAGAGGCGTTCTTGTATGGCTTTCATTGTTGCAGTATCTGTGAGGAGCGAGGGGTCCAGTCGCCAAATCTGGGGTCGGGGATTGGTGTTTGAGAATGCTAGTGTCATGGAGATTGGGTGGTGATCTGAGAGATACATGGGATCGATGGTGGTTGTTGTTAGCATCGTGAGGTCCCTTTGCGAAAGGAATAGATAGTCTAGTCTAGAGTATCTGTTATGGGGGGTCGAGTAAAATGTGAAATCTTTTTCATTTGGATGAAGTGTACGCCAAGAATCGTGTACTGATAAATCTTTTAGTTGTGATTTAATCGCACGTAACGCGCTATAAGGCAGGCTGGAGGAGCCGGTCGAAGTATCATGCAAGGGGTTTAGAGGAACATTGAAATCTCCTCCAAGTATAAGAAGGCCTTCTTGGAACAGAGCGAGTTTTTGTAAGGTGGTCTTGAAAAAGGGCACTTGTTTCGTGTTGGGAGCATATATGTTGGCCAAGGTCACTCGTTTGCCGTGGAGAGTGCCTTTGACAAAAAGGTATCGTGCTTCCGTGTCTATGCAAGTTTCAGTGATGTGGAACGGGCAATTTTTAGCGAAGAGGATGGAGACTCCTTTCGTTTTTGTGGAGTTGTTAGTTGCGTGTATGAAGGTTGGGAAGCGATAGTTGGAAAGTTTGGGGGTGGAGTCTGTTTTAAAATGCGTCTCCTGAAGGAAGACAATGTCCGCTTTGTTTTTATGTAAGGATAGTAGTAAATTAGAGCGCTTTTCGGGGATGTTAAGTCCCCGTATATTTAGGGATAGTACTTTGATTGTTTTATTTTTGGCTGAATTAACTTGCGGCATGATGATGGTGTCGTCAAAAATTTAGGTGTGCTGGTCAGGAGGGATAGGAGGGAGTCGTGTATCTATGTGTCTCTGTCGGAGGAGGAGGAGGAGGAGAGGTTGAGAAGGGGGATTAGAAAGAAATATCAAAGAATTTGTATCTTTTGAGGAGTGTTTTGATGATTCTTATGGGTGGTAGATCGAGGATAGAGATCTAAGAACACGATACTTTTGAGTATCTGACCAAAGCGTATATGTGTGAGGATGGTCGTGTGGCCCACGAGCGAGTACGGTTGTTTCCGGTGATCAGCGAGATCCTGCTCGCTTATCCGTATAGGACGTATACCTTTAATTAGGTATAACCGGATTGAGTCAGCGGCGTGTAGTGAAAATCGTTATATAAATCGGTATATGTGCTTGAGGGTGCCACTGAGGTGAGGAGCGGCTGAAATCGTTAGGAAGAGGTGTGGTTCGAGGAGGAGAGGCTACCCGCTGGACAGAGAGGGAATGGGCGCTTGTGGAGGAGGTTGACGATTGTGCTAAGTCTACATAAAGGTGGAACATGGGGATTGTATGGGTAGGTGGAGATTGAGCATGTTATGCGGCAGGAACGTTTACTATATATAGGGAAGAGGCCGTATGTTGGATCAAGAACATCGTCTAAGTGTTGTCATCTGTGTGCCCCTGGTTCGTGACACTCTATATTTAGGGAACCTTCTGGGTAATAGTTCGATCAATATTTGTCCGGCAGGCAGTACGTGGGATGTGTTAACCATGAGAATTAGAGATTCTTGGGAGATCCCTACGGGTAAAACACGAAAACTAGACTTATGCTATATAAAACTTAAAACAGTGTGATCCTAAACATGTCATGCTGTCACCCCTGGTCTAACTAACATGGACTAAGGTAGCTACATCCCTTTGTGCGGGAAGGTAGGTCTGAGCCTTAAGTCTTATCCTAGCATGGCGTATTATGATGCGAGCCTAATCTGCAATAGGTAGCGTTGATCCATCGGGTACACAACTGGAAGGAATGAAAGTGAAGTGGGAAGCATATGGGAACAGGGACGACACATCAAATGTACCTGTGGTCGTACATAGGTGGTTAAAATCTCCTGGATGGAGGTTAGGCTTGGTGGAGTCTAAGTTCTCACTGTCCTACGAGCGTAATAGGGGCAACAGGAACAACAGTCATCTGCATCTCAGGTCAACCGTATGTGCGTCAAGGGGGTCACCTTAAACTGGGGGAGGTCATCAGTGTCAGTGTGGTCTTTGAGATCCTAAACCTTCAGTGGAGACCATCGTCTTGGGAGTATGTTTCCCATTAGATCGTGGCCTTATTTATACTGTATGACTACAACTAGAGGTGATCGAGAAAGCGCAGTCGGGTATTGCTACCCTAACTATGCAGTCCGAGATCGTAATGTGCGGGTGTTATGGAGTTGTTGGAGGAACTCCCAACGCCTGTTAGCGTAGAATAAGTCAAGTCAATGTCGGTCGAACCAATTATGAGTCCTTCGACTTTGCACGTCAGCATTGATATCCCCCCCCTTAATTATAGACATTGAATTTTTCAGCATTTCAACATAGGTGGTGATGATCCGTAGGAATCGCATCTCCCCTACTTTTAAGCCGTAAGAGTAGCAGCTGGAGAACGGTATAACTTGAGTGTGTCAGTGAGGTAAGCACTCCCGTTATCTGCGAGCATTATGTAGGGAGCTAGCCGTGTGACATCGGATCATTCCCACAACGCAGTGCTCTGAGAGATTTGCTCTGAATGTAGGTATATATTTAGTACATTCTGTGAGATATTTTGAATGCCCTCCCACGGATCACCACCTCCAGCAACATTAGGTAATTAGGTCTAGAGCATAGATCTTAATAGGTGAGGAAACACAGAACAAAAATACTAAAGAAAAAAAAAAAAAAAAAAAAAAAAAAAAAAAAAAAAAATTTATATAGGGAGATAAAAGTTTGGTAACAGCAAGCACTCTACGATTTATCTATTTATTATGAGTGCTTAACTACCTCCCCCGCCGTCAATGTATAGCATGAGAGAGTGGGGTTTCAGTGCAGGAAAGGATACGGTGTCAGAGTGTCCAGGAATGTCACAAACGACCCTAGCCGTGTGTGCTGAAAAGTCGAGTCTTGGTAGCTTTCGGTGACCTTCTTCATAGATGAAATCGGCAATCTTGAACTCCTGTTCCCATACCCCAGCAGCGTCAAGTGTTGTGTCTTTTCCAACGGTTTTGTTGTGGTATCCGGAGCATGGTGTTTAAGGTCGATTCAAGGGCCTAGGGTTTGAAGGTGGTTAGACTGTGGTAGCTAGTGGTGATGACGCATGACGAAAACAGGGTAGGAACTGAATGTAACTGCTTGAAATCAGTGAGACGAAGGGTAGTGTGACAATCGAATCTCTGCGTGATAACTCGTTCCAGCGTCGCAGATCAGCGATCTCGGCGTGCTCTTCTGGTCTGCGTGATGTCAAGCGGGCTTGAGCCTCTATCCGTGCCCGGTGCTTGATGACGTGGTCTGGCTTCGGACGGGGATCGTTGCCTCCTGTGACGATGCTGTTGAGTATCCATGGGTTCATTGTCAGGCGGGGATTTCCTGGAAGCCGGAGGGCGGAATTCTGCATACCACTCAGGGACATCTGTGAAAGGTATGTCTAGTGTGTCGCAGAAATATCGTAAATCTTCTGGCACTCTGAGTAGTGCGGTACGACCCTGGTAGGAGGCTGATAGTCCGAAGGGGAACTTCCACCTGTAAGGAATTTCCCTGGAACGTAGCAGTTCCAGCAGGGGGCGCAGTTCTCTCCGACGTTGCAGTGTAATGGTAGAGAGGTCTTGAAAGAGGCGTATATCTGCGCCATTATGTGATAGCTTTGTAGCTATACGAGCTTTCCGTAGAATTTCTTCTTTCAATTGATAGCCAATTATGTGACAGATCACATCTCTGGGTGGGTCCGCTTCTCTCCCCCGTGGACGCAGGGCGCGGTGGATGCGTTCCATAGCTATAGGGGTGGAGGGGGGTTTACCCAGGAGGCTGTTGAAGAAAGCGGAGACCTCTGCTTGCAGCCTGTCCGCTTCGATAGCTTCTGGCAGACCTCTCACCCGCAAGTTATGGCGCCTCCCGCGGTTGTCCAAATCTTCCATGTGTCGGTTCAGGTCTCGTAACTGTAGGGTGTGGGTATCCAGGACCTGACACGTACGGCTGAGGACATTTGAATGGGTTGTAGTCGTCTTCTCCACTTCCTGGATTCGGCCCGCCATCGCTTGAATGTCAATCCTGAGATCCGTGATTGCTGCCGTAAGGGCTGCCGTCAGGGAGTTTTTTATATCTAGCGCCACGGAATGTAAGTCCTGGAGGCTAGGCTGTGAATTTGGCATGAGAATCACTGCTCCGTTGTCAGGGGGTGGTGAGGGTCCTGCTGTCGGGCCTGCTGTCTGAGGAGAGCCTCGTGTGGGCGCCATGTTACCAGATTGGGAGCGGAACATTTCCGGTATATTTTGGCTAATCCTGCCTGTCATGTCACGGGGGGACCTGGATCTGGACGCGGAGGAGCTGCGGGATGAGGTCCCCATGTTTCTTCGTAAAAGGGCGGGTGGGTAACCTCCGTTTTAGTCAGAATTTTCTCTCTGTCAGCGGGAGCTAAAGACTTAAGCTGCCATCTTCTCCCGAGTTCAGGCCACGCCCCCCCTCATCTCTTCTTTTATTATACATCCTGCATTATATCATCTAGTGATGGTTATCATCCTTCATCTCAGAACTTCATCTGAGCTTTTCACTGATATGTCTCTTATTATTTGTTGTGTGTCATGCCACTTCTCTTCCATTGATGGTTCTCATCCATCATCTAACACTGTCCTTTTCACCATGCCCTCTCATCTTTCATTCTATGTCCTGCATTGTTTCTTCCATTGATGGTTCTCATCTTTCATCTCTGATTTATTATTTCACTGACATGTTCTGTCTCATCTTTGTTGAAGATCATGATACTTCTCTTCCATTGGTGGTTCCCATCTCTCATCTTTGTTGGAGATCATGCCACTTCTCTTCCATTGGTGGTTCCCATCTCTCATCTAACGCTGTCCTTTGCACTGACATGTTCCATCTTACCATTCCTATCATATCACCTCTTCATCTCTTGTCTACATCCCTGGCACTCAGTCATACCTTGTCACCTCCCTTCCTCTACTTCTGGTGCCATCTATCTCCTCTCATGGTGTCTCTTCTTTCTGTGTCGTGTCCACCAGGTTGGCTTGTTTGTTTCTGAAGAGAGGAGCTGACATTAACGCCTTGGACAATGAAAAAAAGGATGTCCTCTCCATCGCCATAGAAAAAGCCAATGCTGACATTGTAACCTTGTGAGTAGAGGGGAAGGTGGGATTCTGGGAAAGTATGGATAGGAATGTCAAATGTGGCTGAGAATACCAGACACACGTAGATTAGCAAAGTTGGGAGCCTGATCCCCAATCAGGCGACCAAAAAAAAAAAAAGTGGGGGGCATGTTGGACTATTACGGTACAGTAAAAATTAATAACAATATAGAAAAATATAACAGTGATGTAAAAATGTATAATTGATTTTATTGATGCAAAGAACAAATCATTGGTAATACAATACAACATGATAGTAATAAAAATAAAGCACCAATGGGGTCATTAATATACGACACTTAATCTCAGATATCATATTCCTCAACTAGTTTCGCGGACATAAACCGCTTCGTCAGGAGGGAATCTGAAGATGGTTTATTCTGACTAAACAGTCTGAACCTAACAAATAGGAGAAAATACAATGAGGTTTGCCCAAAAGGACATAAACAGTAAAACTTGTATTGCAGCATCATAAATAGAAAAAAATGTAATAGAGATTACAGGGGGAAGGGGACAAGTCTGCTTACCCATGTCCCTCCTGACGAAGCGGTTTATGTCCGCGAAACTAGTTGAGGAATATGATATCTGAGATTAAGTGTCTTATTGTATATTAATGACCCCATTGGTGCTTTATTTTTATTACTATCGTGTTGTATTGTATTACCAATGATTTGTTCCTTGCATCAATAAAATCAATTATACATTTTTACATCACTGTTATATTTTCTATATTGTTATTAATTTTTACTGTACCGTAATAGTCCAACATGCCCCCACTTTTTTTTTGGTCGCCTGATCAGGCTCCCAACTTTGCTAATTATTGATTTCTGGATGATGGTACATGTCTCTATTTTTGCTTACCGTAGTATCTTACCACAGAGGCCACTCGTTTACTCAGACACACGTAGAGTCCGGCCAACCACCAAACCTATTTCTGATAATGCTGCCCCCGCCAAATGGGTGTGAGATTAGCATATCTGTGTCATGGAATTCTACAAATAGGGTCAAAGATTGTTAGAGGAAAGGTCATGGAGGGGTTGTAGGAGGGTCACAAGAGGTCAAGATGTTAATGAAGGTGACAGAGAACTGGAGAGTCCAGACTCCTTCACCTAAACCTCCTTTGTTCTGTTATTTGTTGTTTTCAGTTTACGGAAGGCCCCAGAGATCGGTTTGCTGAGGGCCTCGCTTTTCTTTCATTTCCTCTGCTGTACTAAATCTTTCCTCTTGGTATGATCACCTATAAACCTATGTAGAGGTTTCCTGTCACTTTATAGATGGCCATATAATGTTTGACTAGACAGGAAGGAGTTGTCATGGTTTTCCTCTGTGTCAGGTAACCGGCCTTCCATCCAGGGTGACGTTTCATGGGTCGCTTTGACCTGATGTTGTAAGAATTGGTGTTTGTTCACATTCTATCCTGTTACTGGTTTACAGTTCTCTGTAGTGTTCTGGGATGAAGGTCACCAGGAGCTCGCAACCAACATATGAAAACAACTGCCTCCCAAGCCTCCAGGACAACCTGTCCACTCAAAAAAACATCTTCTAGCGAGTCTAAAGTACTGACACCGGTCTAATGTCATAATGCACATCCCATAATTCTCTACTGACACTCCTCTACCATCATATAAATAACTTACTATTGTCTTGTTCACCACATTTGGCCATCATATCTCTGAATGTCAGGTGGACATTAAAGGTGTCACAAGAAATGTCCCACATGACACTTCCTATCTATGGGGTGGGTCCCTGCTGATGGCCATCACATGTAAATGCTCTGCAAAGGTGAAATATCACATGTAGATGCTCTGCAGGGGTGGGAAAATCACATGAGCATACTCTGCAGGGATGGGATATCAAATGTAAACGCTCTGCAGAGGTGGGAAACAACATATACATGCTCTGCAGAGGTGGGATATTACGTGTGTGTTCCCTGCAGGGGCTGGACTTCATGTGTGCGTTCCCTGCAGGGGCTGGACATCATGTGTGCGTGCCCTGCAGGGGCTGGACATCATGTGTGCGTGCCCTGCAGGGGCTGGACATCATGTGTGCATGCCCTGCAGGGGCTGGACATCACAGAATATGTTGATAACATGATCGTCACTCGAACTGGCTAGATGTCTCTGGACCTACCAAACCAGAAATGTGCTGGCATTGGACACCTTATATCCCCTCCCACATGCAACTGAGCAGCAGAGTGTAGGTCACATGACTAAGAGAGTGGGTGGGCCAGGATGTATGGCTGCTGGTGCCAATTGGTTTGTTGGTAAATGGTGGACATGTCTATAATGGGGATGTATGAGAGAGGGTCAGGCTATGACGGCCATGTCTTGTCTTCCATCATAGGCTGAGATTAGTGAAGATGAGGGAGGCGGACATTGCTCTTGGCCAGGCCGGTGAGTATGTTGGATCATGGAGGACTGTGGTCTGTAGAGTGCTGCATGTGGTATTGTATCCACTTTACATGTTGGGCGGTAGGAGAGGGTTGTGGGGGTGGAGGGTCACAGTGGCACGAAAGGGATGTGGGGGGGTGGAGGGTCACATTGGCGGTAGAGGGATGTGGGGTCACAGTGGCGGGATGGAGGGTCACATTGATGGGAGAGGGATGTGGGAGGGGGGGGGGGTGGAGGGTCACACTGACGAGAAAGTGATGTGGGGGGTCACGGTGTTGGGGTAGGAAACGTCCCCAATACAGCCACCCCTACCTTCAGCATCTTCAAGGCCCCTCCATAACCTGGGAACTCCGATATGAAAATAGGGACTTTATCTGGAAAATGTGGAGGGCTGCCCTGCCCCTCCCAGTTTTTCCTACTGAAGAGTTCAGGTGCTCATCACATTGATTATCAGAGGGCCCCAGGAATTGGGCTCCTGGTGTGCTGAAGATGGTATGTGTACAAGCCTGGGGGGACCCGGTGCTAGGATAGAGTGGGTGGAAGGGTCAGGTGTAGAGATGATGGGGTGAGGGTGTTGGGGGTGTATCTATAATTGGGTGGGGGTGTATACAGGAGTGGGTGGGGTCTATACATAAGTAGGTGGGGTATATACAGGACTGGGTGGATAGATATATATGGGGTGGGGGGGGACACACACAATGGGGCGGGGCCCCCACCTACCCAGTAACCTTGTACCATTATGTAATTGGTGCTCCTCTCACACACAGGGGACGAGACCTACATGGACATATTCCGGGATTTCTCGCTGATGGCGTCGGATTCCCCGGAGAAGTTGTCCCGGAGAGCCTGCGATCTGCGCCTCAGCACTTTGTGAGCTCCCTGCCCCCCCCTCCGGATCAATGACTCGGACGCTGCTTTCTAATAAATAGCCTTTTTATTGATGACGTCATAGCACAGAGTTCATATTGTGTGATGATGTCACAGCGCAGGGGGAGGAGCTGTTATTTTCTAGGCGTGGTCCAGTAGTCGGTTCCGCCATGTTGGCTGTATTAAGGCACAGATGGTGTACAGATGAAGATATTACATGTGGCGGGAGATCGGCGCTGCCCTTATTCTCCACTGGCTCCGCCCTCTGATCTGACTGATTCGTACCATTGGTCACCATCAGACTCTCTTTGGCTGCTGGAATGTGATTCTGATGGCTTTGGTTTCTGATCTGTGATTGGTCGGGCCTTGGCCTGCAGAGAACTCCGGGAAGGGTGAGGATGATGATGGCTCCAAGAAAGAGGAAGAGGCCACAGATGATGAAGGAGAGCGAGAAATCCCCCGACCAATCCCGGAGCCAGCCTATGGGAGAGAGTTTGAGAATTACCGTGACATCATCGCTGTGTAGTGATGTCACCTTGGCATGAAATGTTTTATGCTGCAATAAATGCGTCATGACGAACAACTGCGTGACGATCATTTCCTGAACATGGCCCTATGGTCCTCTACCAGTCTCCCCCCTTCTCTCCTCCTCTCTACCAGTCTCCGCCCCATCTCTCCTCCTCTCTACCAGTCTCCGCCCCATCTCTGCTCCTCTCTACCAGTCTCCGCCCCATCTCTGCTCCTCTCTACCAGTCTCCGCCCCATCTCTCCTCCTTTCTACCAGTCTCCGCCCCATCTCTCCTCCTCTCTACCAGTCTCCGCCCCATCTCTCCTCCTCTCTACCAGTCTCCGCTCCATCTCTCCTCCTTTCTACCAGTCTCCGCCCCATCTCTCTTCCTTTCTACCAGTCTCCGCCCCATCTCTCCTCCTCTCTACCAGTCTCCGCCCCATCTCTCCTCCTTTCTACCAGTCTCCGCCCCATCTCTGTTCCTCTCTACCAGTCTCTCCCCTTCTCTCCTCCTCTCTACCAGTCTCCGCCCCATCTCTCGTCCTCTCTACCAGTCTCCGCCCCATATCTCCTCCTTTCTACCAGTCTCCGCCCCATCTCTCCTCCTCTCTACCAGTCTCCGCCCCATCTCTCCTCCTCTCTACCAGTCTCCGCCCCATCTCTCCTCCTCTCTACCAGTCTCCGCCCCATCTCTCCTCCTTTCTACCAGTCTCCGCCCCATCTCTCCTCCTACCAGTCTCCGCCCCATCTCTCCTCCTTTCTACCAGTCTCCGCCCCATCTCTCCTCCTTTCTACCAGTCTCCGCCCCATCTCTCCTCCTCTCTACCAGTCTCCGCCCCATCTCTTCTCTCTACCAGTCTCCGCCCCATCTCTCCTCCTCTCTACCAGTCTCCGCCCCATCTCTCCTCCTTTCTACCAGTCTCCGCCCCATCTCTGTTCCTCTCTACCTGTCTCCGCCCCATCTCTGCTCCTCTCTCCCAGTCTCCACCCCATCTCTCCTCCTCTTATCCAGTCTCCGCCCCATCTCTCCTCCTTTCTACCAGTCTCCGCCCCATCTCTCCTCCTCTCTCCCAGTCTCCGCCCCATCTCTCCCAGTCTCCGCCCCATCTCTCCCAGTCTCCGCCCCATCTCTCCTCCTCTCTCCCAGTCTCCGCCCCATCTCTCCTCCTCTCTACCAGTCTCTGCCCCATCTCTCCTTCTCTCTCCCAGTCTCCGCCCCATCTCTCCTCCTCTCTACCAGTCTCTGCCCCATCTCTCCTCCTCTCTCCCAGTCTCCGCCCCATCTCTCCTCCTCTCTACCAGTCTCCGCCCCATCTCTCCTTCTCTCTCCCAGTCTCCGCCCCATCTCTCCTCCTCTCTACCAGTCTCCGCCCCATCTCTCCTCCTTTCTACCAGTCTCCGCCCCATCTCTCCTCCTACCAGTCTCCGCCCCATCTCTCCTCCTTTCTACCAGTCTCCGCCCCATCTCTCCTCCTTTCTACCAGTCTCCGCCCCATCTCTCCTCCTCTCTACCAGTCTCCGCCCCATCTCTTCTCTCTACCAGTCTCCGCCCCATCTCTCCTCCTCTCTACCAGTCTCCGCCCCATCTCTCCTCCTTTC
Source organism: Lithobates clamitans (assembly GCA_037952925.1). Taxonomy (NCBI): domain Eukaryota; kingdom Metazoa; phylum Chordata; class Amphibia; order Anura; family Ranidae; genus Lithobates; species Lithobates clamitans. Next base: position 57,345 of record JBBGZY010002686.1, read on the forward strand.
TACCAGTCTCCGCCCCATCTCTGTTCCTCTCTACCTGTCTCCGCCCCATCTCTGCTCCTCTCTCCCAGTCTCCACCCCATCTCTCCTCCTCTCATCCAGTCTCCGCCCCATCTCTCCTCCTTTCTACCAGTCTCCGCCCCATCTCTCCTCCTCTCTCCCAGTCTCCGCCCCATCTCTCCCAGTCTCCGCCCCATCTCTCCCAGTCTCCGCCCCATCTCTCCCAGTCTCCGCCCCATCTCTCCTCCTCTCTCCCAGTCTCCGCCCCATCTCTCCTCCTCTCTACCAGTCTCTGCCCCATCTCTCCTTCTCTCTCCCAGTCTCCGCCCCATCTCTCCTCCTCTCTACCAGTCTCTGCCCCATCTCTCCTCCTCTCTCCCAGTCTCCGCCCCATCTCTCCTCCTCTCTCCCAGTCTCCGCCCCATCTCTCCTCCTCTCTACCAGTCTCCCCCCCATCTCTCCTCCTCTCTACCAGTCTCCGCCCCATCTCTCCTCCTCTCTACCAGTTCCCCCCCATCTCTCCTCCTCTCTACCAGTCTCCGCCCCATCTCTCCTCCTCTCTACCAGTCTCCGTCCCATCTCTTCTCCTCTCTACCAGTCTCCGTCCCATCTCTCCTCCTCTCTACCAGTCTCCGTCCCATCTCTCCTCCTCTCTACCAGTCTCCGTCCCATCTCTCCTCCTCTCTACCAGTCTCCGTCCCATCTCTCCTCCTCTCTACCAGTCTCTGCCCCATCTCTCCTTCTCTCTCCCAGTCTCCGCCCCATCTCTCCTCCTCTCTCCCAGTCTCCGCCCCATCTCTCCCAGTCTCCGCCCCATCTCTCCCAGTCTCCGCCCCATCTCTCCTCCTCTCTCCCAGTCTCCGCCCCATCTCTCCTCCTCTCTACCAGTCTCTGCCCCATCTCTCCTTCTCTCTCCCAGTCTCCGCCCCATCTCTCCTCCTCTCTACCAGTCTCTGCCCCATCTCTCCTCCTCTCTCCCAGTCTCCGCCCCATCTCTCCTCCTCTCTCCCAGTCTCCGCCCCATCTCTCCTCCTCTCTACCAGTCTCCCCCCCATCTCTCCTCCTCTCTACCAGTCTCCGCCCCATCTCTCCTCCTCTCTACCAGTTCCCCCCCATCTCTCCTCCTCTCTACCAGTCTCCGCCCCATCTCTCCTCCTCTCTACCAGTCTCCGTCCCATCTCTTCTCCTCTCTACCAGTCTCCGTCCCATCTCTCCTCCTCTCTACCAGTCTCCGTCCCATCTCTCCTCCTCTCTACCAGTCTCCGTCCCATCTCTCCTCCTCTCTACCAGTCTCCGTCCCATCTCTCCTCCTCTCTACCAGTCTCCGTCCCATCTCTCCTCCTCTCTACCAGTCTCCGTCCCATCTCTCCTCCTCTCTACCAGTCTCCGTCCCATCTCTCCTCCTCTCTACCAGTCTCCGTCCCATCTCTCCTCCTCTCTACCAGTCTCCGCCCCATCTCTCCTCCTCTCTACCAGTCTCCGTCCCATCTCTCCTCCTCTCTACCAGTCTCCGCCCCATCTCTCCTCCTCTCTACCAGTCCCCCCCCATCTCTCCTCCTCTCTACCAGTCTCCGCCCCATTTCTCCTCCTCTCTACCAGTCTCCGCCCCATCTCTCCTCCTCTCTACCAGTCTCCGCCCCATCTCTCCTCCTTTCTACCAGTCTCCGCCCCATCTCTCCTCCTTTCTACCAGTCTCCGCCCCATCACTCCTCCTTTCTACCAGTCTTCGCCCCATCTCTGTTCCTCTCTACCTGTCTCCGCCCCATCTCTGTTCCTCTCTACCAGTCTCCGCCCCATCTCTCCTCCTCTCTACCAGTCTCCGCCCCATCTCTCCTCCTCTCTACCAGTCTCCGCCCCATCTCTCCTCCTTTCTACCAGTCTCCGCCCCATCTCTCCTCCTCTCTACCAGTCTCCGTCCCATCTCTCCTCCTCTCTACCAGTCTCCGCCCCATCTCTCCTCCTCTCTACCAGTCCCCCCCATCTCTCCTCCTTTCTACCAGTCTCCGCCCCATCTCTCCTCCTTTCTACCAGTCTCCGCCCCATCTCTCCTCCTCTCTACCAGTCTCCGCCCCATCTCTCCTCCTTTCTACCAGTCTCCGCCCCATCTCTCCTCCTTTCTACCAGTCTCCGCCCCATCTCTCCTCCTTTCTACCAGTCTCCGCCCCATCTCTCCTCCTCTCTACCAGTCTCTGCCCCATCTCTCCTCCTCTCTACTGGTCTCCGCCCCATCTCTCCTCCTCTCTCCCGGTCTCCGCCCCATCTCTCCTCCTCTCTCCCAGTCTCCACCCCATCTCTGCTTCTCTCTACCAGTCTCCGCCCCATCTCTCCTCCTTTCTACCAGTCTCTGCCCCATCTCTCCTCCTCTCTCCCAGTCTCCGCCCCATCTCTCCCAGTCTCCGCCCCATCTCTCCTCCTCTCTCCCAGTCTCCGCCCCATCTCTCCTCCTCTCTCCCAGTCTCCGCCCCATCTCTCCTCCTCTCTACCAGTCTCTGCCCCATCTCTCCTCTTCTCTCCCAGTCTCCGCCCCATCTCTCCTCCTCTCTACCAGTCTGCCCCATCTCTCCTCCTCTCTCCCAGTCTCCGCCCCATCTCTCCTCCTCTCTCCCAGTCTCCGCCCCATCTCTCCTCCTCTCTACCAGTCTCCGCCCCATCTCTCCTCCTCTCTACCAGTCTCCGCCCCATCTCTCCTCCTCTCTACCAGTCTCCGCCCCATCTCTCCTCCTCTCTACCAGTCTCTGCCCCATCTCTCCTCCTCTCTACCAGTCTCCGCCCCATCTCTCCTCCTCTCTACCAATCTCTGCCCCATCTCTCCTCCTCTCTACCAGTCTCCGCCCCATCTCTCCTCCTCTCTACCAGTCTCCGCCCCATCTCTCCTCCTTTCTACCAGTCTCCGCCCCATCTCTCCTCCTCTCTACCTGTCTCCGCCCCATCTCTCCTCCTTAGTCTCCCTCCCATTTCTCATCAGTCTCTGCCCCATCTCTGCTCCTCTCCATCTCTCCTCCTCAGTCTCCCTCCCATCTCTCCTCCTCAGTCTCCGCCCCATCTCTGCTCCTCTCCATCTCTCCTCCTCAGTCTTCCTCCCATTTCTCCTCAGTCTCCGCCCCATCTCTGCTCCTCTCCATCTCTCCTCCTCAGTCTCCCTCCCATCTCTCCTCCTCAGTCTCCGCCCCATCTCTGCTCCTCTCCATCTCTCCTCCTCAGTCTCCCTCCCATCTCTCCTCCTCAGTCTCCCTCCCATCTCTCCTCCTCAGTCTCCCTCCCATCTCTCCTCCTCAGTCTCCCTCCCATCTCTCCTCCTCAGTCTCCGCCCCATCTCTCCTCCTCAGTCTCCGCCCCATCTCTGCTCCTCTCCATCTCTGCTCCTCAGTCTTCCTCCCATTTCTCCTCAGTCTCCGCCCCATCCCTGCTCCTCTCCATCTCTCCTCCTCAGTCTCCCTCCCATCTCTCCTCCTCTCAGTCTCCGCCCCATCTCTGCTCCTCAGTCTTCCTCCCATTTCTCCTCAGTCTCCGCCCCATCCCTGCTCCTCTCCATCTCTCCTCCTCAGTCTCCCTCCCATCTCTCCTCCTCAGTCTCCGCCCCATCTCTGCTCCTCTCCATCTCTCCTCCTCAGTCTCCCTCCCATCTCTCCTCCTCAGTCTCCCTCCCATCTCTCCTTCTCAGTCTCCCTCCCATCTCTCCTCCTCAGTCTCCCTCCCATCTCTCCTCCTCAGTCTCCCTCCCATCTCTCCTCCTCAGTCTCCCTCCCATCTCTCCTTCTCAGTCTCCCTCCCATCTCTCCTCCTCAGTCTCTGCCCCATCTCTCCTCCTCAGTCTCCGCCCCATCTCTGCTCCTCTCCATCTCTGCTCCTCAGTCTTCCTCCCATTTCTCCTCAGTCTCCGCCCCATCCCTGCTCCTCTCCATCTCTCCTCCTCTCAGTCTCCGCCCCATCTCTGCTCCTTTCCATCTCTGCTCCTCAGTCTTCCTCCCATTTCTCCTCAGTCTCCGCCCCATCCCTGCTCCTCTCCATCTCTCCTCCTCAGTCTCCCTCCCATCTCTCCTCCTCAGTCTCCGCCCCATCTCTGCTCCTCTCCATCTCTGCTCCTCAGTCTTCCTCCCATTTCTCCTCAGTTTCTGCCCCATCTCTGCTCCTCTCCATCTCTCCTCCTCAGTCTCCGCCCCATCTCTCCTCCTCTCTACCAGTCTCCGCCCCATCTCTGCTCCTCTCCATCTCTCCTCCTCAGTCTTCCTCCCATTTCTCCTCAGTCTCCGCCCCATCTCTGCTCCTCTCCATCTCTCCTCCTCAGTCTCCCTCCCATCTCTCCTCCTCTCAGTCTCCGCCCCATCTCTGCTCCTCTCCATCTCTCCTCCTCAGTCTTCCTCCCATTTCTCCTCAGTCTCCGCCCCATCTCTGCTCCTCTCCATCTCTCCTCCTCAGTCTCCCTCCCATTTCTCGTCAGTCTCCGCCCCATCTCTCCTCCTCAGTCTCCCTCCCATCTCTCCTCCTCAGTCTCCCTCCCATCTCTCCTCCTCTCAGTCTCCCTCCCATCTCTCCTCCTCAGTCTCCGCCCCATCTCTCCTCCTCTCTACCATTCTCCGCCCCATCTCTGCTCCTCTCCATCTCTCCTCCTCTCAGTCTCCGCCCCCTATCACAGCCCCTCTCTACTAGTCTCCATCTCTGGTCTCTTTAGCAGTCTCTGTTCTGCCTTTTGGGTTATTAGCTGGGTTGCAGTAATCCTATCCTATGGACAGGGGATGGTTCAGGTAATCTGGTAATCCTGCATTGTGTATAAAGCTGTAGGTAGTGGTGTTTGCAGAGGTGCCACAAAGCAGTGTAAAGAGGCGGTCTCACCTGAGATGGGCGGTCCCAGCAGTCCCCCAACACTTTCCACCATCTGCAGCAGTCCGATTGCAGGCAGAACCTTCTCCGTTCCCACCACCCACGTCAGGCACGAGAAGACGCCGGGGGTCAGGGCTCCGGCACAAAATCCAAACACCACACAGACCATCCCCATCCCCACCTCGTTCCACGCCAGTGGGAGGAGCCCCAGAACCAGCGCGGTCAATCCAGTCCAGAAGCTGAGGTGGAGCAGGATGCGTTTGGGGGTGAGATCCGCCAGCCAACCGGCAATCAAACGTCCGCAAACATCTGCAATGCCCACCAGGGACATTAATATGGCCGCCTGCCTTTCTCCAACTCCCCTCACCCGCATGTGGGCGACCAGGTGAATGTACGGCACAAAGTATGCAGCATTGATCAGTGTGATGGCCAGACAGTACTGCAGAAAGGGCCAATCACGGAGAAGTTCCCACCCCCATAAAAAAGAGCGCTGGTGGTGTGGAGGATCTGCCCCTACCGGAGGCAGGAGGGCCCCACAAGGCACTGAATTTAGGGTGATCCCCGACAGGAGGAGCATGGCGCCCCGCCAGGAGTACCTCTCCACCAGGTACTGCAGAAGGGGCGTCAGGGCGAAGGAGAACACCCCGCAACCCGTCAGCACAAATCCTGTAGCCAGAGTGCGCCGGCGGGAAAAATGCGAGGACACGGCCGCCATCGAGGGGGAGAAGATCAAGGCCCATCCGAGTCCTGCGGAAAATAAGAGACAAAGAGTTACCCCCCAGCAACTTCAACCTCACAATTTACTGCCCCTCCCCCTGTTGGGTCACCCAGAAAGTAGCCAAGAGTCTACCCCTCGCCCTGTTGGGTCACCCAGAAAGAAGCTACAAGTCTGCCCCTCCCCCTGCTGGGTTACCCAGAAAGGAGCTACAAGTCTGCCCCTCCCCCTGCTGGGTTACCCAGAAAGGAGCTACAAGTCTGCCCCTCCCCCTGTTGGGTCACCCAGAAAGGAGCTACGAGTCTGCCCCTCCCCCTGTTGGGTCACCCAGAAAGAAGCTACAAGTCTGCCCCTCCCCCTGCTGGGTCACCCAGAAAGGAGCTACAAGTCTGCCCCTCCCCCTGTTGGGTCACCCAGAAAGGAGCTACGAGTCTGCCCCTCCCCCTGCTGGGTTACCCAGAAAGGAGCTACAAGTCTGCCCCTCCCCCTGCTGGGTTACCCAGAAAGGAGCTACAAGTCTGCCCCTCCCCCTGTTGGGTCACCCAGAAAGGAGCTACGAGTCTGCCCCTCCCCCTGTTGGGTCACCCAGAAAGAAGCTACAAGTCTGCCCCTCCCCCTGCTGGGTCACCCAGAAAGGAGCTACAAGTCTGCCCCTCCCCCTGTTGGGTCACCCAGAAAGGAGCTACGAGTCTGCCCCTCCCCCTGCTGGGTTACCCAGAAAGGAGCTACAAGTCTGCCCCTCCCCCTGCTGAGTGACCCAGAAAGGAGCTACGAGTCTGACCCTCCCCCTGCTGGGTGACCCAGAAAGGAGCCACGGGTCTGCCCCTCCCCCTGCTGGGTGACCCAGAAAGGAGCTACGAGTCTGCCCCTCCCCTGATGGGAGACCCAGAAAGGAGCCACAAGTCTGCCCCTCCCCCTGCTGGGTGACATGGAGTTCACAAAATGGGAAATGATGGAGGTGTAAGGAAGCCCCGCCCCCTAAGCCTTACCTGGGGAGACTTACCTGACACGACTCCAATACTGAGGTAGAGCTGGTAGAGGTGAGTGCAGAAAGAGGCCAAAAACATCCCCAGAGAAGAGAGAACTCCGCCCACAGCGACCACCCGCCGATATCCGAACCGGAGGGCGAGGGCACAGCCCAGCGGGCCTGGGGAAGAAAAAAAAAAAAGGTGAGGGGCCGCGGCGTGATGCGGGGGGGGGGGGGATGGGGGCTGCGGCATGATGCAGGAGGGGGGATAAGGAGCCACGGCGTGATGCAGGAGGGGGATGAGGGGCCTCGGCGTGATGCAGAAGGGGGGATGAGGGGCCTCGGCGTGATGCAGAAGGGGGGATGAGGGGCCTCGGCGTGATGCAGAAGGGGGGATGAGGGGCCTCAGCGTGATGCAGCAGGGGGGATGAGGGGCTGCGGCGTGATGCAGGAGGGGGGATGAGGGGCCTCGGCGTGATGCAGGAGGGGGATGAGGGGCCTCGGCGTGATGCAGGAGGGGGGATGAGGGGCCGCGGCGTGATGAGGGGCCTCGGCGTGATGCAGGAGGGGGATGAGGGGCCTCGGCATGATGCAGCAGGGGGATGAGGGGCCGCGGCGTGATGCGGGAGGGGGGGCCTCGGCGTAATGCAGGAGGGGGGATAAGGGGCCTCTGCGTGATGCAGGAGGGGGATGAGGGGCCACGGTGTGATGCAGGAGGGAGATGAGGGGCCGCAGCGTGATGCAGGAGGGGGGGTGAGGGACCGCGGCGTGATGCAGGGGGGGGGATGAGGGGCAGCAGCGTGATGCAGGAGGAGGGATGAGGGACCGCGGCATGATGCAGGAGGGGGGATGAAGGGCCGCAGCGTGATGCAGGAGGGGGGATGAGGGACGGCGGCGTGATGCAGGAGGAGGGATGAGGGGCCGCAGCGTGATGCAGGAGGAGGGATGAGGGACCGCAGCGTGATGCAGGAGGGGGATGAGGGGCCGCGGCGTGATGCGGGGGGGGGGGATGAGCGGTGCGGCGTGATGCAGGAGGGGGGATGAGGGGCCGTGGCGTGATGCAGGAGGGGGGATGAGGGGCCTCGGCGTGATGCAGGAGGGGGGATGAGGAGCCGTGGCGTGATGCAGGAGGGGGGATGAGGGGCCGCGGCGTGATGCAGGAGGGGGGATGAGGGGCCGTGGCGTGATGCAGGAGGGGGGATGAGGGGCCTCGGCGTGATGCAGGAGGGGGGATGAGGGGCCGCGGCGTGATGCAGGAGGGGGGATGAGGGGCCGTGGCGTGATGCAGGAGGGGGGATGAGGGGCCTCGGCGTGATGCAGGAGGGGGGATGAGGGGCAGCGGTGTGATGCAGGAGGGGGATGGGGGGCAGTGGCGTGCTAAGAGGGGGGATGAGGGGCCACGGCGTGATGCAGGAGGGGGGATGAGGAGCCGCGGCGTGATGCAGGAGGAGGGATGAGGGGCCGCGGTGTGATGCAGGAGGGGGATGGGGGGCCGCGGCGTGATGCAGGAGGGGGATGGGCGGCCGAGGCGTGATGCAGGAGGTGGGATGAGGGGGCCTCGGCGTGATGCAGAAGGGGGGATGAGGGACCGCGGCGTGATGCAGGGGGGGATGGGGGGCCACGGCGTGATGCAGGAGGGGGGATGGGGGGCAGTGGCGTGATGCAGGAGGGGGGATGAGGGGCAGCGGCATGATGCAGGAGGGGGATGGGGGGCAGTGGCGTGCTCAGAGGGGGGATGAGGAGCCGCGGCGTGATGCAGGAGGGGGGATGAGGAGCCGCGGCGTGATGCAGGAGGGGGGATGAGGGGCCTCGGCGTGATGCAGGAGGGGGATGGGGGGCAGTGGCGTGCTCAGAGGGGGGATGAGGGGCCGTGGCGTGCTCAGAGGGGGGATGAGGGGCCGCGGCGTGATGCAGGAGGGGGGATGAGGGGCCTCGGCGTGATGCAGGAGGGGGGATGAGGGGCCTCGGCGTGATGCAGAAGGGGGATGAGGGGCCGCGGCGTGATGCAGGGGGGATGAGGGGCCGCGGCGTGATGCAGGAGGGGGATGAGGGGCCTCAGCGTGATGCAGGAGGGGGGATGAGGGGCCTCGGCGTGATGCAGGAGGGGGGATGAGGGGCCTCGGCGTGATGCAGAAGGGGGATGAGGGGCCGCAGCGTGATGCAGGGGGGGATGAGGGGCCACGGCGTGATGCAGGAGGGGGATGAGGGGCCTCGGCGTGATGCAGGAGGGGGGATGAGGGGCCTCGGCGTGATGCAGGGGGGGGGGATGAGCGGTGCGGCGTGATGCAGGAGGGGGGATGAGGGGCCGCGGCGTGATGCGGGGGGGATGAGGGGCCCCGGCGTGATGCAGGAGGGGGGATGAGGGGCCTCGGCGTGATGCAGGAGGGGGGATAAGGGGCCTCGGCGTGATGCAGGAGGGGGGATAAGGGACCGCAGCGTGATGCAGGAGGGGGATGAGGGGCCGTGGCGTGATGCGGGGGGGGGATGAGGGACCGCGGCATGATGCAGGAGGGGGGATGAGGGGCCGCAGCGTGATGCAGGAGGGGGGATGAGGGACCGCGGCGTGATGCAGGAGGGGGATGAGGGGCCTCAGCGTGATGCAGGAGGGGGGATGAGGGGCCTCGGCGTGATGCAGGAGGGGGGATGAGGGGCCTCGGCGTGATGCAGAAGGGGGATGAGGGGCCGCAGCGTGATGCAGGGGGGGATGAGGGGCCACGGCGTGATGCAGGAGGGGGATGAGGGGCCTCGGCGTGATGCAGGAGGGGGGATGAGGGGCCTCGGCGTGATGCAGGAGGGGGGATGAGGGGCCTCGGCGTGATGCAGGGGGGGGATGAGCGGTGCGGCGTGATGCAGGAGGGGGGATGAGGGGCCGCGGCGTGATGCGGGGGGGATGAGGGGCCGCGGCGTGATGCGGGGGGGATGAGGGGCCCCGGCGTGATGCAGGAGGGGGGATGAGGGGCCTCGGCGTGATGCAGGAGGGGGGATAAGGGACCGCCGCGTGATGCAGGAGGGGGATGAGGGGCCGTGGCGTGATGCGGGGGGGGGATGAGGGACCGCGGCATGATGCAGGAGGGGGGATGAGGGGCCGCAGCGTGATGCAGGAGGGGGGATGAGGGACCGCGGCGTGATGGAGGAGGAGGGATAAGGGGGCCGCGGCGTGATGCAGGGGGGGATGAGGGGCCGCGGCGTGATGCAGGAGGGGGGATGAGGGCCTCGGCGTGATGCAGGAGGGGGGATGAGGGGCCTCGGCGTGATGCAGAAGGGGGATGAGGGGCCGCAGCGTGATGCAGGAGGGGATGAGGGGCCTCGGCGTGATGCAGGGGGGGATGAGCGGTGCGGTGTGATGCACGCGGGGGGGATGAGGGGCCCCGGCGTGATGCAGGAGGGGGGATGAGGGGCCTCGGCGTGATGCAGGAGGGGGGATAAGGGGCCTCGGCGTGATGCAGGAGGGGGATAAGGGGCCTCGGCGTGATGCAGGAGGGGGGATAAGGGACCGCCGCGTGATGCAGGAGGGGGATGAGGGGCCGTGGCGTGATGCGGGGGGGATGAGGGACCGCGGCATGATGCAGGAGGGGGGATGAGGGGCCGCAGCGTGATGCAGGAGGGGGGATGAGGGGCCGCAGCGTGATGCAGGAGGGGGGATGAGGGACCGCGGCATGATGCAGGAGGGGGGATGAGGGGCCGCGGCGTGATGGAGGAGGAGGGATGAGGGGCCGCGGCGTGATGCAGGGGGGGATGAGGGGCCGCGGCGTGATGCAGGAGGGGGATGAGGGGCCTCGGCGTGATGCAGGAGGGGGGATGAGGGGCCTCGGCGTGATGCAGGAGGGGGGATGAGGGGCCTCGGCGTGATGCAGAAGGGGGATGAGGGGCCGCAGCGTGATGCAGGGGGGGATGAGGGGCCACGGCGTGATGCAGGAGGGGGATGAGGGGCCTCGGCGTGATGCAGGAGGGGGGATGAGGGGCCTCGGCGTGATGCAGGGGGGGGGATGAGCGGTGCGGCGTGATGCACGAGGGGGGATGAGGGGCCGCGGCGTGATGCGGGGGGGATGAGGGGCCCCGGCGTGATGCAGGAGGGGGGATGAGGGGCCTTGGCGTGATGCAGGAGGGGGGATAAGGGGCCTCGGCGTGATGCAGGAGGGGGGATAAGGGACCGCCGCGTGATGCAGGAGGGGGATGAGGGGCCGTGGCATGATGCAGGAGGGGGGATGAGGGGCCGCAGCGTGATGCAGGAGGGGGGATGAGGGACCGCGGCATGATGCAGGAGGGGGGATGAGGGGCCGCGGCGTGATGGAGGAGGAGGGATGAGGGACCGCGACGTGATGCAGGAGGGGGAATGAGGCCACAGCGTGATGCAGGAGGGGGGATGAGGGGCCGTGGCGTGATGCGGGGGGGGGATGAGGGACCGCGGCATGATGCAGGAGGGGGAATGAGGCCACAGCGTGATGCAGGAGGGGGGATGAGGGACCGCGGCGTGATGCAGGGGGGGGGTGAGCGGTGCGGCGTGATGCAGGAGGGGGGATGAGGGGCCTCGGCGTGATGCAGGAGGGGGGATGAGGGGCCTCGGCGTGATGCAGGAGGGGGGATGAGGGGCCGCGGTGTGATGCGGGAGGTGGGAAGAGGGGCCGCGGCATGATGCGGGGGGGGGGATGAGGGGCCCCGGCGTGATGCAGGAGGGGGGATGAGGGGCCTCGGCGTGATGCAGGAGGGGGGATGAGGGGCTGTGGCGTGATGCAGGAGGGGGGATGAGGGGCAGCGGTGTGATGCAGGAGGGGGATGGGGGGCAGTGGCGTGCTCAGAGGGGGATGAGGGGCCGCGGCGTGATGCAGGAGGGGGGATGAGGGGCCTTGGCGTGATGCAGGAGGGGGGATGAGGGGCCTCGGCGTGATGCAGGAGGGGGGATGAGGGGCCTCGGCGTGATGCAGGAGGGGGGATGAGGGGCAGCGGTGTGATGCAGGAGGGGGATGGGGGGCAGTGGCGTGCTCAGAGGGGGGATGAGGGGCCGCGGCGTGATGCAGGAGGGGGGATGAGGAGCCGCGGCGTGATGCAGGAGGAGGGATGAGGGGCCGCGGCGTGATGCAGGAGGGGGATGGGGGGCCGCGGCGTGATGCAGGAGGGGGATGGGGGGCCGCGGCGTGATGCAGGAGGTGGGATGAGGGATCTCGGCGTGATGCAGAAGGGGGGATGCGGGACCGCGGCGTGATGCAGGAGGGGGGATGAGGGGCAGCGGCGTTATGCAGGAGGGGGATGGGGGGCAGTGGCGTGCTCGGAGGAGGGATGAGGGGCCGCGGCGTGATGCAGGAGGGGGGATGAGGAGCCGCGGCGTGATGCAGGAGGGGGGATGAGAGGCCGCGGCGTGATGCAGGAGGGGGGCCGCAGCGTGACGCAGGAGGAGGGATGGGGGGCCTCGGCGTGATGCAGGAGGGGCAATGAGGGGCCTCGGCGTGATGCAGGAGGGGGGATGAGGGGCCTCGGCGTGATGCAGGAGGGGGATGGGGGGCCTCGGCGTGATGCAGGAGGGGGGATGAGGGGCCGCGGCGTGATGCAGGAGGGGGGATGAGGGGCAGCGGCGTTATGCAGGAGGGGGATGGGGGGCAGTGGCGTGATGCAGGAGGGGGGATGAGGGGCCGCGGTGTGATGCAGGAGGGGGATGGGGGGCTGCGGCGTGATGCAGGAGGGGGGATGGGGGGCCTCGGCGTGATGCAGGAGGGGGATGAGGGGCCGCGGCGTGATGCAGGAGGGGGGATGGGGGCCTCGGCATGATGCAGGAGGGGGGATGAGGGGCCGCGGCGTGATGCAGGAGGGGGGATGAGGGGCAGCGGCGTGATGCAGGAGAGGGGATGGGGGGCCTCGGCGTGATGCAGGAGGGGGGATGAGGGGCCGCGGCGTGATGCAGGAGGGGGGATGAGGGGCAGCGGCGTTATGCAGGAGGGGGATGGGGGGCAGTGGCGTGCTCGGAGGAGGGATGAGGGGCCGCGGCGTGATGCAGGAGGGGGGATGAGAGGCCGCGGCGTGATGCAGGAGGGATGGGGGGCAGCAGCGTGACGCAGGAGGAGGGATGGGGGGCCTCGGTGTGATGCAGGAGGGGGGATGGGGGGCCTCGGCGTGATGCAGGAGGGGGGATGAGGGGCCGCGGCGTGATGCAGGAGGGATGGGGGGTAGCAGCGTGACGCAGGAGGGGGGATGGGGGGCCTCGGTGTGATGCAGGAGGGGGGATGGGGGGCCTCGGCGTGATGCAGGAGGGGGGATGAGGGGCCGCGGCGTGATGCAGGAGGGGGGATGAGGGGCCCCGGCGTGATGCAGGAGGGGGGATGGGGGGCAGTGGCGTGATGCAGGAGGAGGGATGGGGGGTCTCGGTGTGATGCAGGAGGGGGGGGATGGGGGGCCTCGGCGTGATGCAGGAGGGGGGATGAGGGGCCTCGGCGTGATGCAGGAGGGGGGATGAGGGGCCTCGGCGTGATGCAGGAGGGGGGATGAGGGGCCGCGGCGTGATGCAGGAGGGGGGATGAGGGGCAGCAGCGTTATGCAGGAGGGGGATGGGGGGCAGTGGCGTGCTCGGAGGAGGGGTAAGGGGCCGCGGCGTGATGCAGGAGGGGGGATGAGAGGCCGCGGCGTGATGCAGGAGCGGGGCCGCGGCGTGATGCAGGAGGGATGGGGGGCAGCAGCGTGACGCAGGAGGAGGGATGGGGGGCCTCGGTGTGATGCAGGGGCGGATCAGGAGACACTCTATAGTACTTACTCATCAGTTGCTGCACGGCGACTGCGCATGACGTCACCCAGGACACACTGCTGGAGGCCGACTCAAAATACTCCACAAACTCGGGGAAGAAAATCCCAAATGATCGCAGCGTTCCGAATACAAGTCCAGCCTGGAGAAAACAGGAGAGGAGCAACACCACGCCCCATGTGTCCGCCATACCGGGGCATAGACGTCTGATCTGGAGGGGGAGGGGAAATAATACAGGTAACTGATGACTGACATTTATTGTGAAATAATAGGAGATAAACTCACATGCTCCACAAATAAAAATGTTACAAACGTGCTTTTTTTTAACAGTCCCCACCAACAAGATGGCCACCACTTCCCAGCATACATCATCATCAAGTCACCGACTCCTCGCTACGTTGTTTCGTCATAAGGTGGGTACAGGTGAGGGACTCCCCTGATGATGTCAATCTAGTCAGGTGGGTGAAGGTGAGGTGTACAGAGTCAGGTGGGTACAGGTGAGGTGTACGGAGTCAGGTGGGTACAGGTGGGGTGTACGGAGTCAGGTGGTACAGGTGAGGTGTATGGAGTCAGGTGGGTACGGGTGAGGTGTATGGAGTCAGGTGGGTACGGGTGAGGTGTATGGAGTCAGGTGGGTACGGGTGAGGTGTATGGAGTCAGGTGGGTACAGGTGAGGTGTACGGAGTCAGGTGGGTACAGGTGAGGTATACGGAGTCAGGTGGGTACAGGTGAGGTGTATGGAGTCAGGTGGGTACAGGTGAGGTGTATGGAGTCAGGTGGGTACAGGTGAGGTGTATGGAGTCAGGTGGGTACAGGTGGGGTGTACGGAGTCAGGTGGTACAGGTGAGGTGTATGGAGTCAGGTGGGTACAGGTGAGGTGTATGGAGTCAGGTGGGTACGGGTGAGGTGTATGGAGTCAGGTGGGTACGGGTGAGGTGTATGGAGTCAGGTGGGTAATGGTGAGGTATACGGAGTCAGGTGGGTACGGGTGAGCTGTACAGAGTCAGGTGGGTACAGGTGAGCGTGTACAGAGTCAGGTGGGTACAGGTGAGCGTGTACAGAGTCAGGTGGGTACAGGTGAGCGTGTACAGAGTCAGGTGGGTACGGGTGAGGTGTACGGAGTCAGGTGGGTACAGGTGAGGTATACGGAGTCAGGTGGGGTGTACAGTCAGGTGGGTAATGGTGAGGTATACGGAGTCAGGTGGGTACGGGTGAGGTGTACGGAGTCAGGTGGGTACGGGTGAGGTGTATGGAGTCAGGTGGGTACAGGTGAGGTGTACGGAGTCAGGTGGGTACGGGTGAGGTGTATGGAGTCAGGTGGGTACAGGTGAGGTGTACGGAGTCAGGTGGGTAATGGTGAGGTATACGGAGTCAGGTGGGTACAGGTGAGGTGTACAGAGTCAGGTGGGTAATGGTGAGGTATACGGAGTCAGGTGGGTACGGGTGAGGTATACGGAGTCAGGTGGGTACGGGTGAGGTATACGGAGTCAGGTGGGTACGGGTGAGGTGTATGGAGTCAGGTGGGTACAGGTGAGGTGTATGGAGTCAGGTGGGTACAGGTGAGGTGTATGGAGTCAGGTGGGTACGGGTGAGGTGTATGGAGTCAGGTGGGTACGGGTGAGGTGTATGGAGTCAGGTGGGTACAGGTGGGGTGTACAGAGTCAGGTGGGTACGGGTGAGGTATACGGAGTCAGGTGGGTACGGGTGAGGTGTACAGAGTCAGGTGGGTACAGGTGAGCGTGTACAGAGTCAGGTGGGTACAGGTGAGCGTGTACAGAGTCAGGTGGGTACAGGTGAGCGTGTACAGAGTCAGGTGGGTACAGGTGAGCGTGTACAGAGTCAGGTGGGTACAGGTGGGGTGTGCAGTCAGGTGGGTACAGGTGAGCTGTACAGAGTCAGGTGGGTACAGGTGAGCTGTACAGAGTCAGGTGGGTACAGGTGAGCTGTACAGAGTCAGGTGGGTACAGGTGAGCTGTACAGAGTCAGGTGGGTACAGGTGGGGTTTACAGTCAGGTGGGTACAGGTGGGGTGTACAGTCAGGTGGGTACAGGTGAGCTGTACAGAGTCAGGTGGGTACAGGTGGGGTGTGCAGTCAGGTGGGTACAGTTGGGGTGTACAGTCAGGTGGGTACAGGTGAGGTGTACAGTCAGGTGGGTACAGGTGGGGTGTACAGTCAGGTGGGTACATGTCAGTGGATGTCATACACAGATATACAATACAGGTGATCAGATCGTTGGGCTGCACCAAGGAATTAGGAACAAACAAATACATGAAAAAAGTATGTTTATTTAAGATACAGACACAGCAAAACCCCAAAACACCCAACTAACTAACTAATAATCATACATTGATAAGCACAGGAAACAAACATAAAT
Source organism: Lithobates clamitans (assembly GCA_037952925.1). Taxonomy (NCBI): domain Eukaryota; kingdom Metazoa; phylum Chordata; class Amphibia; order Anura; family Ranidae; genus Lithobates; species Lithobates clamitans. The sequence continues at coordinate 72,941 of JBBGZY010002686.1, forward strand.
AACCCAGGCAGGGAGAAAAGCAAAGGGAACAGACCGTAATCGGATCAGGTACAGGGAACAGACCGTAATGGGAGCAGGTACAAAGAACGGATCAGGGCGGGGTACATGGAACGGAGTCCAGGGCAAGGCAGGACCCATATCAGGGACAGGCAGGACACGCCTAGCCGACGGAATTCTGAAGCAATGAGCTTTGGTTTAGGGTAGGTTTATATAGACCAGCAGACCCATAACAGGTGTGCTTGATAGCTGGTTGATAGTCCTGGCAGGGAGACACCCGCTGGTGTCCACTAGAATTACACTCTTTGGTGCTAAGCGTAACAGTGCCACCAGCAGGTGAAACCAGTAATCACACTATTCCTGATAGTACAGGTGTGTGTGTGTGTGTGTGGTGGTGGGGGAGGGGTACAGAGTCAGGTGGGCACAGGTGAGGTGTACGGAGTCAGGAGGGTACATGGAATCAGGTGAGTACAGGTCAGGTGTACGGAGTCAGGAGGGTACATGTAATCAGGTGAGTACAGGTCAGGTGTACGGAGTCAGGAGGGTACATGAAATCAGGTGAGTACAGGTCAGGTGTACGGAGTCAGGAGGGTACAGATGGGGTATATGGAATCAGGAGGGTACAGGTGAGGTGTACGGAGTCAGGAGGGTACATGGAATCAGGTGAGTACAGGTCAGGTGTACGGAGTAAGGAGGGTACAGATGGGGTATATGGAACCAGGAGGGTACAGGTGAGGTATTATCAGGAACCATGAAATCAGACCGAGACAGAAGTACAGTTTAATCACACTTGTTTAACAATAATAATAATAAGGTAAACAGAGTAAGCGTGGTCAAAACAAGCCAGAGTTCAGTAACTGGATCGGATAGTCAGCCAAGCCAATGTCAGAGAGCTAGAGATGAACGTAGTAGTACAGCAAGCAGGATCAGGAGCCAGAAGGGACGTCAGCCGAGCAAGTCTTCAACAGGAACGCAGGAGAAAGTCTCTGTGATGTTGACAAAGGTGAAGGCTCAAGTGAGCTGGACGACTTTAAGTAGGCAGGACTGACGAGCAGAATTACCAACATCTGTGGAGAGAGATGGGAGCTGGCCATAAGCTGACAGCTGAGTGGCCAGCTCAGAGAAGGAAGGGCTGAGCTCAGCCCTGACAGTACCCCCTCTGTCACCAATCTCGTAATTGCACTCTGCAGGTTGACAATTTCTTGGAAAAGTAGCCACAAGGATGCATAGCGCTCTCAGAGTTAGGACCTTGAGACAGAAGGGCGCCAACCCCAGTCTCAGAAGCATCAACCTCAAGGATAAAAGGCAACGTAGAATCAGGATGTGCCAACACAGGAGCAGAAACAAAGGAAGCCTTGAGACTCTCAAAGGCCTTAATGGACTCCGGAGACCAACTCTGTGGGTTACCGTCTTCTCTGGTCATATCATAGTTACATAGTTAGTCAGGTTGAAAAAGAGACACAAGTCCATCCAGTTCAACCATAAAAAAAAAAAATATATCTTACAATCCAATATACCCAATTCTATACCCTCAGTTGATCAAGAGGAAGGCAAAAAACCCCCAGCAGAGCATTCTCCAATTTGCTACAGCAGGGGAAAAAATTCCTTCCTGATCCCCCAAGAGGCAATCGGATTTTCCCTGGATCAACTTTACCTATAAATGTCACCCAGTTATATTATGTACATTTAGGAAAGTATCCAGGCCTTTCTTACAGAAATCTACTGAGCTGGTCAGATCCACCTCTGGAGGGAGTCTATTCCACATTATCACAGCTCTTACTGTGAAGAAACCTTTCCGTATTTGGAGATGAAATCTCTCTTCCTCCAGTCGTAAAGAGTGCCCCCTTGTCCTCTGTGATGACCGTAAAGTGAATAACTCAACACCAAGTTCACTATATGGACCCCTTATATATTTTATTTTTCATATCCCCCCTTATGTATTTATACATGGAGATCATATCCCCCCTTATGTATTTATACATGGAGATCATATCCCCCCTTATGTATTTATACATGGTGATCATATCCCCCCTTATGTATTTATACATGGAGATCATATCCCCCCTTATGTATTTATACATGGAGATCATATCCCCCCTTATGTATTTATACATGGAGATCATATCCCCCCTTATGTATTTATACATGGAGATCATATCCCCCCTTATGTATTTATACATGGAGATCATATCCCCCCTTATGTATTTATACATGGAGATCATATCCCCCCTTATGTATTTATACATGGAGATAATACCCCCCCTTATGTATTATACATAGAGATCATATCCCCCCTTATGTATTTATACATGGTGATCATATCCCCCCTTATATATTTATACATGGAGATCATATCCCCCCTTATATATTTATACATGGAGATCATATCCCCCTTATGTATTTATACATGGAGATCATACCCCCCTTATATATTTATACATGGAGATCATATCCCCCCTTATATATTTATACATGGAGATCATATCCCCCCTTATGTATTTATACATGGAGATCATATCCCCCTTATGTATTTATACATGGAGATCATATCCCCCCTTATGTATTTATACATGGAGATCATATCCCCCCTTATGTATTTATACATGGAGATCATATGCCCCTATGTGTTTATACATGGAGATCATATCCCCCCTTATGTATTTATACATGGTGATCATACCCCCCTTATGTATTTATACATGGAGATCATATCCCCCCCTTATGTATTTATACATGGAGATCATATCCCCCCTTATATATTTATACATGGAGATCATATCCCCCTTATGTATTTATACATGGAGATCATATCCCCCTTATGTATTTATACATGGAGATCATATCCCCCCTTATGTATTTACACATGGAGATCATATCCCCCTTATGTATTTATACATGGAGATCATATCCCCCTTATGTATTTATACATGGAGATCATATCCCCCCTTATGTATTTATACATGGAGATCATATCCCCCTTATGTATTTATACATGGAGATCATATCCCCCCTTATGTATTTATACATGGAGATCATATCCCCCTTATATATTTATACATGGAGATCATATCCCCCTTAATCTCCTCTTCTCAAGAGAGAATAAATTCAGTTCCTCTAATCTTTCCTCATAGCTGATCTCCTCCATGCCTCTTATCAGTTTGGTTGCCCTTCTCCTCACTTTCTCCAGTTCCTCGATATCCTTTCTGAGAACTGGAGCCCAAAACTGAACTTCATATTCCAGATGAGATCTTACTAATGATTTGTTCAGATGATATCTCTCTCTCTGGAGTCCACACCTCTCTTATACAAGAAAGGACTTTACTCGCTTTGGAAACCACAGCTTGGCATTGCATATTATTATTGAGCTTATGATCTACCAAAACCCCCAGATCCTTCTCCACCATTCACTCCCCCAGATCCTTCTCCACCATGAACTCCCCAAGATCCTTCTCCACCATGGATCCCCCCAGATCCTTCTCCACCATTCACTCCCCCAGATCCTTCTCCACTATGGATTCCCCCAGATCCTTCTCCACTATTCACTCCCCCAGATCCTTCTCCACTACGGATCCCCCCAGATCCTTCTCCACCATGGACTCCCCCAGATCCTTCTCCACCATTCACTTCCCCAGATCCTTCTCCACTATGGATTCCCCCAGATCCTTCTCCACTATTCACTCCCCCAGATCCTTCTCCACTACGGATCCCCCCAGATCCTTCTCCACCATGGACTCCCCCAGATCCTTTTCCACCATGGATTCCCCCAGATCCTTCTCCACCATGGACTCCCCCAGATCCTTCTCCACCATGGATTGCCCCAGATCCTTCTCCACTATGGATTCCCCCAGATCCTTCTCCACCATGGACTCCCCCAGATCCTTCTCCACTACGGATCCCCCCAGATCCTTCTCCACCATGGACTCCCCCAGATCCTTCTCCACCATGGATTCCCCCAGATCCTTCTCCACCATGGACTCCCCCAGATCCTTCTCCACCATGGATTGCCGCAGATCCTTCTCCACTATGGATTCCCCCAGATCCTTCTCCACCATGGACTCCCCCAGATCCTTCTCCACCATGGATTGCCCCAGATCCTTCTCCACTATGGATTCCCCCCAGATCCTTCTCCACTATTCACTCCCCCAGATCCTTCTCCACTATGGATTCCCCCAGATCCTTCTCCACTATGGATTCCCCCAGTTGTACTCCCCCTAGTATGTATGATGCATAGTCTTAGCCCCCAAGTGCAGAACTTTACATTTATTAACATTAAACCTCATCTGCCACATAGTCGCCCAATTAGACAGAGCATTGAAGTTGGCTTGTAAATTGGAGACATCCTGTAAGGACGTTATTCCACTGCATCGCTTGGTGTCATCTACAAAGACAGAAATGTTACTTTTGATCCCAGACCCGATATCATTTATAAAGATATTAAAGAGTAAGGGTCCCAGCACTGAACCTTGGGGTACACCACTGATAACACTGAACCTTGGGGTACACCACTGATAACACTGAACTTTGAGGTACACCACTGATAACACTGAACCTTGGGGTACACCACTGATAACACTGAACCTTGGGGTACACCACTGATAACACTGAACCTTGGGGTACACCACTGATAACACTGAACCTTGGGGTACACAACTGATAACACTGAACCTTGAGGTACACCACTGATAACACTGAACCTTGGGGTACACCACTGATAACACAGAACCTTGGGGTACACCACTGATAACACTGAACCTTGAGGTACACCACTGATAACACTGAACCTTGGGGTACACCACTGATAACACTGAACCTTGGGGTACACCACTGATAACACTGAACCTTGGGGTACACCACTGATAACACTGAACCTTGGGGTACACCACTGATAACACTGAACCTTGAGGTACACCACTGATAACACTGAACCTTGGGGTACACCACTGATAACACTGAACCTTGGGGTACACCACTGATAACACTGAACCTTGGGGTACACCACTGATAACACTGAACCTTGGGGTACACCACTGATAACACTGAACCTTGGGGTACACCACTGATAACACTGAACCTTGGGGTACACCACTGATAACACTGAACCTTGGGGTACACCACTGATAACACTGAACCTTGGGGTACACCACTGATAACACTGAACCTTGGGGTACACCACTGATAACATTGAACCTTGGGGTACACCACTGATAACACTGAACCTTGGGGTACACCACTGATAACACTGAACCTTGGGGTACACCACTGATAACACGGAACCTTGGGGTACACCACTGATAACACTGAACCTTGGGGTACACCACTGATAACACGGAACCTTGGGGTACACCACTGATAACACGGAACCTTGGGGTACACCACTGATAACACGGAACCTTGGGGTACACCACTGATAACACTGAACCTTGGGGTACACTACTGATAACACAGAACCTTGGGGTACACCACTGATAACACTGAACCTTGGGGTACACCACTGATAACACGGAACCTTGGGGTACACCACTGATAACACTGAACCTTGGGGTACACCACTGATAACACGGAACCTTGGGGTACACCATTGATAACACTGAACCTTGGGGTACACCACTGATAACACTGAACCTTGGGGTACACCACTGATAACACGGAACCTTGGGGTACACCACTGATAACACTGAACCTTGGGGTACACCACTGATAACACTGAACCTTGGGGTACACCACTGATAACACTGAACCTTGGGGTACACCACTGATAACACTGAACCTTGGGGTACACCACTGATAACCTCAGACCATTCAGAGTACGAATCATTAACCACTACTCTCTGAATTCTGTCTTTTAGCCAGTTTTCTATCCATTTACAAACTGATATTTCCAAGCCTGTAGACTTTACCTTACACATGAGCCGTGTGTGCGGAACTGTATCGAAGGCTTTTGCAAAATCCAAGTATACCGAGTCCACCGCCACCCCTCTGTCCAAGTATACCACGTCCACAGCCACCCCTCTGTCCAAGTATACCACATCCACAGCCACCCCTCTGTCCAAGTATACCACGTCCACAGCCATCCCTCTATCCAAGTATACCACATCCACAGCCACCCCTCTGTCCAAGTATACCACATCCACCGCCACCCCTCTGTCCAAGTATACTATGTCCACAGCCACCCCTCTGTCCAAGTATACCACGTCCACAGCCACCCCTCTGTCCAAGTATACCACGTCCACAGCCACCCCTCTGTCCAAGTATACCACATCCACAGCCACCCCCCTGTCCAAGTATACCACGTCCACAGCCATCCCTCTGTCCAAGTATACCACGTCCACCGCCACCCCTCTGTCCAAGTATACCACGTCCACAGCCACCCCTCTGTACAAGTATACCACGTCCACAGCCATCCCTCTGTCCAAGTATACCACATCCACAGCCACCCCCCTGTCCAAGTATACCACGTCCACAGCCATCCCTCTGTCCAAGTATACCACGTCCACAGCCACCCCTCTGTCCAAGTATACCATGTCCACAGCCACCCCTCTGTCCAAGTATACCACGTCCACAGCCACCCCTCTGTCCAAGTATACCACGTCCACAGCCACCCCTCTGTCCAAGTATACCACGTCCACAGCCACCTCTCTGTTCAAGTATACCACGTCCACAGCCACCCCTCTGTCCAAGTATACCACATCCACAGCCACCCCTCTGTCCAAGTATACCACGTCCACAGCCACCCCTCTGTCCAAGTATACCTCGTCCACAGCCACCCCTCTGTCCAAGTATACCTCGTCCACAGCCACCTCTCTGTCCAAGTATACCACGTCCACAGCCACCCCTCTGTCCAGGTATACCACGTCCACAGCTACCCCCTCTGTCCAGGTATACCACGTCCACAGCCACCTCTCTTCCCAAGTATACCACGTCCAGAGCCACCTCTCTTCCAAAGTATACCACGTCCACAGCCACCCCTCTGTCCAAGTATACCACGTCCACAGCCACCCCTCTGTCCAAGTATACCACGTTCACAGCCACCCCTCTGTCCAAGTATACCGCATCCACAGCCACCCCTCTGTCCAAGTATACCGCATCCACAGCCACCCCTCTGTCCAAGTATACCACGTCCGCAGCCACCCCTCTGTCCAAATATACCACGTCCACAGCCACCCCTCTGTCCAGGTATACCACATCCACAGCCACCCCTCTGTCCAACTATACCACGTCCACAGCCATCCCTCTGTCCAAGTATACCACGTCCACAGCCACCCCTCTGTCCAAGTATACTACGTCCACAGCCACCCCTCTGTCCAAGTATACCACGTCCACAGCCATCCCTCTGTCCAAGTATACCACGTCCACAGCCACCTCTCTGTCCAAGTATACCACGTCCACAGCCACCCTTCTGTCCAAGTTTTCCACGTCCACAGCCACCCCTCTGTCCAAGTATACCACGTCCACAGCCACCCCTCTGTCCAAGTATACCACGTCCACAGCCACTCCTCTGTCCAAGTATACCACGTCCACAGCCACCCCTCTGTCCAAGTATACCACGTCCACAGCCACCCCTCTGTCCAAGTATACCACATCCACAGCCATCCCTCTGTCCAAGTATACCACGTCCACAGCCACCCCTCTGTCCAACTATACCGCGTCCACAGCCATCCCTCTGTCCAAGTATACCACGTCCACAGCCACCCCTCTGTCCAAGTATACCACATCCACCCCTCTGTCCAAGTATACCACGTCCACAGCCACCCCTCTGTTCAAGTATACCTCGTCCACAGCCACCTCTCTGTCCAAGTATACCACGTCCACAGCCACCTCTCTGTCCAAGTATACCACGTCCACAGCCACCCCTCTGTCCAAGTATACCACTTCCACAGCCACCCCTCTGTCCAAGTATACCACGTCCACAGCCACCCCTTTGTCCAAGTATACCACGTCCACAGCCACCTCTCTGTCCAAGTATACTACGTCCACAGCCACCCCTCTGTCCAAGTATACCACGTCCACAGCCACCCCCTGTCCAAGTATACCACGTCCACAGCCACCTCTCTGTTCAAGTATACCACGTCCACAGCCACCCCTCTTCCCAAGTATACCACGTCCACAGCCACCTCTCTTCCCAAGTATACCACGTCCACAGCCACCCCTCTGTCCAAGTATACCACGTCCACAGCCACCCCTCTGTCCAGGTATACCACGTCCACAGCCATCCCTCTGTCCAAGTATACCACGTCCACAGCCACCCCTCTGTCCAAGTATACCGCATCCACAGCCACCCCTCTGTCCAAGTATACCACGTCCACAGCCACCCCTCTGTCCAAGTATACCACGTCCACAGCCACCCCTCTGTCCAAGTATACCACATCCACAGCCATCCCTCTGTCCAAGTATACCACGTCCACAGCCACCCCTCTGTCCAACTATACCGCGTCCACAGCCATCCCTCTGTCCAAGTATACCACGTCCACAGCCACCCCTCTGTCCAAGTATACCACATCCACCCCTCTGTCCAAGTATACCACGTCCACAGCCACCCCTCTGTTCAAGTATACCTCGTCCACAGCCACCTCTCTGTCCAAGTATACCACGTCCACAGCCACCTCTCTGTCCAAGTATACCACGTCCACAGCCACCCCTCTGTCCAAGTATACCACGTCCACAGCCACCCCTCTGTCCAAGTATACCATGTCCACAGCCACCCCTCTGTCCAAGTATACCACGTCCACAGCCACCCCTCTGTCCAAGTATACCACGTCCACAGCCACCCCTCTGTCCAAGTATACCACGTCCACAGCCACCTCTCTGTTCAAGTATACCACGTCCACAGCCACCCCTCTGTCCAAGTATACCACATCCACAGCCACCCCTCTGTCCAAGTATACCACGTCCACAGCCACCCCTCTGTCCAAGTATACCTCGTCCACAGCCACCTCTCTGTCCAAGTATACCACGTCCACAGCCACCCCTCTGCCCAGGTATACCACGTCCACAGCTACCCCCTCTGTCCAGGTATACCACGTCCACAGCCACCTCTCTTCCCAAGTATACCACGTCCAGAGCCACCTCTCTTCCAAAGTATACCACGTCCACAGCCACCCCTCTGTCCAAGTATACCACGTCCACAGCCACCCCTCTGTCCAGGTATACCACGTCCACAGCCACCCCTCTGTCCAAGTATACCACGTCCACAGCCACCCCTCTGTCCAAGTATACCGCATCCACAGCCACCCCTCTGTCCAAGTATACCGCATCCACAGCCACCCCTCTGTCCAAGTATACCACGTCCGCAGCCACCCCTCTGTCCAAATATACCACGTCCACAGCCACCCCTCTGTCCAGGTATACCACATCCACAGCCACCCCTCTGTCCAACTATACCACGTCCACAGCCATCCCTCTGTCCAAGTATACCACGTCCACAGCCACCCCTCTGTCCAAGTATACTACGTCCACAGCCACCCCTCTGTCCAAGTATACCACGTCCACAGCCATCCCTCTGTCCAAGTATACCACGTCCACAGCCACCTCTCTGTCCAAGTATACCACGTCCACAGCCACCCTTCTGTCCAAGTATACCACGTCCACAGCCACCCCTCTGTCCAAGTATACCACATCCACCGCCACCCCTCTGTCCAAGTTTTCCACGTCCACAGCCACCCCTCTGTCCAAGTATACCACGTCCACAGCCACCCCTCTGTCCAAGTATACCACGTCCACAGCCACTCCTCTGTCCAAGTATACCACGTCCACAGCCACCCCTCTGTCCAAGTATACCACGTCCACAGCCACCCCTCTGTCCAAGTATACCACGTCCACAGCCATCCCTCTGTCCAAGTATACCACGTCCACAGCCACCCCTCTGTCCAACTATACCGCGTCCACAGCCATCCCTCTGTCCAAGTATACCACGTCCACAGCCACCCCTCTGTCCAAGTATACCACATCCACCCCTCTGTCCAAGTATACCACGTCCACAGCCACCCCTCTGTCCAAGTATACCACGTCCACAGCCACCTCTCTGTTCAAGTATACCTCGTCCACAGCCACCTCTCTGTCCAAGTATACCACGTCCACAGCCACCTCTCTGTCCAAGTATACCACGTCCACAGCCACCCCTCTGTTCAAGTATACCACTTCCACAGCCACCCCTCTGTCCAAGTATACCACGTCCACAGCCACCCCTTTGTCCAAGTATACCACGTCCACAGCCACCTCTCTGTCCAAGTATACTACGTCCACAGCCACCCCTCTGTCCAAGTATACCACGTCCACAGCCACCTCTCTGTTCAAGTATACCACGTCCACAGCCACCCCTCTGTCCAAGTGTACCTCGTCCACAGCCACCTCTCTGTCCAAGTATACCATGTCCACAGCCACCCCTCTGTCCAAGTATACCACATCCACAGCTACCCCCTCTGTCCAGGTATACCACGTCCACAGCCACCTCTCTTCCCAAGTATACCACGTCCACAGCCACCTCTCTTCCCAAGTATACCACGTTCACAGCCACCCCTCTGTCCAAGTATACCACGTCCACAGCCACCCCTCTGTCCAGGTATACCACGTCCACAGCCACCCCTCTGTCCAAGTATACCACGTCCACAGCCACCCCTCTGTCCAAGTATACCGCGTCCACAGCCACCCCTCTGTCCAAGTATACCGCGTCCACAGCCACCCCTCTGTCCAAGTATACCGCATCCACAGCCACCCCTCTGTCCAAGTATACCACGTCCACAGCCACCCCTCTGTCCAAGTATACCGCATCCACAGCCACCCCTCTGTCCAAGTATACCACGTCCACAGCCATCCCTCTGTCCAAGTATACCACGTCCACAGCCACCTCTCTGTCCAAGTATACCACGTCCACAGCCACCACTCTGTCCAAGTATACCACATCCACAGCCACCCCTCTGTCCAAGTATACCACATCCACAGCCACCCTTCTGTCCAAGTATACCACGTCTACAGCCACCCCTCTGTCCAAGTATACCACATCCACCGCCACCCCTCTGTCCAAGTATACCACGTCCACAGCCACCCCTCTGTCCAAGTATACCACGTCCACAGCCACCCCTCTGTCCAAGTATACCAGGTCCACAGCCACCCCTCTGTCCAAGTATACCACGTCCACAGCCACCCCTCTGTCCATGTATACCACGTCCACAGCCATCCCTCTGTCCAAGTATACCACGTCCACAGCCACCCCTCTGTCCAACTATACCACGTCCACAGCCATCCCTCTGTCCAAGTATACCACGTCCACAGCCACCCCTCTGTCCAAGTATACCACATCCACCCCTCTGTCCAAGTATACCACGTCCACAGCCACCTCTCTGTTCAAGTATACCACGTCCACAGCCACCCCTCTGTCCAAGTATACCACGTCCACAGCCACCCCTCTGTTCAAGTATACCACGTCCACAGCCACCTCTCTGTTCAAGTATGCCTCGTCCACAGCCACCTCTCTGTCCAAGTATACCACGTCCACAGCCACCTCTCTGTCCAAGTATACCACGTCCACAGCCACCTCTCTGTTCAAGTATGCCTCGTCCACAGCCACCTCTCTGTCCAAGTATACCACGTCCACAGCCACCCCTCTGTCCAAGTATACCACGTCCACAGCCACCCCTTTGTCCAAGTATACCACGTCCACAGCCACCTCTCTGTCCAAGTATACTACGTCCACAGCCACCCCTTTGTCCAAGTATACCACGTCCACAGCCACCTCTCTGTCCAAGTATACTACGTCCACAGCCACCCTCTGTCCAAGTATACCACGTCCACAGCCACCTCTCTGTTCAAGTATACCACGTCCACAGCTACCCCTCTGTCCAAGTGTACCTCGTCCACAGCCACCTCTCTGTCCAAGTATACCAGGTCCACAGCCACCCCTCTGTCCAAGTATACCACATCCACAGCTACCCCCTCTGTCCAGGTATACCACGTCCACAGCCACCTCTCTTCCCAAGTATACCACGTCCACAGCCACCTCTCTTCCCAAGTATACCACGTCCACAGCCACCCCTCTGTCCAAGTATACCACGTCCACAGCCACCCCTCTGTCCAGGTATACCACGTCCACAGCCACCCCTCTGTCCAAGTATACCACGTCCACAGCCACCCCTCTGTCCAAGTATACCGCGTCCACAGCCACCCCTCTGTCCAAGTAAACCGCGTCCATAGCCACCCCTCTGTCCAAGTATACCACGTCCACCCCTCTGTCCAGGTATACCACGTCCACAGCCACCTCTCTGTCCAAGTATACCACGTCCACAGCCACCCCTCTGTCCAAGTATACCACGTCCACAGCCACCCCTCTGTCCAGGTATACCACATCCACCCCTCTGTCCAAGTATACCACGTCCACAGCCACCCCTCTGTCCAGGTATACCACGTCCACAGCCACCCCTCTGTCCAAGTATACCACGTTCACAGCCACCCCTCTGTCCAAGTATACCGCGTCCACAGCCACCCCTCTGTCCAAGTAAACCGCGTCCATAGCCACCCCTCTGTCCAAGTATACCACGTCCACCCCTCTGTCCAGGTATACCACGTCCACAGCCACCTCTCTGTCCAAGTATACCACGTCCACAGCCACCCCTCTGTCCAAGTATACCACGTCCACAGCCACCCCTCTGTCCAGGTATACCACATCCACAGCCACCCCTCTGTCCAAGTATACCACGTCCACAGCCACCCCTCTGTCTAAGTATACAACGGAATATACTTTGCAGTGAGGTCCCAAACAGTCTTTTTGAAGAATTCCCATTTCTGTTCTGTGTTTATCGCTGCCAATATTCCCTCCCAGTCTAAATCCTGGAGAGCAGCCCTCATCCTTGGAAAATTTGCTCTCTTGAAGTGAAGTGTTTTTATCTTTCCCGTATGTATTTCTTGTTTACAGCTAACATCAAATGAAATCATGTTATGATCACTGCTACCCAGGTGTTCCTTTATTTGCACATTAGTAATAAGCTCTGCATGGTTTGAGATTATCAGGTCCAGCAGAGCTTCATTCCTAGTTGGGGCCTCAATAAACTGCACCATAAAATTGTCCTGTACTAGGTTTATAAATGTTTGCCCTTTAACTGTCCCAGCAATGCCATTACTCCAGTCAATTTCTGGGTAGTTAAAATCCCCCATTATTATCACCGTCCCAGCCCTTGCAGCCCTTTCCATCTGTGCAAGGAGCTGAGTCTCCACCTCCTCGTTAACATTGGGTGGTCTATAACAAACTCCAATGATTAACTTTGAACTACACACATCTATATGCAGTTCCACCCATAATGCTTCAGACTCATCACACTCTCCATCCGCCAGGTCCTCTTTCACACTTGCTTTGAGATCACTTCTCACATAGAGACAGACCCCACCACCTTTCCTTTTTAGCCTGTCTCTCCGAAAGAGTGCATAGCCAGGAATATTAGTAGCCCAGTCATGTGAGGATTGAAGCCAAGTTTCAGCAATACCGATTACATCATAGCTCTCCTCGTGCACCAGAGCTTCCAACTCACCTATTTTGCTTGGCAGACTTCTGGCATTGGTGAACAAACACTTTAATGCATTATTACATTTTGCTCTGGTGTTTTTCATATAATTTTTAGTAGTACAAATGGCACTATAGTTTCCAATGGCTGTTTGCAACATGGGAACTTTCTTGTCACCTGCCATAACCCTCCCCCCATCTATCCCCATTCCACCCTCCATTAATGTCTGACCCCTAACTGACCTGTCTGCCCAATGTAATTCTAGTTCACCCTCCGTCAGGGGCTTGACCAGAGACGTGAAGTTACGAATAAACTTCCGATAATAGTTGGCAAAGCCCAGGAAACGCTGCAGAAGAAGTAACCCCACGGGTCGGGGCCACTGTAGGACCGCTGAAAGTTTCTCTGGGTCTATCGAAAAGCCAGCAGTGGAAATGACATAGCCCAGGAATTTAACCTGTTAACGATGGAACTCGCACTTCTCCAGTGTACAATAGAGATTGTTGTCTCTCAGTTTCTGACGCACACAACAGACATCTGTGTGGTGGCTCTCCAGGGACTTGGAAAATATGAGGATATCATCGGGATAAACCACCACACATAACTGCAACAAATCTCGGAGGACATCATTAATAAATTCCTGGAAAACTGCTGGGGCGTTACAAAGGCCAAAAGGCATTACGAGATACTCATAATGACCTGTTCTGGTATTAAACGCAGTTTTCCACTCGTGGCCCTCCTTAATCTGCACGAGATTGTAAGCCCCTTTTCAAATCAAGCTTAGTGAAAACCGTTGCTCCCTTGAGGCGGTCAAATAGCTCTGTAATCAACAGAATCGGGTAGGCATTCTTAATCATGAAACGATTGAGACCCCCTTATAATCAATACAAGGTCTCAGTTCACCGCTCTTCTTCTTCACAAAGAAGAAACCAGCACCAGCAGGAGGCGAGGATTTGCGGATGAAACCTCAAGAAAGTGCGTCTGCAACATACTCCTCCATGGCCTTATCCTCCAAGACCGACAAAGGGTAAACCCGGCCACGAGGGGGTATGGCACCAGGTTGAAGGTCAATTGCGCAATCATAAGGCCAGTGTGGAGGCAATCTACCAGCTTGACCTTTGTCAAAGACATCGCTAAAATCGCGGTACTCCTCCGGCAGGGAGGAGAGTGAAGAGGTGCACAGGACCTTGGCTACCTTCTACCGTCTCACTGCATTGTGGTGACCAGAAGAGAACCTCAGCACGGAACCAATCAAAAGAGGGGTTGTGCCTCTGTAACCAAGGATAACCAATAACCAGCGGGAACCTAGATGAGGAAATAACTTGGAATTGGATTATCTCATGGTGAAGAGAGCCTAAGGCCATGGACAACAGAACAGTTTCATGAGTCCCATGGGCAGGCTGTAGGGGTCTCCCGTCAACAGCCTCAATGGCAAGTGGAGTGTCACGTAGCTGCAGCGGAATCGAGTGCTGCGATACAAAGGCAGCATCAATGAACAGGCCTGCAGCCCCAGAGTCGATTAGAGCCTGTATCTCGACAGATGACTCAGCCCAAGAAAGGGTGACCGAAACCAGGGGCTTATCCTTCTGGATAACTTGGGATGAAACAACGCCACCTAATGTCTGTCCGTGACAGGACCTCAAGGTTCGGGCGTTCCCTGGACGAGTAGGACAAGACTTCAAAAAGTGACCTGCCTGGCCACAATAAAGGCACAATCTCTCCCTCCTCCTAAAGGTTCTCTCTTCCGCAGAGTCGCGTGAAGCCCAAGTGCATGGGTCCATCTTCACTGACAGACTCGGTACCGGGAGGTGAGGGAGGCACAGATGGGACTGTAGCTCGGAGACAAACGTACAGGAGGCTTCCGCAAGCGCTCCTTAAAAGAAAGTCTTTCTCTGAGACTGGAGTCAATGAGGATGGCAAATGAGATCAAGCTCTCCAGCTAAGTGGGTATATCTCGGGCTGCTATCTCATCCTTGATGTTATCCAAGAGACCATGAGAGAAGGCAGCCACGAGGGCCTCATTGTTCCAAGCAACCTCTGCTGCCAGAGTATGGAACTCAATGGCATAGTCGGCAACAGTTCTCGTACTCTGTTAGATGGACATGAGGCTCTTGGCAGCAGAAGCGGAGCATGCAGGAACGTCAAATACCCCTTTAAAGGAAGCCACAAACAACAGGTTTTTGCGTCTCCCATAGAGGGTTTGCCCAGACCAAGGCTCTCTCAGAAAGCAAAGATTTCACGAAACCTACTTTGCTTCTGTCCATGGGAAACACCTGGGGCAGCATCTTAAAGTATATCTCAACCTGATTGAGAAACCCTCTGCATTGGACTGGATCGCCCCCAAATCGCTGGGGAAGCGGGCGGAACCAGACATACCTCTTATAGAGGTAATACTTGAGGTGCCTGCACAGAGACTGGAGCAGCAGCAGGGTCAGCCTCTGCAACACAGGTTGTACCGGGGTGGCCACAGTGGGAGATCCCAGGTGAGCCGTGTGACTCAGGAGCATTTGTAAAACCATGACAAACTGATCCATGCGGTGATCCTGGTCATCCAATCTGGAAAAAATATTACCAACAAGTGGATTGACTGTATCTTCTGAATTCATGGCCTTCGCCTACTGTCAGAAACCATGAATCAGACCGAGACAGAAGTATAGTTAAATCACACTTGTTTAATAATAATAATAATAATAAGGTAAACAGAGTATGCGTAGTCAACACAAGCCAGAGTTCAGTAACCGGATCGGGTAGTCAGCCAAGCCAATGTCAGAGAGCCAGAGATAAACATAGTAGTACAGCAAGCAGGATCAGGAGCCAGAAGGGACGTCAGCTGAGCAAGTCTTCAACAGGAACGCAGGAGAAAGTCTCTGTGATGTTGACAAAGGAGAAGGCAGAGATAAAGTGAGCTGGACGGCTTTAAGTAGGCAGGACAGACGAGCAGAATCAACAACAGCTGGGTAACTGTGGAGAGAGATGGGAGCTGGCCATTGGCCAACAGCTGAGCAGCCAGCTCAGAGAAGGAAGGGCTGAGCCCATCCCTGACAGGTATATGGAATAAGGATGGTACAGGTGAGGTGTACGGAGTCAGGTGAGGTATATGGAATCAGGTGAGCACGGGTGAGGTGTACAGAGTCAGGTGGGTACAGGTGAGGTGTACAGAGTCAGGTGGGTACAGGTGAGGTGTACAGAGTCAGGTGGGTACAGGTGAGGTGTACAAAGTCAGGTGGGTACAGGTGAGGTGTACAGAGTAAGGTGGGTGTACAGGTGGGGTTTACAGAGTCACTCAGGTGGGTACAGGTGGGGGGGGGGTGTACAGATTCATTTGGGTACAGGTGGGGGGGTGTACAGTCAGGTGGGTACAGGTGAGGTGCACAGAGTAAGGTGGGTACAGGTGGGGTTTACAGAGTCACTCAGGTGGGTACAGGTGGGGGGGGGTGTACAGATTCATTTGGGTACAGGTGGGGGGGTGTACAGTCAGGTGGGTACAGGTGGCGGTGTACAGAGTCAGGTGGGTACAAGTGGGGGGGGGGGGGTGTACAGAGTCAGGTGGGTACAGGTTGGGGGCTGTACAGAGTCAGGTGGGTACAGGTGGGAGGGTATAGTCAGGTGGGTACAGGTGGGGGGGGGTGTACAGAGTCAGGTGGGTACAGGTGAGGTGTACAGAGTCAGGTGCGTACAGGTGAGGTGTACAGAGTCAGGTGGGTACAGGTGGGGGGGATATACAGAGTCAGGTGGGTACAGGTGGGGGGGTGTATAGAGTCAGGTGGGTACAGGTGGGGGTGTACAGAGTCAGGTGGGTACAGGTGGGGGGGGTGTACAGAGTCAGGTGGGTACAGGTGGGGGACTATAGAGTCAGGTGGGTACAGGTGGGGTTGTACAGAGTCAGGTGGGTACAGGTGGGGGGGGCTTGTACAGAGTCAGGTGGGTACAGGTGGGGGGGGGGGTTGTACAGAGTCAGGTGGGTACAGGTGGGGGGGGTTGTACAGAGTCAGGTGGGTACAGGTGGGGGGGGTTGTACAGAGTCAGGTGGGTACAGGTGGGGGTGTACAGAGTCAGGTGGGTACAGGTGGGGGGGGGGTGTACAGAGTCAGGTGGGTACAGGTGGGGGGGTTGTACAAAGTCAGGTGGGTACAGGTGGGGGGGGGGGGTTGTACAGAGTCAGGTGGCTACAGGTGGGGGGGTGTACAGTCAGGTGGGTACAGGTGGGGGGGGGGCTTGTACAGAGTCAGGTGGGTACAGGTGGGGGGGTGTACATAGTCAGGTGGGTACAGGTGGGGGGTGTAAAGTCAAGTGGGTACAGGTGGGAGGGTGTACAGAGTCAGGTAGGTATAGGTGGGGGGGTGTTCAAAGTCAGATGGGTACAGGTGGGGGGGTGTACAGAGTCAGGTGGGTGGGGGGGGTGTACATAGTCAGGTGGGTACAGGTGGGGGGGTGTACAGAGTCAGGTGGGTACAGGTGGGGGGGTGTACATAGTCAGGTGGGTACAGGTGGGGGGTGTAAAGTCAGGTGGGTACAGGTGGGGGGGTGTACATAGTCAGGTGGGTACAGGTGGGGGGGTGTACAGTCAGGTGGGTACAGGTGGGAGGGTGTACAGAGTCAGGTAGGTACAGGTCGGGGGGTGTTCAGAGTCAGGTGGGTATAGGTGGGAGGGTGTACAGAGTCAGGTAGGTACAGGTCGGGGGGTGTTCAGAGTCAGGTGGGTATAGGTGGGGGGGTGTTCAGAGTCAGGTGGGTACAGGTGGGGGGGTGTACAGAGCCGCCTCCTCCCAGCTGTCAGAGGAGAGCACCCATCACTGCTGGGAGAAGGAGCGTCTGTCTGTGACATGGGGGGGTATATATCCATCTAAGGGGTTATCTACAACCGGGGGGAATGGAATCCACCAACGGCGGCATCTCAGCTGGAGAAAACATTCGATCATGGAGGGTGATCAGAAGAAAGTGACTCCTAATTATAGAAGGGAGGTCAGAGGCGGAGTCAGAGGGGCGGATCTTTGCAGGCGGCTCTCCGACACTTCAGGTGTACAAAACCCACCCAGGGAGCCTCCTATACAAACTCATCCCCATCCCTACAGAATCCCACAAACACAATCCTCCCTTCTGAGCAACCAGCCAATCAAAACCCCGCCCATGTGGAGCTATCTTTGAGTAGTCATCACAAGTAGTGGAGTAGTCATCACAAACCCCTCCCCCGAGGAATCATCCTCCATAAGTAGTCATCCCAAACCCCTCCCCTGAGGAATCATCCTCCATGAGTAGTCATCCCAAACCCCTCCCCCGAGGAATCATCCTCCATGAGTAGTCATCCCAAACCCCTCCCCCGAGGAATCATCCTCCATGAGTAGTACTCATATAAATTATATTTTTTCCCCCTTTCCATGGGTAAGATCATTGTATTATTTATGATATGATATATGCTGAATAAAAGTGTACACTAACTATATATATTTTAATTTTTATTTTTTTTTTGTATTGTTTACATATATATACATATATTTACATTATTTACCCTTTCTTTTTACGATACATTTCCCTTTGTTGGGTCTACATTTGTCAAACTCTCCTAAAATTTAATTTTCATATTTGTCTTCTGTCTTGACATGATATACTAGCAGACATAAAATTCTTATTGCTGTTTTTTCTACTTTATAGTTGATCTATTGCCACACTATATCTCCTGAAGAAGCTTAAGAAAGCGAAACATGTAGAGAAAAGTGGTATCAACTTCTGTATTAAATTAATTACTGTACTTTTTTTCTGTAAACACACATTAGTGTTCCTCTTTGTGTCTGTTTTTTAAAAAGATTGTTAAATAAAAATCTTTTATTTTACCTTTTTTACCTCATTTCATCTTAGCACCGGTAAAAGTCCCGAGGCCTGTCCCCTGGCCTCAATGTCCCTCTTCTTTATAAAAATCCTCCAAGAGTAGTCATCCCAAACCCCTCCCCTGGGAACCATCCTCCATGAGCAGTCATCCTAAATCCCTCCCCTGGGGAATCATCCTCCATGAATAGTCATCCCAAACTCCTCCCCCTGGAACTATCCTCCATGAGTAGTCATCCCAAACCCCTCCCCTAGGAACCATCCTCCATGAGCAGTCATCCTAAATCCCTCCCCTGAAGAATCATCCTCCATTAGTAGTCATCCCAAACCCCTCCTCTGGGAACCATCCTCCATTAGTAGTCATCCTAAATCCCTCCCCTGGGGAATCATCCTCCATGAATAATCATCCCAAACCCCTCCCCTGGGAACTATCCTCCATGAGTAGTCATCCCAAACCCCTCCCCCCCGGGGAACCATCCTCCATGAGTAGTCATCCCAAACCCCTCCCCTGGGAACCATCCTCCATGAGCAGTCATCCTAAATCCCTCCCCTGGGGAATCATCCTCCATGAATAGTCATCCCAAACCCCTCCCCTGGGAACCATCCTCCATGAGCAGTCATCCTAAATCCCTCCCCTGGGGAATCATCCTCCATGAATAGTCATCCCAAACCCCTCCCCCGGGAACCATCCTCCATGAGCAGTCATCCTAAATCCCTCCCCTGGGGAATCATCCTCCATGAATAGTCATCCCAAACCCCTCCCCCGGGAACCATCCTCCATGAATAGTCATCCCAAACCCCTCCCCCGGGAACCATCCTCCATGAATAGTCATCCCAAACCCCTCCCCCGGGAACCATCCTCCATGAGTAGTCATCCCAAACCCCTCCCCCGGGAACCATCCTCCATGAGTAGTCATCCCAAACCCCCCCTGGGAACCATCCTCCATGAGCAGTCATCCTAAATCCCTCCCCTGGGGAATCATCCTCCATGAATAGTCATCCCAAACCCCTCCCCCGGGAACCATCCTCCATGAGTAGTCATCCCAAACCCCTCCCCCAGGGAATCATCCTCCATGAGTAGTCATCCTAAACCCCTCCCCCTGCAACTATCCTCCATGAGTAGTCATCCTAAACCCCTCCCCCTGCAACCATCCTCCATGAGTAGTCATCCCAAACCCCTCCCCTGGGAACCATCCTCCATGAGCAGTCATCCTAAATCCCTTCCCTGGGGAATCATCCTCCATGAGTAGTCATCCCAAACCCCTCCCCTGGGAACCATCCTCCATGAGCAGTCATCCCAAACCCCTCCCCTGGGAACCATCCTCCATGAGCAGTCATCCCAAACCCCCCCCCTGGGAACCATCCTCCATGAGCAGTCATCCTAAATCCCTCCCCTGGGGAATCATCCTCCATGAATAGTCATCCCAAACCCCTCCCCTGGGAACCATCCTCCATGAGCAGTCATCCTAAATCCCTCCCCTGGGGAATCATCCTCCATGAGTAGTCATCCCAAACCCCTCCCCCGGGAACCATCCTCCATGAGTAGTCATCCCAAACCCCTCCCCCCGGGAACATCCTCCATGAGCAGTCATCCTAAATCCCTCCCCCCGGGAACCATCCTCCATGAGCAGTCATCCTAAATCCCACCCCCGGGGAATCATCCTCCATGAGTAGTCATCCCAAACCCCTCCCCCTGGAACTATCCTCCATGAGTAGTCATCCCAAACCCCTCCCCTGGGAACCATCCTCCATGAGCAGTCATCCTAAATCCCTCCCCTGGGGAATCATCCTCCATGAATAGTCATCCCAAACCCCTCCCCTGGGAACCATCCTCCATGAGCAGTCATCCTAAATCCCTCCCCTGGGGAATCATCCTCCATGAGTAGTCATCCCAAACCCCTCCCCCGGGAACCATCCTCCATGAGTAGTCATCCCAAACCCCTCCCCCCGGGAACATCCTCCATGAGCAGTCATCCTAAATCCCTCCCCCCGGGAACCATCCTCCATGAGCAGTCATCCTAAATCCCACCCCCGGGGAATCATCCTCCATGAGTAGTCATCCCAAACCCCTCCCCCTGGAACTAGTAGTCATCCCAAACCCCTCCATGAGTAGTCATCCCAAACCCCTCCCCCCCGGGGAACCATCCTCCATGAGTAGTCATCCCAAACCCCTCCCCTGGGAACCATCCTCCATGAGCAGTCATCCTAAATCCCTCCCCTGGGGAATCATCCTCCATGAATAGTCATCCCAAACCCCTCCCCTGGGAACCATCCTCCATGAGCAGTCATCCTAAATCCCTCCCCTGGGGAATCATCCTCCATGAGTAGTCATCCCAAACCCCTCCCCCGGGAACCATCCTCCATGAGTAGTCATCCCAAACCCCTCCCCCCGGGAACATCCTCCATGAGCAGTCATCCTAAATCCCTCCCCCCGGGAACCATCCTCCATGAGCAGTCATCCTAAATCCCACCCCCGGGGAATCATCCTCCATGAGTAGTCATCCCAAACCCCTCCCCCTGGAACTATCCTCCATGAGTAGTCATCCCAAACCCCTCCCCCCCGGGGAACCATCCTCCATGAGTAGTCATCCCAAACCCCTCCCCTGGGAACCATCCTCCATGAGCAGTCATCCTAAATCCCTCCCCTGGGGAATCATCCTCCATGAATAGTCATCCCAAACCCCTCCCCTGGGAACCATCCTCCATGAGCAGTCATCCTAAATCCCTCCCCTGGGGAATCATCCTCCATGAATAGTCATCCCAAATCCCTCCCCTGGGGAATCATCCTCCATGAATAGTCATCCCAAACCCCTCCCCCGGGAACCATCCTCCATGAGTAGTCATCCCAAACCCCTCCCCCGGGAACCATCCTCCATGAGTAGTCATCCCAAACCCCTCCCCCAGGGAATCATCCTCCATAAGTAGTCATCCCAAACCCCTCCCCCGGGAACCATCCTCCATGAGTAGTCATCCCAAACCCCTCCCCCGGGAACCATCCTCCATGAGTAGTCATCCCAAACCCCTCCCCCGGGAACCATCCTCCATGAGTAGTCATCCCAAACCCCTCCCCCGGGAACCATCCTCCATGAGTAGTCATCCCAAACCCCTCCCCCGGGAACATCCTCCATGAGCAGTCATCCTAAATCCCTCCCCCCGGGAACCATCCTCCATGAGCAGTCATCCTAAATCCCACCCCCGGGGAATCATCCTCCATGAGCAGGCATCCCAAACCCCTCCCCCGGGAACCATCCTCCATGAGCAGTCATCCCAAACCCCTCCCCCCGGGAACCATCCTCCATGAGCAGTCATCCCAAACCCCTCCCCCCGGGAACCATCCTCCATGAGTAGTCATCCCAAACCCCTCCCCCAGGGAACCATCCTCCATGAGTAGTCATCCCAAACCCCTCCCCCAGGGAACCATCCTCCATGAGTAGTAATCCCAAACCCCTCCCCCCGGGTACCATCCTCTATGAGCAATGAACGTGCCATATACCACCAATCACCAATAAGATTCCGGGTATCAGTTGATTGGAGCATGAAGAAGGAAATTACTGACCCTCTGAGGACCGCCCCTGAGTAGGCTGGAGCTCACACACTGCCAATCAGGAGAAAGGATAACAAACTACTCAATCTCACCTCCTGTCACATGATCCCCGGTGATGGCTCCTCCCACATTGATCTCAGTGCTGGACAATGGAACACTGGAGGAGGCCTGAAAAAACACAGGAGTGTCAGTGCTGTATGGGGGCCACATGAATAAGCCCCACCCAATCCCCCTCCCCCTCCTCTGGGTGATCTCTGTACATTGCAGGGATTGTTGCACTTTCCTCCTTTTTTGATGAAATCCCTGTGTGTTTCTCAGTGTCCATGTGTAGAGTGAATAGGAGGAACTTTATAATTATCAATCAGCTGTGCACCTGCAGGGCTCTAATGAGGAATGTGGCGGGGTCTGCATCCCTTCAGATGTGATTTCCTATTGGGAGGATCTCCCCAAAAATGACATTTGTGTTGCAGGAGATGCACAAAATCTGACATGTATCTGGGAAAATCAGTCAGTCAATCACACAAGCAGGAAGTGACATATCTGGGGGCGGGGCTCTGTATACTATCCGTACACTGTGCCTCCAGGCGGTCATAAAACAGGAAGTGACATATCTGGGGGCGGAGCATATTACAGGAAGTGACATATATAGGGGGCGGAGCATATTACAGGAAGTGACATATCTGGGGGCGGAGCATATTACAGGAAGTGACATATCTAGGGGCGGAGCATATTACAGGAAGTGACATATCTGGGGGCGGAGCATATTACAGGAAGTGACATATCTGGGGGAGGGGTTCTGTATACCATCTGTACACAGCGCCTCCAGGGTGTCATATTACAGGAAGTGACATATCTGGGGGCAGGGTTCTGTATACCATCCGTGTACACAGCGCCTCCAGGGGGTCATATTACAGGAAGTGACATATCTGGGGGGCGGGGTTCTGTATACCATCCGTGTACACAGCGCCTCCAGGGGGTCATATTACAGGAAGTGACATATCTGGGGGCAGGGTTTTGTATACCATCTGTACACAGCGCCTCCAGGGTGTCATATTACAGGAAGTGACATATCTGGGGGCGGAGCATATTACAGGAAGTGACATATATGGTGCGGGGTTATGTATACCATCTGTACACAGCACCTCCAGGGTGTCATATTACAGGAAGTAACATATCTGGGAGCGGGGTTCTGTATACCATCTGTACACAGCGCCTCGAGGGGGTCATATTACAGTAAGTGACATATCTGGGAGCGGAGCATATTACAGGAAGGGACATATATGGGGCGGGGTTATGTATACCATCTGTACACAGTGCCTCCAGGGTGTCATATTACAGGAAGTGACATATATGGGGCGGGGTTATGTATACCATCTGTACACAGCGCCTCCAGGGTGTCATATTACAGGAAGTAACATATCTGGGGGCGGGGTTCTGTATACCATCTGTACACAGCGCCTCCAGGGGGTCATATTACAGGAAGTGACATATCTGGGGGCGGGGTTCTGTATAACATCTGTACACAGCGCCTCCAGGGGGTCATATTACAGGAAGTGACATATCTGGGGGCGGGGTTCTGTATACCATCCGTGTACACATAGCCTCCAGGGGGTCATATTACAGGAAGTGACATATCTGGGGGCGGGTTCTGTATACCATCTGTACACAGTGCCTCCAGGGGGTCATATTACAGGAAGTGACATATCTGGGGGTGGGGTTCTGTATACCATCTGTGTACACAGCACCTCCAGGGGGTCATATTACAGAAAGTGACATATCTGGGGGCGGGGTTCTGTATACCATCCGTGTACACATAGCCTCCAGGGGGTCATATTACAGGAAGTGACATATCTGGGGGCGGAGCATATTACAGGAAGTGACATATCTGGGGCGGGGTTATGTATACCATCTGTACACAGCGCCTCCAGGGGGTCATATTACAGGAAGTGACATATCTGGGGACGGGGTTCTGTATACCATCTGTAAACAGCGCCTCCAGGGGGTCATATTACAGGAAGTGACATATCTGGGGGCGGGGTTCTGTATACCATCTGTACACAGTGCCTCCATGGGGTCATATTACAGGAAGTGACATATCTGGGGGCGGGGTTCTGTATACCATCCGTGTACACAGTGCCTCCAGGGGGTCATATTACAGGAAGTGACATATCTGGGGGCAGGGTTCTGTATACCATCCGTGTACACATAGCCTCCAGGGGGTCATATTACAGGAAGTGACATATCTGGGGGCGGAGCATATTACAGGAAGTGACATATCTGGGGGCGGAGCATATTACAGGAAGTGACATATCTGTGGGCAGAGCATATTACAGGAAGTGACATATCTGGGGGCGGAGCATATTACAGGAAGTGACATATCTGGGGGCAGGGTTTTGTATACCATCTGTACACAGCGCCTCCAGGGTGTCATATTACAGGAAGTGACATATCTGGGGGCGGGGTTCTGTATACCATCTGTACACAGCGCCTCCAGGGGGTCATATTACAGTAAGTGACATATCTGGGGGCGGAGCATATTACAGGAAGTGACATATATGGGGCGGGGTTATGTATACCATCTGTACACAGCACCTCCAGGGTGTCATATTACAGGAAGTAACATATCTGGGGGCGGGGTTCTGTATACCATCTGTACACAGCGCCTCCAGGGGGTCATATTACAGGAAGTGACATATCTGGGGGCGGGGTTCTGTATACCATCTGTACACAGCGCCTCCAGGGGGTCATATTACAGGAAGTGACATATCTGGGGGCGGGTTCTGTATACCATCTGTACACATAGCCTCCAGGGGGTCATATTACAGGAAGTGACATATCTGGGGGCGGGTTCTGTATACCATCTGTACACAGTGCCTCCAGGGGGTCATATTACAGGAAGTGACATATCTGGGGGCGGGGTTCTGTATACCATCCGTGTACACAGCGCCTCCAGGGGGTCATATTACAGGAAGTGACATATCTGGGGGCGGGGTTCTGTATACCATCCGTGTACACAGCGCCTCCAGGGGGTCATATTACAGGAAGTGACATATCTGGGGGCGGGGTTCTGTATACCATCCGTGTACACATAGCCTCCTGGGGGTCATATTACAGGAAGTGACATATCTGGGGGCGGGTTCTGTATACCATCTGTACACAGTGCCTCCAGGGGGTCATATTACAGGAAGTGACATATCTGGGGGCGGGGTTCTGTATACCATCCGTGTACACAGCGCCTCCAGGGGGTCATATTACAGGAAGTGACATATCTGGGGGCGGGGTTCTGTATACCATCTGTACACAGCACCTCCAGGGGGTCATATTACAGAAAGTGACATATCTGGGGGCGGGGTTCTGTATACCATCCGTGTACACATAGCCTCCAGGGGGTCATATTACAGGAAGTGACATATCTGGGGGCGGAGCATATTACAGGAAGTGACATATCTGGGGCGGGGTTCTGTATACCATCTGTACACAGCACCTCCAGGGGGTCATATTACAGAAAGTGACATATCTGGGGGCGGGGTTCTGTATACCATCCGTGTACACATAGCCTCCAGGGGGTCATATTACAGGAAGTGACATATCTGGGGGCGGAGCATATTACAGGAAGTGACATATCTGGGGCGGGGTTATGTATACCATCTGTACACAGCGCCTCCAGGGGGTCATATTACAGGAAGTGACATATCTGGGGGCGGGGTTCTGTATACCATCTGTAAACAGCGCCTCCAGGGGGTCATATTACAGGAAGTGACATATCTGGGGGCGGGGTTCTGTATACCATCTGTACACAGTGCCTCCATGGGGTCATATTACAGGAAGTGACATATCTGGGGGCGGGGATCTGTATACCATCCGTGTACACATAGCCTCCAGGGGGTCATATTACAGGAAGTGACATATCTGGGGGCGGAGCATATTACAGGAAGTGACATATCTGGGGGCGGAGCATATTACAGGAAGTGACATATCTGTGGGCGGAGCATATTACAGGAAGTGACATATCTGGGGGCGGAGCATATTACAGGAAGTGACATATCTGGGGGCGGGGTTCTGTATACCATCCGTGTACACAGTGCCTCCAGGGGGTCATATTACAGGAAGTGACATATCTGGGGGGAGGGGTTCTGTATACCATCTGTACACAGCGCCTCCAGGGGGTCATATTACAGGAAGTGACATATCTGGGGGCGGGGTTCTGTATACCATCCGTGTACACATAGCCTCCAGGGGGTCATATTACAGGAAGTGACATATCTGGGGGCGGGGTTCTGTATACCATCCGTGTACACATAGCCTCCAGGGGGTCATATTACAGGAAGTGACATATCTGGGGGCAGGGTTCTGTATACCATCTGTACACAGCGCCTCCAGGGGGTCATATTACAGGAAGTGACATATCTGGGGGCGGGGTTCTGTATA
The DNA here is from genome assembly GCA_037952925.1 of Lithobates clamitans. Taxonomy (NCBI): domain Eukaryota; kingdom Metazoa; phylum Chordata; class Amphibia; order Anura; family Ranidae; genus Lithobates; species Lithobates clamitans. The sequence goes on from JBBGZY010002686.1 coordinate 100,211, forward strand.
CCATCCGTGTACACAGCGCCTCCAGGGGGTCATATTACAGGAAGTGACATATCTGGGGGAAGTGACACATCTGGGGGCGGAGCATATTACAGGAAGTGACATATCTGGGGCGGGGTTATGTATACCATCTGTACACAGCGCCTCCAGGGTGTCATATTACAGGAAGTGACATATCTAGGGGGCGGGGTTCTGTATACCGTCCGTGTACACAGCGCCTCCAGGGGGTCATATTACAGGAAGTGACATATCTGGGGGCGGGGTTCTGTATACCATCCGTGTACACAGCGCCTCCAGGGGGTCATATTACAGGAAGTGACATATCTGGGGGCGGAGCATATTACAGGAAGTGACATATCTGGGGGCGGAGCATATTACAGGAAGTGACATATCTGGGGGCGGGGTTCTGTATACCATCTGTACACAGCGCCTCCAGGGTGTCATATTACAGGAAGTGACATATCTGGGGGCGGGGTTCTGTATACCATCTGTACACAGTGCCTCCAGGGGGTCATATTACAGGAAGTGACATATCTGGGGGCGGGGTTCTGTATACCATCTGTACACAGCGCCTCCAGGGGGTCATATTACAGGAAGTGACATATCTGGGGGCAGAGCATATTACAGGAAGTGACATATCTGGGGTGGCGGAGCATATTACAGGAAGTGACATATCTGGGGGCGGGGTTCTGTATACCATCTGTACACAGTGCCTCCAGGGGGTCATATTACAGGAAGTGACATATCTGGGGGGCGGGGTTCTGTATACCATCCGTGTACACAGCACCTCTAGGGGGTCATATTAAAGGAAGTGACATATCTGGGGGCGGGGTTCTGTATACCATCCGTGTAGACAGCGCCTCCAGGGGGTCATATTACAGGAAGTGACATATCTGGGGGCGGAGCATATTACAGGAAGTGACATATCTGGGGCGGAGCATATTACAGGAAGTGACATATCTGGGGGCGGGGTTCTGTATACCATCCGTGTACACAGCGCCTCCAGGGGGTCATATTACAGGAAGTGACACATCTGGGGGCGGAGCATATTACAGGAAGTGACATATCTGGGGCGGGGTTATGTATACCATCTGTACACAGCGCCTCCAGGGTGTCATATTACAGGAAGTAACATATCTGGGGGCAGAGTTCTGTATACCATCTGTACACAGCGCCTCCAGGGGGTCATATTACAGGAAGTGACATATCTGGGGGCGGGGTTCTGTATACCATCCGTGTACACATAGCCTCCAGGGGGTCATATTACAGGAAGTGACATATCTGGGGGCGGGGTTCTGTATACCATCTGTACACAGCGCCTCCAGGGGGTCATATTACAGGAAGTGACATATCTGGGGGGCGGGGCTCTGTATACCATCTGTACACAGCGCCTCCAGGGGGTCATATTACAGGAAGTGACATATCTGGGGGGCGTTGTTCTGTATACCATCTGTGTACACAGCGCCTCCAGGGGGTCATATTACAGGAAGTGACATATCTGGGGGCAGGGTTCTGTATACCATCCGTGTACACAGCGCCTCCAGGGGGTCATATTACAGGAAGTGACATATCTGGGGGCGGAGCATATTACAGGAAGTGACATATCTGGGGGCGGGGTTCTGTATACCATCCGTGTACACAGCGCCTCCAGGGGGTCATATTACAGGAAGTGACATATCTGAGGGGCGTGGTTCTGTATACCATCTGTACACAGCGCCTCCAGGGTGTCATATTACAGGAAGTGACATATCTGGGGGCGGGGTTTTGTATACCATCTGTACACAGCACCTCCAGGGGGTCATATTACAGGAAGTGACATATCTGGGGGCGGGGTTCTGTATACCATCTGTACACAGCGCCTCCAGGGGGTCATATTACAGGAAGTGACATATCTGGGGGCGGGGTTCTGTATACCATCCGTGTACACATAGCCTCCAGGGGGTCATATTACAGGAAGTGACATATCTGGGGGCGGGGTTCTGTATACCATCCGTGTACACATAGCCTCCAGGGGGTCATATTACAGGAAGTGACATATCTGGGGGCGGGGTTCTGTATACCATCTGTACACAGCGCCTCCAGGGTGTCATATTACAGGAAGTGACATATCTGGGGGCGGAGCATATTACAGGAAGTGACATATCTGGGGGGCGGAGCATATTACAGGAAGTGACATTTCTGGGGGCGGGTCATATTACAGGAAGTGACATATTTGGGGGCGGGGCATATTACAGGAAGTGACATATTTGGGGGCGGGTCATATTACAGGAAGTGACATATTTGGGGGCGGGGCATATTACAGGAAGTGACATATTTGGGGGCGGGGCATATTACAGGAAGTGACATATCTGGGGGCGGGTCATATTACAGGAAGTGACATATCTGGGGGGCGGAGCATATTACAGGAAGTGACATTTCTGGGGGCGGGTCATATTACAGGAAGTGACATATCTGGGGGCGGGTCATATTACAGGAAGTGACATATCTGGGGGGCGGGGCATATTACAGGAAGTGACATATCTGGGGGGCGGGGCATATTACAGGAAGTGAGAATGATTGTAAACATTCTATGAATGTGATTTGATATTATAATAAATTGTTATTGATTTGATTTACTTCCCATGACAGTGGAGTTCCCCTTTAATCTGTGATTTGGGGGGGTTCACTGATCAGGAAGATTCCTCCAATCATAGATCATTCATACCTCTCATATATCTCTTCTCTATATACACCTCTCCTCCTCCTCCTATCATATCTCTCGGTGGTGGTCGGTAGGTATTGGGGATATCGGGGTGTCGGTAAGTACCGTATTATTAGGTCGCCTCGTGCCGGCTGTCAGTCCTCAGGTGCGGTGGGCGGGGATCCCGGTGATGTTTTTAAGTGGAGGGGGCGGGGTGAGGAGGAGGTCGGGCGGTGATTGGCGGAGGTGTCATCTGACCTGGAAAGCAGTGTGCGTTCCACAGGGGCGGAAGTGATTTGCGTTCCACAGGGGCGGAAGTGATTTGCGTTCCACAGGGGCGGAAGTGATTTGCGTTCCACAGGGGCGGAAGTATTGTGCGTCCCAGAAGGCGGAAGTGGTTTGCGTTGCACAGGGGCGGAAGTGGTTTGCGTTGCACAGGGGCGGAAGTGTTGTGCGTCCCAGAGGGCGGAAGTGGTTTGCGTTGCACAGGGGCGGAAGTGGTTTGCGTTGCACAGGGGCGGAAGTGTTGTGCGTCCCAGAGGGCGGAAGTGGTTTGCGTTCCACAAGGGCGGAAGTGGTAGTTTGTGGGCGGGGTGTTGTAGTGTATGAGGAGTGGAGGATTGTGGGGAAGGGGATTCCCCGACACGAGGAGGTAGAAGGAGAGTGGAGGAGACGGGAAGACTCCGATCCATCGATCTGTAGAGCCCACAGACTGACCGAGAGACTCATACCGGGGTGAGTGTACCGGAGAGGGGGAGGGGGGTGCCCGGAGATGGGCGGGACCATAATAATAACATTGGTGTGTGATGGGGGGGGCGGTCCTCTGTACTCCCCTCCCCCACCCTCTTATATATCGGGGCTCCCCCCTCCCCCATATATCGGGGTCCCCCCCTCCCCCACTAATATCACACAGAGATAATCCTTATATATCAATCAGAAGAGGGAGGGGCGGGGCCTGTCAGTGGATGTGGGAGGAGTCTGTAGAATGTCTTTCCTCTCATTGGGTGTCAATCATGGCGTCACATGTGGGCGTCACCTATACAAATATGACCTTTTAGGACTGCCCACTCCTCCTCCTCTCAAGTCATAACTCCTCCCACTGCTGGTGTCAGGACAGGGGGCGTTGTCTGTGTACAGCCCCTCCCACCAGCCATCATCTGCCTGTCTTGTATAGAGAAGAACAGAGACCTGGAGAGGGGAGGAGGGGGCGGGGTTATATAAATATGGTGGATATCCAATAAAATGTAATTTCTTCATAAATGTATTCTACTCCCATCCCCCGTCCTGACAGTGACCCCTCCCCCCATCATCTTCATATCTTTATACTGATTGGAGGACCCCTGCGTTGTTGGGGGACTATATTGTTGGGGAGACCCCTCTGCTGTTGGGGGACTATTGTTAGGGGGACCCCTGTGCTGTTGGGGGACTATACTGTTGGGGAGACCCCTGTGCTGTTGGATCGACTATTGGGGGAGACCCCTGTGGTGTGGGGGGGACTATATTGGGGTGACCCCTGTGCTGTTGGGGACTATACTATTGGGGGGACTCCTGCGTTGTTGGACTATACTGTTGGGGGGACCCCTCTGCTGTTGGGGAGACCCCTCTCCTGTTGGAACCCCTGTGCTGTTGTTGGACTATATTGTTGGGGAGACCCCTGTGGTGTTGGATCGACTATTGGGGGGGAACCCTGTGGTGTGGGGGGACTATATTGTTGGGGGGACCCCTGTGGTGTGGGGGGACTATATTGTTGGGGGGACCCCTGTGGTGTGGGGGGACTATATTGTTGGGGGGACCCCTGTGGTGTGGGGGGACTATATTGTTGGGGGGACCCCTGTGGTGTGGGGGGACTATATTGTTGGGGGGACCCCTGTGGTGTGGGGGGACTATATTGTTGGGGGGACCCCTGTGGTGTGGGGGGACTATATTGTTGGGGGGACCCCTGTGGTGTGGGGGGACTATATTGTTGGGGGGACCCCTGTGGTGTGGGGGGACTATACTGTTGGGGAGACCCCTGTGGTGTGGGCGAACTATACTGTTGGGGGGACCCCTGTGGTGTGGGGGGACTATATTGTTGGGGGGACCCCTGTGGTGTGGGGGGACTATATTGTTGGGGGACTATATTGTTGGGGGGACCCCTGTGGTGTGGGGGGACTATACTGTTGGGAGGACCCCTCTGCTGTTGGAACCCCTGTGCTGTTGGGGTACTATAATGTTGGGGGGAACCCCTGTGCTGTTGGAGGGGGACTATATTGTTGGGGAGACCCCTGTGCTGTTGGGGAGACCCCTGTGCTGTTGGGGACTATATTATTGGGGGGGACCCCTCTGCTGTTGGAACCCCTGTGGTGTTGGGGACTATACTGTTGGGGAGACCCCTGTGGTGCTGTTGGGACCCCTGTGCTGTTGGTCTATACTGCTGGGGAGACCCCTGTGGTGGGGACTATATTGTTGGGGAGACCCCTGTGCTGTTGGGGGACTATATTGTTGGGGGGGACCCCTGTACTGTTGGGGGGGAGAACCCCTGTACTGTTGGGGGGAGGACCCCCGTACTGTTGGGGGGAGGACCCCCGTACTGTTGGGGGGAGGACCCCCGTACTGTTGGGGGGAGAACCCCTGTACTGTTGGGGGGAGGACCCCCGTACTGTTGGGAGGAGGACCCCCGTACTGTTGGGAGGAGGACCCCCGTACTGTTGGGGGGAGGACCCCCGTACTGTTGGGAGGAGGACCCCCGTACTGTTGGGGGGGAGGACCCCCGTACTGTTGGGGGGGAGGACCCCCGTACTGTTGGGGGGGAGGACCCCCGTACTGTTGGGGGGGAGGACCCCTGTACTGTTGGGGGGGAGAACCCCTGTACTGTTGGGGGGAGGACCCCTGTACTGTTGGGGGGGAGGACCCCTGTACTGTTGGGGGGGAGGACCCCTGTACTGTTGGGGGGGAGGACCCCTGTACTGTTGGGAGGAGGACCCCTGTACTGTTGGGGGGGAGAACCCCTGTACTGTTGGGGGGAGGACCCCTGTACTGTTGGGGGGGAGGACCCCTGTACTGTTGGGGGGGAGGACCCCTGTACTGTTGGGAGGAGGACCCCTGTACTGTTGGGAGGAGGACCCCTGTACTGTTGGGGGGAGGACCCCCGTACTGTTGGGGGGGAGGACCCCTGTACTGTTGGGGGGAGGACCCCTGTACTGTTGGGAGGAGGACCCCTGTACTGTTGGGAGGAGGACCCCTGTACTGTTGGGGGGGAGAACCCCTGTACTGTTGGGGGGGGGACGACCCTGTGGTGTTGGGGGGGAGGACCCCCGTACTGTTGGGGGGGAGGACCCCCGTACTGTTGGGAGGAGGACCCCTGTACTGTTGGGGGGGAGAACCCCTGTACTGTTGAGGGGAGGACCCCCGTACTGTTGGGGGGGGGGGGACCCTGTGGTGTTGGGGGGAGGACCCCCGTACTGTTGGGGGGGGACGACCCTGTGGTGTTGGGGGGACTTCTGTGTTGGGGTCCCCTGTACTGTTGGGGGGGCCCCTGTATTATTGGGAGGACCCCTGTGGTGTTGGGGACCCCTGTACTGTTGGGGGCCCCTGTATTATCGGGGTCCAGTCGGAGTATTTCTGGGATTCTCACACATTCATCTCTCGGGGATTACAGAGAATGGAGGGGAAGGAGAAAATATCCAGTGAGCGGCAGTGTGGAGGAAAATGTCAGATGATATAAAGGGGTCCGACCCTCTACTTAGGAAGGGGGGTCTAATAATAATAATAAAGGGGGCGGGGAGTGTATAGAGGGAACAATTGGCTGATGCCCTCCCTGTCTGGCCAATCACAGCTCAGCGGGGGAGGGGCATACCTCGGTGTACAATGGCGGCCCATGGGGGGAGGAGTCGGCACATCGGAGGATTTGATTGGAGAAGAGATATTCTGAGATCTTTGGGCTCCGCCTCCAGAGACAGATTTCAATCTACACTCCGCCCCCTTCCCTGTGTGTGGGCGTGACCTATTCCCGAGCTCCTCCCCCTGTAAGTCCTGACTGTAATATTCAGACTCCGCCTATCTAATTAGCCAATCACAGGAGAGTCAGACTCCTCCCTCCCGGCATGGGTGTAATAGATGGGGGCGGAGTCATCTGTTTTCCCTCCCCCGAGGACTATCTGAACGACCAATCACAACAGATTCCCCTCCTAGTGCTGTGATTGGTTCCTATCACTGGGGGGGAGGGTAACACCCCAATATCCTATGGCTACAATATATGGGGGCGGAGTCATGTCTCCCCGCCCTCCAGTGTGAGGAGCCAATCACACACAAATCAGACTCCTCCCCCTACTTGGTATGACTGGGCGGGGCCTCGGAGCTCAGTGGTCTATCCCCGCCCCCTCTCTCCAGGCGGTGTTGGGGGAGGGGATTTTTCTAATGCCAATATTATGCATGGGGGGGGGGGCGCGCCTCGCTGTGCTCGGTATTGGGGGAGGAGCTCGGCATTGGGGGCGTGGCGAGTCCGGTTCGTGTTTATCCCGTTGCGGTGACGCACTTCCGGTTCACTTCCGGGTTCGGCTCGCCGCTTCCTGTTCTCAGTTCCAACGTGGAGGTTCCGCCCCCCGGCGCGCACGTTGCCATGGTGATGACGTCCCTTTCGCATAACTGTTACACTCCCCCCCCCCTTTAGTCACCCGATGGTACAGCCCGGCCCGTTCAGGATTATACGGTGGAAGAGACCACTGCAGGAGAATAGGGGGTATCTGATCCTAAAATGTGTATAGAGGAATCTACGGGACATACAGAAAGGAATGTCCATAGAGAATAATGGAATAAAAACCATTCAATTAATGACAGAGTCTTTACAGTCTATATCAAATTAATGTTTTTGCAAACCTAAATAAGTAGTAAAAAAGTCCAGCAATCAAACCCCAGACCATAAAATACTGAAAACAGCGATAAAAAAAGTGTCACAGAAAGTGTCCAAAACACGAATGTGAGTCTCTATGTAGAAGGTAAAATCTCTCATGTCCGAGCGCCTTTCACCAGAAAACGTATTCCACCACGTGATGTACACTCCTCCAGGGGGTCAAACTCACCAGATAGAAGACATTCCACCGCGTGATGTACACTCCTACAGGGGGTCAAACTCACCAGATAGAAGACATTCCACCGCGTGATGTACACTCCTACAGGGGGTCAAACTCACCAGATAGAAGACATTCCACCGCGTGATGTACACTCCTCCAGGGGGTCAAACTCACCAGATAGAAGACATTCCACCACGTGATGTACACTCCTACAGGGGGTCAAACTCACCAGATAGAAGACGTATTCCACCGCGTGATGTACACTCCCCCAGGGGGTCAAACTCTCCAGATAAAAGGCGTATTCCACCACGTGATGTACACTCCCCCAGGGGGTCAAACTCACCAGATAAAAGACTTATTCCACCATGTGATGTACACTCCCCCAGGGGGTCAAACTCACCAGGTAAAAGGCGTATTCCACCACGTGATGTACACTCCCCCAGGGGGTCGAACTCACCAGATAGAAGACGTATTCCACCATGTGATGTACAATCCTACAGGGGGTCAAACTCACCAGATAGAAAACGTATTCCACCGCGTGATGTACACTCCCCTAGGGGGTCAAACTCACCAGATAAAAGGCGTATTCCACCACGTGATGTACACTCCCCCAGGGCGTCAAACTCACCAGATAGAAGGCGTATTCCACCACGTGATGTACACTCCTACAGGGGGTCAAACTCACCAGATAAAAGGCGTATTCCACCGTGTGATGTACACTCCTACAGGGGGTCAAACTCACCAGATAAAAGGCGTATTCCACCGTGTGATGTACACTCCTACAGGGGGTCAAACTCACCAGATAGAAGGCGTATTCCACCGCATGATGTACACTCCTACAGGGGGTCAAACTCACCAGATAGAAGACGTATTCCACCGTGTGATGTACACTCCTACAGGGGGTCAAACTCACCAGATAGAAGACGTATTCCACCGCGTGATGTACACTCCCCCAGGGGGTCAAACTCACCAGATAAAAGGCATATTCCACCACGTGATGTACACTCCCCCCAGGGGGTCAAACTCACCAGATAGAAGACGTATTCCACCACGTGATGTACACTCCTCCAGGGGGTCAAACTCACCAGATAGAGGGCATATTCCACCACGTGAGGGGAATGGAGGGGGCGGTGCTCTGGTGGAGGGAAGGGGAGGGGCGGTGCTCTGGGGGAGGGAAGGGGAGGGGCGGTGCTCTGGGGGAGGGAAGGGGAGGGGCGGTGCTCTGGGGGAGGGAAGGGGAGGGGCGGTGCTCTGGGGGAGGGGCGGTGCTCTGGGGGAGGGAAGGGGAGGGGCGGTGCTCTGGGGGAGGGAAGGGGAGGGGTCGGTGCTCTGGCGGAGGGAAGGGGAGGGGACGGTGTTCTGGGGGAGGGAAGGGGAGGGGACGGTGCTCTGGGGGAGGGGTCTGTGTTCTGGGGGAGGGAAGGGGAGGGGGGCGGTGCTCTGGGGGAGGGGGGCGGTGCTCTGGGGGAGGGGGGCGGTGCTCTGGCGGAGGGAAGGGGAGGGGGTCGGTGCTCTGGCGGAGGGAAGGGGAGGGGGTCGGTGCTCTGGCGGAGGGGAGGGGGGCGGTGCTCTGGCGGAGGGAAGGGGAGGGGGTCGGTGCTCTGGCGGAGGGAAGGGGAGGGGGTCGGTGCTCTGGCGGAGGGAAGGGGAGGGGGTCGGTGCTCTGGCGGAGGGAAGGGGAGGGGGTCGGTGCTCTGGCGGAGGGAAGGGGAGGGGGTCGGTGCTCTGGCGGAGGGAAGGGGAGGGGAGCGGTGCTCTGGCGGAGGGAAGGGGAGGGGAGCGGTGCTCTGGCGGAGGGAAGGGGAGGGGAGCGGTGCTCTGGCGGAGGGAAGGGGAGCGGTGCTCTGGCGGAGGGAAGGGGAGGGGAGCGGTGCTCTGGCGGAGGGAAGGGGAGGGGAGCGGTGCTCTGGCGGAGGGAAGGGGAGGGGAGCGGTGCTCTGGCGGAGGGAAGGGGAGGGGAGCGGTGCTCTGGCGGAGGGAAGGGGAGGGGAGCGGTGCTCTGGCGGAGGGAAGGGGAGGGGTCGGTGCTCTGGCGGAGGGAAGGGGAGGGGAGCGGTGCTCTGGGCGGAGGGAAGGGGCGGGGGTCGGTGCTCTGGCGGAGGGAAGGGGAGGGGGTCGGTGCTCTGGCGGAGGGAAGGGGAGGGGGCTGTTCTCTGGCGGAGGGAAGGGGAGGGGTCGGTGCTCTGGGCGGAGGGAAGGGGCGGGGGGCGGTGCTCTGGCGGAGGGAAGGGGAGGGGGTCGGTGCTCTGTGCTCTGGCGGAGGGAAGGGGAGGGGGCGGTGCTCTGGCGGAGGGAAGGGGAGGGGGCAGTGCTCTGGCGGAGGGAAGGGGAGGGGGTCGGTGCTCTGGCGGAGGGAAGGGGAGGGGGTCGGTGCTCTGTGCTCTGGCGGAGGGAAGGGGAGGGGGTCGGTGCTCTGTGCTCTGGCGGAGGGAAGGGGAGGGGGCTGTTCTCTGGCGGAGGGAAGGGGAGGGGGCGGTGCTCTGGCGAAGGGGAGGGGGCGGTGCTCTGGCGGAGGGAAGGGGAGGGGGTCGGTGCTCTGGCGGAGGGAAGGGGAGGGGGTCGGTGCTCTGGCGGAGGGAAGGGGAGGGGGTCGGTGCTCTGGCGGAGGGAAGGGGAGGGGGCGGTGCTCTGGCGGAGGGAAGGGGAGGGGGCGGTGCTCTGGCGGAGGGAAGGGGAGGGGTCGGTGCTCTGGCGGAGGGAAGGGGAGGGGTCGGTGCTCTGGCGGAGGGAAGGGGAGGGGTCGGTGCTCTGGCGGAGGGAAGGGGAGGGGGCGGTGCTCTGGCGGAGGGAAGGGGAGGGGGCGGTGCTCTGGCGGAGGGAAGGGGAGGGGGCGGTGCTCTGGCGGAGGGAAGGGGAGGGGGCGGTGCTCTGGCGGAGGGAAGGGGAGGGGGTCGGTGCTCTGGCGGAGGGAAGGGGAGGGGGTCGGTGCTCTGGCGGAGGGAAGGGGAGGGGTCGGTGCTCTGGCGGAGGGAAGGGGAGGGGGTCGGTGCTCTGGCGGAGGGAAGGGGAGGGGGTCGGTGCTCTGGCGGAGGGGAGGGGAGCGGTGCTCTGGCGGAGGGAAGGGGAGGGGTCGGTGCTCTGGTGGAGGGGGTGTTGCTCTGGTGGAGGGAGGGGGAGGGGGCGGTGCTCTGGCAGGATGTTAGGAAAAGTCCTGCAAGCAGTATCTTTGGGTGGGTTTAGGCTCCGCCCTTTCCTGTTGGAATCAATGGGCACCGCTGCTGAGGGTGCATTTAACCCTTTCTTCAGTCGCGTGTGTGTGTGTGTGGGGGAGGGGAGGGGGTTAAAATTGCCACTAAAAATAGCAGCACTTTGATGATAATGCGGAGCGGTGTGAGGATTGTATGAGATGGAGAGTTTTGTATTCTTCATATGGAGGCGGAGCCAAGTCTGTTTTTGTGTTTTTTTTTTTTTTTTTAATGTCTTTTCTATCTCTGTATGGAATATCTTGTATCCTCTCCTGCACCATGTATGACGTTCTCCCCTCCCCCCACAGATCTCATCTGATGGATCCTCCCAGTGACAACGGTATGGAGCCGCCCCTCAGCCAGGAGACCTTCGAGGACCTCTGGAGTCTGTAAGTGACACCCAATGATTCACCCAATGACACCCCAATACACCCAATGATACACCCAATGACACCCCGATACACCCAATGACACCCCGATACACCCAATGACACCCAAATGCACCCAATGACACCCAAATGCACCCAATGACACCCCACTACACCCCGATACACCCAATGACACCCCACTACACCCCGATACACCCGATGACACCCCGATACCCCCCAATGACACCCAAATGCACCCAATGACACCCCACTACACCCCGATACACCCAATGACACCCCACTACACCCCGATACACCCAATGACACCCAAATGCACCCAATGACACCCCACTACACCCCGATACACCCAATGACACCCCACTACACCCCGCTACACCCAATTACACCCAATGACACCCCGATACTCCCAATGACACCCCACTACACCCTGATACACCCCAATGACACCCCGATACACCGCAATGTATGGTGTGTGTGCAAAACCACAAAGCGCTGTGATGGTTATTTAAGATGAAAAATACAACTCCAAAAATCAAATCCAATATGTGAGGCTATTAATAAAAAGTGCTCAAAATCTCCACAAATAAATATATATAAAGATTGAAGCGCTTCACTGCGTGATCAGAGGAAAATAAAATGATAAATGTGTAACCCACAAAATACAACAACAACTCCTGTGCAATGAGAATGCAGCTAAAATAAGTGACCAGCGTGTTAAAACTAATAAATACCTGTCACAGTATATGTTATAAATATAAAAATAGTGAAGTGTCAAAACAGATAAATACTGAGACACTCTGATGATATAAATATATAAAAAGGCAGGACAACCAATTTACATGGAGAGTAATTATAGTCCCAATTGTTAGAAGATCTTTAATTGCAGCGCTTGCTTGTTAATCCTGAACGATAGTATCATTCAACTCCAACCTCATAAGATGTGGTTTTCAGCGCCAACAATCATATCAAAAAAGAAATTTCATTGCGCAATGCTCTGAAAATATAGTACACCAGCAAATATGCTATGAGATCCACTCACATGCGCCCAGTATTAGAAAAGACATATGCAGATGTGATTAGCAGTCAAAGGACGAGAGCAGGATCGCTGCAGTACACAGCCACACTGACAGACTGCACAGTGTGTCCTAGGCTCCTGCCACGTGTTTCGTCACCGTCACGTGACTTTCTCAAGGATACACTCAAGACATCACGGTCTCTGTCTTATAGCACAATGACATAGCGGTTGCCATGCCTACAACGTGATTCACTCGAGTCATCATCCTTCTTTCTGCATATTATCATCTATTGGTTATAAGTCTACTTTTCTTATTTATACAATTAAAAGGTAATAGCAAATTACACATTAATAAAATGAAAAACCGCTATATATATATATATATATATATATATATATATATATATATATATATATATATATATATATATATATATATATATATATATATATATATATATATATATATATATATAATATAATATAATATAATATATATATATATATATAATATAATATATTGCCCCTTGATATGTACAAATACCTGGCTTGCTGGAGGTGGCTATTCATGACCGTTAGTAAGAAAATAGTAATGGTGCAATACTAGTTTATACCACTGGAGGGTGCAAAACATTGATCATAATTACCCAGTGTGTATTTTTAATTTATGTATATGTTTGTATAGCGGTTTTTCATTTTATTAATATGTGTAATTTGCTATTACCTTTTAATTGTATAAAATCTTTTTTATATATACCTATACACCCAATGACACCCCAATACACCCCACTGACACCCTGATACACCCCACTGACACCCTGATACACCCCACGACACCCCGATACACCCCACTGACACCCTACTACACCCAATGACACCCCACTGATATTACATAGTAGGTGAGGTTGAAAAAAGACACAAGTCCATCAAGTCCAACCTATGTGTGTGATTATATGTCATATTACATTACATATCCCTGTATGTTGCGGTCATTCAGGTGATTATCTAATAGTTTCTTGAAGCTATCAATGCTCCCCGCTGAGACCACCGCCTGTGGAAGGGAATTCCACATCCTTGCCGCTCTTACAGTAAAGAACCCTCTACGTAGTTTAAGGTTAAACCTCTTTTCTTCTAATTGTAATGAGCGGTCACGAGTCTTATTAAAATCTCTTCTGCGAAAAAGTTTTATCCCTATTGTGGGGTCACCAGTCCGGTATTTATATATTGTGGGGTCACCAGTCCGGTATTTGTATATTGTGGGGTCACCAGTCCGGTATTTGTATATTGTGGGGTCACCAGTCCGGTATTTATATATTGTGGGGTCACCAGTCCGGTATTTGTATATTGTGGGGTCACCAGTCTGGTATTTCTCTATTGTGGGGTCACCAGTCTGGTATTTATATATTGTGGGGTCACCAGTCCGGTATTTATATATTGTGGGGTCACCAGTCCGGTATCTGTATATTGTGGGGTCACCAGTCTGGTATTTATATATTGTGGGGTCACCAGTCCGGTATTTATATATTGTGGGGTCACCAGTCCGGTATCTGTATATTGTGGGGTCACCAGTCCGGTATTTATATATTGTGGGGTCACCAGTCCGGTATTTATATATTGTGGGGTCACCAGTCCGGTATTTGTATATTGTGGGGTCACCAGTCCGGTATTTATATATTGTGGGGTCACCAGTCCGGTATTTGTATATTGTGGGGTCACCAGTCCGGTATTTGTATATTGTGGGGTCACCAGTCTGGTATTTGTATATTGTGGGGTCACCAGTCCGGTATTTGTATATTGTGGGGTCACCAGTCCGGTATTTGTATATTGTGGGGTCACCAGTCCGGTATTTATATTTATCACCACCCTCTAAACACGCCCTTGTAGCCAGTTTTCAATCCATGTACTCACCCTATGGTCCATGCCAACGCACCTTATTTTGTACAGTAAACGTTTATGGGGAACTGTGTCAAATGCCTTTGTAAAATCCAGATACACCACGTCTACGGGCCTTCCTTTATCTAGATGGCAACTCACCTCCTCATAGAAGGTTAATAGATTGGTTTGGCAAGAACGATTCTTCATGAATCCATGCTGATTACTGCTAATGATACCGTTCTCATTACTAAAATCTTGTATATAGTCCCTTATCATCCCCTCCAAGAGTTTACATACTATTGATGTTAGGCTGACTGGTCTGTAATTCCCAGGGATGTATTTTTGGCCATCTTCATTCCCAGCAGATCTGCACCCTCCTCATTTAGGTGCAGTCCGTCCCTTCTATAGTACCGGTTACCGACTGAGAAGTCGGCCCAGTCCTCCAGGAACCCAAACCCCTCCTTACTACACCAGCTCTTCAGCCACTTGTTTACTTCCCTAATCTCCCTCTGCCTTTCTGGTGTGGCTTGATGTACCGGTAGTATTCCTGAGAACACTACCTTGGAAGTCCTTTTCCTCAATTTAGCTCCTAAGGGTCTTCCCCAGCCCCTCCCAGTAATCTGTCCACAAGATCCGTGATGTGCCGAACCCGAGCGCCCGGTAGACAACATACTGTTCACGGCTTCTTGGGTTACAGATTGCCCTCTCTGTCCTTCTAAGAATTGAGTCCCTGCCACCAGAATCTGTCTTTCCTTCCCTTTGCTGCCCCCCCACTCTCACTGGAGGAGTTCGTCCTCATCTCCAGCAGTGCTGGTCCCTGACTGGTTTCACCAATGTCACTCAATGGAGCGTACTTATTGGGATGCTCCAGTCCTGGATCGGCCTCTCTGGCACTTCCCCCTCTACCCCTCCCTGACTGTCACCCATCTTCTCTTTGCTAGCGCCTGCACCATCTTTGTCTCCACCCGCCTCTGTGCTGGCCCCTGCCGACACCTCTTGTCTCCACCCCCTCTGTTCCGGCACCTCTTTTTGTCCCTCCACCCCCTCTGTTGCTGACCCCTCCTGGCACCTCTTTGTCTTCCACCCTCTCTGTGCTGGACCCTCCTGGCACCTCTTTGTCTCCACCCGCCTCTGTGCTGGCCCCTGTCGGCACCTCCTTTGTCTCCACCCTCCTCTGTGCTGGCCCCTGCCGGAACCTCTTTGTCTCCACCCGCCTCTGTGCTGGCCCCTGCCGGCACCTCTTTGTCTCCACCCGCCTCTGTGCTGGCCCCTGTCGGCACCTCTTTGTCTCCACCCTCCCTCTGTGCTGGCCCCTGCCGGAACCTCTTTTGTCTCCCTCCCCGCCTCTGTGCTGGCCCCTGCCGGCACCTCTTTGTCTGCACCCTCCTCTGTGCTGGCCCTGCCGGCCACCTCTTGTCTCCACCCTCCTCTGTGCTGGCCCCTGCCCGGCACCTCTTTGTCTCCACCCCCTCTGTGCTGGCCCCTGCCGACCCTCTTGTCTCCACCCTCGTCTGTGCTGGCCCTGCCGCCACTCTTTGTCTCCACCCCCTCTGTGCTGGCCCCTGCCGACACCTCTTTGTCTCCACCCCCTCTGTGCTGGCCCCTGCTGGCACCTCTTTGTCTCCACCCTCCTCTGTGCTGGACCCTGCCGACACCTCTTTGTCTCCACCCCCCTCTGTGCTGGCCCCTGCTGGCACCTCTTTGTCTCCACCCTCCTCTGTGCTGGACCCTGCCGACACCTCTTTGTCTCCACCCTCCTCTGTGCTGGCCCCTGCCGACACCTCTTTGTCTCCACCCTCCTCTGTGCTGGCCCCTGCCGACACCTCTTTGTCTCCACCCTCCTCTGTGCTGGTCCCTGCCACCACTTCTTTGTCTCCACCCACCTCTGTGCTGACCCCTGCCGGCACCTCTTTGTCTCCACCCTCCTCTGTGCTGGCCCCTGCCGGAACCTCTTTGTCTCCACCCGCCTCTGTGCTGGCCCCTGCCGGCACCTCTTTGTCTGCACCCTCCTCTGTGCTGGCCCCTGCCGCCACCTCTTTGTCTCCACCCTCCTCTGTGCTGGCCCCTGCCGGCACCTCTTTGTCTCCACCCCCTCTGTGCTGGCCCCTGCCGACACCTCTTTGTCTCCACCCTCGTCTGTGCTGGCCCCTGCCGGCACCTCTTTGTCTCCACCCCCTCTGTGCTGGCCCCTGCCGACACCTCTTTGTCTCCACCCCCCTCTGTGCTGGCCCCTGCTGGCACCTCTTTGTCTCCACCCTCCTCTGTGCTGGTCCCTGCCGCCACTTCTTTGTCTCCACCCTCCTCTGTGCTGGCCCCTGCCGGGTCCTCTTTGTCTCCACCCTCCTCTGTGCTGACCCCTGCCGGCACCTCTTTGTCTCCACCCGCCTCTGTGCTGGCCCCTGCCGCCACCTCTTTGTCTCCACCCCCCTGTGCTGGCCCCTGCCGGAATCTCTTTGTCTCCACCCCCTCTGTGCTGGCCCCTGCCGGAATCTCTTTATCTCCACCCCCCTCTGTGCTGGCCCCTGCCGACACCTCTTTGTCTCCACCTCCTCTGTGCTGGCCCCTGCCGACCCCTCTTTGTTTCCACCCCCCTCTGTGCTGGCCCCTGCTGGCACCTCTTTGTCTCCACCCTCCTCTGTGCTGGCCCCTCCTGCACCTCTTTGTCTCCACCCTCCTCTGTGCTGGCCCCTGCCGGCACCTCTTTGTCTCCACCCTCCTCTGTGCTGGCCCCTGCCGGCACCTCTTTGTCTCCACCCCCCTCTGTGCTGGCCCCTGCTGGCACCTCTTTGTCTCCACCCTCCTCTGTGCTGGCCCCTGCCGACACCTCTTTGTCTCCACCCTCCTCTGTGCTGGACCCTGCCGACACCTCTTTGTCTCCACCCTCCTCTGTGCTGGCCCCTGCCGGCACCTCTTTGTCTCCACCCTCCTCTGTGCTGGCCCCTGCCGACACCTCTTTGTCTCCACCCTCCTCTGTGCTGGCCCCTGCCGACACCTCTTTGTCTCCACCCTCCTCTGTGCTGGCCCCTGCCGACACCTCTTTGTCTCCACCCTCCTCTGTGCTGGTCCCCGCCGACACCTCTTTGTCTCCACCCCCCTCTGTGCTGGCCCCTGCTGGCACCTCTTTGTCTCCACCCTCCTCTGTGCTGGACCCTGCCGACACCTCTTTGTCTCCACCCCCCTCTGTGCTGGCCCCTGCTGGCACCTCTTTGTCTCCACCCTCCTCTGTGCTGGACCCTGCCGACACCTCTTTGTCTCCACCCTCCTCTGTGCTGGCCCCTGCCGGTACCTCTTTGTCTCCACCCCCCTCTGTGCTGGCCCCTGCCGGTACCTCTTTGTCTCCACCCCCTCTATGCTGGCTCCTGCCGGTTCCTCTTTGTCTCCACCCGCCTCTGTGCTGGCCCCTGCCGACACCTCTTTGTCTCCACCCGCCTCTGTGCTGGCCCCTGCCGACACCTCTTTGTCTCCACCCTCCTCTGTGCTGGCCCCTGCCGACACCTCTTTGTCTCCACCCTCCTCTGTGCTGGCCCCTGCCGACACCTCTTTGTCTCCACCCTCCTCTGTGCTGGCCCCTGCCGACACCTCTTTGTCTCCACCCTCCTCTGTGCTGGTCCCTGCCACCACTTCTTTGTCTCCACCCTCCTCTGTGCTGGTCCCTGCCGCCACTTCTTTGTCTCCACCCTCCTCTGTGCTGGCCCCTGCCGGGTCCTCTTTGTCTCCACCCTCCTCTGTGCTGACCCCTGCCGGCACCTCTTTGTCTCCACCCGCCTCTGTGCTGGCCCCTGCCGCCACCTCTTTGTCTCCACCCCCCTGTGCTGGCCCCTGCCGGAATCTCTTTGTCTCCACCCCCTCTGTGCTGGCCCCTGCCGGCACCTCTTTGTCTCCACCCTCCTCTGTGCTGGCCCCTGCCGGCACCTCTTTGTCTCCACCCTCCTCTGTGCTGGCCCCTGCCGGCACCTCTTTATCTCCACCCCCCTCTGTGCTGGCCCCTGCCGACACCTCTTTGTCTCCACCTCCTCTGTGCTGGCCCCCGCCGGCACCTCTTTGTCTCCACCCTCCTCTGTGCTGGCGCCTGCCGGCACCTCTTTGTCTCCACCCTCCTCTGTGCTGCCCCCTGCCGGCACCTCTTTGTCTCCACCCTCCTCTGTGCTGGCCCCTGTCGGCACCTCTTTGTCTCCACCCTCCTCTGTGCTGGCCCCTGCCGGCACCTCTTTATCTCCACCCCCCTCTGTGCTGGCCCCTGCCGCCATCTCTTTGTCTCCACCCTCCTCTGTGCTGGCCCCTGCCGGCACCTCTTTATCTCCACCCTCCTCTGTGCTGGCCCCTGCCGCCACCTCTTTGTCTCCACCCTCCTCTGTGCTGGCCCCTGCCGACACCTCTTTGTCTCCACCCCCTCTGTGCTGACCCCTGCTGCCACCTCTTTGTCTCCACCCCCCTGTGCTGGCCCCTGCCAACACCTCTTTGTCTCCACCCCCCTGTGCTGGCCCCTGCCGGAATCTCTTTGTCTCCACCCCCTCTGTGCTGGCCCCTGCCGGAATCTCTTTGTCTCCACCCCCCTCTTTGCACACACACAATACACACACTGCTCAGACAACATTCCAGGTACTCGCAATACAAAGGTACTTCCTGACACCAATACCTACACCCTGTGCACTCCCAGCACTCTCATGTACTTACAATATACAGGTACCTCACCCCCGATACAACCTCTTCTTTTCTACTCTCTGGTTTAACTCACCATTTAGTCCACTTGGTCCAAATTCCAGCAAACTCAAAGATGATCCGCTCACAATGAGTCTTACAGAAGGTTATATTATGGGCCTCAATCACCAACAACCACTCCCCTTAATTAGTAGGCTGAAGGAAGCAACGGGAAAAAAAGCTGTTTAAAAAGCCCCAAAAAGAACCTAAAAATGCAACCCAGCAATAACCAGCACTCAAACCGCAAAACTTCTTCACACTTTCCACCCACTGCTGGCACTCCAATGTACCCCACAACACCCCACTGCTGACACCCCACAACACCCCACTGCTGACACCCCACAACACCCCACTGCTGACACCCCGATGTACCCCACAACACCCCACTGCTGACACCCCACGACACCCCACAACACCCCACTGCTGACACTCCGCTGTACCCCACAACACCCCACTGCTGACACTCCGCTGTACCCCACAACACCCCACTGCTGACACTCCGCTGTACCCCACAACACCCCACTGCTGACACTCCGCTATACCCCACAACACCCCACTGCTGACACTCCGCTATACCCCACAACACCCCACTGCTGACACTCCGCTGTACCCCACAACACCCCACTGCTGACACTCCGCTGTACCCCACAACACCCCACTGCTGACACTCCGCTGTACCCCACAACACCCCACTGCTGACACTCCGCTGTACCCCACAACACCCCACTGCTGACACTCCGCTGTACCCCACAACACCCCACTGCTGACACTCCGCTGTACCCCACAACACCCCACTGCTGACACTCCGCTGTACCCCACAACACCCCACTGCTGACACTCCGCTGTACCCCACAACACCCCACTGCTGACACTCCGCTGTACCCCACAACACCCCACTGCTGACACTCCGCTGTACCCCACAACACCCCACTGCTGACACTCCGCTGTACCCCACAACACCCCACTGCTGACGCTCCGCTGTACCCCACAACACCCCACTGCTGACGCTCCGCTATACCCCACAACACCCCACTGCTGACACCCCACAACACCCCACTGCTGGCACTCCACTATACCCCACAACACCCCACTGCTGACACTCCGCTGTACCCCACAACACCCCACTGCTGACACTCCGCTGTACCCCACAACACCCCACTGCTGACACTCCACTATACCCCACAACACCCCACTGCTGACACTCCGATGTACCCCACAACACCCCACTGCTGACGCTCCGCTGTACCCCACAACACCCCACTGCTGACGCTCCGCTATACCCCACTGCTGACACCCCACAACACCCCACTGCTGGCACTCCACTATACCCCACAACACCCCACTGCTGACGCTCCGCTGTACCCCACAACACCCCACTGCTGACACTCCGCTGTACCCCACAACACCCCACTGCTGACACTCCGCTGTACCCCACAACACCCCACTGCTGACACTCCACTATACCCCACAACACCCCACTGCTGACACTCCGATGTACCCCACAACACCCCACTGCTGACGCTCCGCTGTACCCCACAACACCCCACTGCTGACGCTCCGCTATACCCCACTGCTGACACCCCACAACACCCCACTGCTGGCACTCCACTATACCCCACAACACCCCACTGCTGACGCTCCGCTATACCCCACAACACCCCACTGCTGACGCTCCGCTATACCCCACAACACCCCACTGCTGACACTCCGCTGTACCCCACAACACCCCACTGCTGACACTCCGCTGTACCCCACAACACCCCACTGCTGACACTCCGCTGTACCCCACAACACCCCACTGCTGACACTCCGCTGTACCCCACAACACCCCACTGCTGACACTCCGCTGTACCCCACAACACCCCACTGCTGACACTCCGCTGTACCCCACAACACCCCACTGCTGACACTCCGCTGTACCCCACAACACCCCACTGCTGACACTCCGCTGTACCCCACAACACCCCACTGCTGACGCTCCGCTGTACCCCACAATACCCCACTGCTGACGCTCCGCTATACCCCACAACACCCCACTGCTGACACCCCACAACACCCCACTGCTGGCACTCCACTATACCCCACAACACCCCACTGCTGACACTCCGCTGTACCCCACAACACCCCACTGCTGACACTCCGCTGTACCCCACAACACCCCACTGCTGACACTCCACTATACCCCACAACACCCCACTGCTGACACTCCGATGTACCCCACAACACCCCACTGCTGACGCTCCGCTGTACCCCACAACACCCCACTGCTGACGCTCCGCTATACCCCACTGCTGACACCCCACAACACCCCACTGCTGGCACTCCACTATACCCCACAACACCCCACTGCTGACGCTCCGCTGTACCCCACAACACCCCACTGCTGACACTCCGCTGTACCCCACAACACCCCACTGCTGACACTCCGCTGTACCCCACAACACCCCACTGCTGACACTCCGCTGTACCCCACAACACCCCACTGCTGACACTCCGCTGTACCCCACAACACCCCACTGCTGACACTCCACTATACCCCACAACACCCCACTGCTGACACTCCGATGTACCCCACAACACCCCACTGCTGACGCTCCGCTGTACCCCACAACACCCCACTGCTGACGCTCCGCTATACCCCACTGCTGACACCCCACAACACCCCACTGCTGGCACTCCACTATACCCCACAACACCCCACTGCTGACGCTCCGCTATACCCCACAACACCCCACTGCTGACGCTCCGCTATACCCCACAACACCCCACTGCTGACACTCCGCTGTACCCCACAACACCCCACTGCTGACACTCCGCTGTACCCCACAACACCCCACTGCTGACACTCCGCTGTACCCCACAACACCCCACTGCTGACACTCCGCTGTACCCCACAACACCCCACTGCTGACACTCCGCTGTACCCCACAACACCCCACTGCTGACACTCCGCTGTACCCCACAACACCCCACTGCTGACACTCCGATGTACCCCACAACACCCCACTGCTGACACTCCGCTATACCCCACTGCTGACACCCCGATATGCCCAATGACACCCCACTGCTGAGACCCCAGTACACCACTGTCACCCCACAAGAGGAGGAGGTCAGACTCCTAGCTCCCTTCTGTCACCCCACAAGAGGAGGAGGTCAGACTCCTAGCTCCCTTCTGTCACCCAGCAGGAGGAGGAGCAGACTTGTCACCCTACAAAGGGCGGAACATTGTAGTGATGTGTGTTATTTTGGTACAGATGATGTTCTCTTTTATTCTTCAGGTTGCCGGCCATACAGACGGTTAATTGTCCAGAAGAGGGATTTCCGGTAAGTGACCCCGTTGTGTGCCCCCCGCCATGTTCTCAGGTGTCTCCTGCCATGTATGGGGTTTCCTGGGTGGGTCTCGGGGGGGGGGAAGGAGTCTCGCTAATTTCTCGCAGGATTTCTATTGTTGGGTTTCCATCGTCCTTATTGTCATCGCTCGTCACTTTTCTTCTTCTCATTCCTCTCCATTATCAGGACTTGATTTACTCCCTTCCCCCCACCATGACCACCTTACAGGAGGGCGGGATCACCAGCACCTTCACTCCTCCACCATCCACCGCCGTCCCCTCCACCGAGGATTACCCCGGGAACCACCACCTGGAGCTGGAGTTCGAGCAGAACGGGACCGCCAAGTCTGTCACCTGTACGGTACGTGTGCTGGGTGTGAGGGACGGGCCCCGTGTGCTGGGTGTGAGGGACGGGCCCCGTGTGCTGGGTGTGAGGGATGGGCCCCGTGTGCTGGGTGTGAGGGATGGGCCCCGTGTGCTGGGTGTGAGGGATGGGCCCCGTGTGCTGGGTGTGAGGGACGGGCCCCGTGTGCTGGGTGTGAGGGACGGGCCCCGTGTGCTGGGTGTGAGGGACGGGCCCCGTGTGCTGGGTGTGAGGGACGGGCCCCGTGTGCTGGGTGTGAGGGACGGGCTGGGTGTGAGGGACGGGCCCCGTGTGCTGGGTGTGAGGGACGGGCCCCGTGTGCTGGGTGTGAGGGACGGGCCCCGTGTGCTGGGTGTGAGGGACGGGCCCCCTGCTGGGTGTGAGGGACGGGCCCCCTGCTGGGTGTGAGGGACGGGCCCCCTGCTGGGTGTGAGGGACGGGCCCCGTGTGAGGGACGGGACGGGCCCCGTGTGCTGAGGATTAGACACAGGACCGGCCCTGTCCTGAACATGTCCAGACTAGTTGGGATCCTGGTCTGTGTGCAGCTCCTCCTCCTCCTCCTCACTCACCATAGAACAGAGTGGAGAGATGTGGAGCTGCAGCACTCTCCAGGAATGGAGCCCCCTCGAGTGGGGGACGGGTACCCCGAGATTCAGGCAGTTGGCAGTGATGTTCTGCAGGATCTCCCCATGAAGCGAAGCTCCGGAGAAGAGATGATCTGCAGCCGTCCTGTAACATGATGCAGTCAGAGGCTGGATGGAAGCTGTGAGCAGTCCCCTGTGTGATCAGGTGTGTGTGTGTGGAGAAAGGGGGGGCCCCTGTGTGGGGAAAGGGTGGTCCTGTGTGATCAGGTGTGTGTGGGGAAAGGGGGGACCCCTGTGTGATCAGGTGTGTGTGTGGGGAAAGGGGGGGGCCCTGTGTGATCAGGTGTGTGTGTGGGGAAAGGGTGGTCCTGTGTGATCGGGTGTGTGTGTGGGGAAAGGGGGGGGCCCTGTGTGATCAGGTGTGTGTGGGGAAAGGGGGGGCCCCTGTGTGATCGGGTGTGTGTGTGGGGAAAGGGGGGGGCCCTGTGTGATCGGGTGTGTGGGGAAAGGGGGGGCCCCCTGTGTGATCGGGTGTGTGTGGGGAAAGGGGGGGCCCCTGTGTGATCGGGTGTGTGTGGGGAAAGGGGGGGCCCCTGTGTGATCGGGTGTGTGTGGGGAAAGGGGGGGCCCCTGTGTGATCGGTGTGTGGGGAAAGGGGGGCCCCCTGTGCGATCGGGTGCGTGTGGGGAAAGGGGGGGGCCCTGTGTGATTGGGTGTGTGTGTGGGGTAAAGGGGGGCCCTGTGTGATCGCGTGTGTCTGGAGAAAGGGGGGGGGGGGCCCTGTGCCCCTGTGTGATTGGTGTGTGTGGGAAAAGGGGGGGCCCTATGTGATCAGGTGCGTGTGTGGGGAAGGGGGGGGCCCCTGTGTGATCGGGTGTGTGGGGAAAGGGGGGGCCCCTGTGTGATCGGGTGTGTGGGGAAAGGGGGGCCCCTGTGTGATCGGGTGTGTGGGTAAGGTAAAGGGGGGGCCCCTGTGTGATCGTGTGTGTGTGTGTGTGTGGAAAGGGGGGCCCCTGTGTGATCGGGGGGGTGGGTGGAAAGGGGGGCCCCTGTGTGATCAGGGGGGGTGTGTGGAAAGGGGGGCCCCTGTGTGATCGGGGGGGTGTGGGGAAAGGGGGGGGCCCTGTGTTGGGGAGAGAGATGATCCATGGGGGTGAGTGAGATCGTCTCCTTCCTGTGTGATGGAAGCAGAGGGGTAGGTGGGTCCCTGGAGCGATAGGAGATGAGGAGGGGTAGGTGGGTCCCTGGAGCGATGGGAGAGGAAGGGTAGGTGGGTCCCTGGAGCGATGGGAGAGGAGGGGTAGGTGGGTCCCTGGAGCGATGGGAGAGGAGGGGTAGGTGGGTCCCTGGAGCGATGGGAGAGGAGGGGTAGGTGGGTCCCTGGAGCGATGGGAGATGAGGGGTAGGTGGGTCCCTGGAGCGATGGGAGATGAGGGGTAGGTGGGTCCCTGGAGCGATGGGAGATGAGGGGTAGGTGGGTCCCTGGAGCGATGGGAGATGAGGGGTAGGTGGGTCCCTGGAGCGATGGGAGATGAGGGGTAGGTGGGTCCCTGGAGCGATGGGAGATGAGGGGTAGGTGGGTCCCTGGAGCGATGGGAGAGGAGGGGTAGGTGGGTCCCTGGAGCGATGGGAGAGGAGGCGTAGGTGGGTCCCTGGAGCGATGGGAGATGAGGGGTAGGTGGGTCCCTGGAGCGATAGGAGGGGTAGGTGGGTCCCTGGAGCTATAGGAGGGGTAGGTGGGTCCCTGGAGCGATAGGAGGGGTAGGTGGGTCCCTGGAGTGATAGGAGGGGTAGGTGGGTCCCTGGAGTGATAGGAGGGGTAGGTGGGTCTCTGGAGCGATGGGAGAGGAGGGGTAGGTGGGTCTCTGGAGCGATGGGAGAGGAGGGGTAGGTGGGTCCCTGGAGCGATGGGAGAGATGGGGTAGGTGGGTCCCTGGAGCGATGGGAGGGGTAGGTGGGTGTAACGACACCCCGAGTATGAAAGGGGTTAAAGCCGTTTAGGACATTCCATTTCCGAACACTCCGATCAGCGGAACAAGAAACCCATACAAATAATTCTCCCCCCAAAGTACGGGACGAGGCTCTGTGTTGAGGGTCAAGCAGGAATCTTATTTAGGAATTTTATTTTGAGATCTCACACAAATATATACAGCAGGATGAAAATACAACCTCTCACCAGAAACCTAATTAACATAAGATAATTATCTAATCATTTAGACAGCCTAAGTGACTGAGAGACATGACCTTTAGGACAGACTTCACGTCTCCTAACTCACCGACTATACAATACACATTATCATACATATAAACACAGAACTCCTTCATACAATAGCAGAGTTAATTATCCCAGACAACAAGGGCTGAAAGAGAAGCCACACTAGACTCATTGACATTATAGAAGACAACAGAGAGTGGCTGGATTTGATGACATTAGCATCTAACAGTATGAATTAGTCACTATTTGTAAAATGGCATATCCAGGGTCCCCAGAGTCTGTGTGTCTTGGGGGACATGGACCTGAATCTAAAGTAACACCAACTCCAGGGTCCCCAGGCATACAGCTCACGAAGAGCACCGTCCCCCCAAATGCCAGGGACCATAATCGGTAGGCAAGAGGCTAGCATTCAGTCCCCTCCAAAAGCCTCTGTCCCGGCTAGGTCTGTCACAGTTGGTCTCCGGAGTGATGGAAAATGAGGAGTAGGTGGGTCTCCGGAGTGATGGGAAAATGAGGAGTGGGTGGGTCTCCGGAGTGATGGAAAATGAGGAGTAGGTGGGTCTCTGGAGTGATGGAAAATGAGGAGTAGGTGGGTCCCTGGAGTGATTGGGAGTTGTGCTCCAGTGTGATAGGAACTGTGTTGGTGGGGAGATCTTCTGTGTGATGGATATGTTCTGTATTGGTGGGGGAGTTGGATGAGCGGACACGCCCTGTGTCGGGGGGAGTTGGATGAGCGGACACGCCCTGTGTCGGGGGGAGTTGGATGAGTGGACATGAACTATGTCGAGGCAGGGGGAGTTGGATGAGTGGATATGCCCTGTTTCGGGGGGAGTTGAATGAGTGGACATGCCCTTTGTCAGGGGTGGGGGGAGTTGGATGAGCGGACATGCCCTGTGTCGGGGGGAGTTGGATGAGCGGACACCTCTAATGTCGGGGGTGGGGGGGGGTTTAATACACCCAGAGTTTGATTCGGGGCCCTGTTGGCTTACCCCTCCCCCATCCTGTTTGCAGTACTCCCCAGACCTGAACAAGCTGTTCTGCCAATCTGCGAAGACCTGCCCGGTTCTGATCCACGTTCAGTCCCCCCCTCCCAATAATTCCGTGCTCCGTGCAGTGGCGGTGTACAAGAAATCGGAGCACATGGCAGAGGTGGTGAAGCGGTGCCCTCATCATGAGAGATCTGTGGAGCCAGGTGATGGTAAGTGACCCCAGAAGGGGCGGGGTTTCTTCTACAATGTTTGTTTATGGTGGAGTCTAGAGTGTAGTTTGGGGAGGAGGTCTCATCATACCTTCCAATATATTCTATGTGGATATCGGTTGCTCCCTTTTCAGGGAGGGGGATCGTGCTACATCTACCGTAGGTTGAAAGTGTTTTGTGTATTTTACAATTTTCCCATGGGGTAATTCTGAGGGGGAGGTGGGCTACATGTAAACTATGGGGCAACTGAAGGTTTTGGTTATTCTACAACTGCCGCATGGGGTCAGTTATGGGTGGGTAGTTTATCAATATTTGATGCATGCATTATTTCATGGACTAAATGGCACATTTTGTGGTTGCTGACCGGTGAGGCCAAAAGCGGGTTTCTATGTCTTCCCCTGCAGCATCCTTATCTTTCAGCCTCCAACCTTCTCACCACAGAGACCCCATCTGATATTTAGTCTGCGAAGTTGTTGACAGACAAACCTACACCAAAGGAGTCAGTCTTCTGCAAGCACCCCAAAATAAAAGGAGACTGTTTAGAATTTCAGCCATCGATGTGCTATGCACCACTTTGAAACTTGAGAGTTGGCCTTGAGCGTCTACGCGGGATTGGCCTTGAGCGTCTACGCGGGATTGGCCTTGAGCGTCTACGCGGGATTGGCCTTGAGCGTCTACGCGGGATTGGCCTTGAGCGTCTACGCGGCGACTGGCTTCGAGCGTCTACCCGGCGACTGGCTTCGAGCTTCTACCCGGCGACTGGCTTCGAGCGTCTACCCGGCGACTGGCTTCGAGCTTCTACCCGGCGACTGGCTTGGAGCTTCTACCCGGCGACTGGCTTGGAGCTTCTACCCGGCGACTGGCTTGGAGCTTCTACCCGGCGACTGGCTTGGAGCTTCTACCCTGCGACTGGCTTGGAGCTTCTACCCGGCGACTGGCTTGGAGCTTCTACCCGGCGACTGGCCTTTGAGCTTCTACCCGGCGACTGGCCTTTGAGCTTCTACCCGGCGACTGGCCTTTGAGCTTCTACCCGGCGACTGGCCTTTGAGCTTCTACCCGGCGACTGGCCTTTGAGCTTCTACCCGGCGACTGGCCCAGTCTAGGCTTCCTTAAGGCTACCAAAACAGCCAAGACCTTTCCGGTGCAGTTTTGCTTGGTGCCAGGCAAGAAACTTTCATCTCAGATTCTTGTGCAAAACCTGGCATTTATGCATATGGGCGTGAACCAGGAATTTGGCCTTTCATACCATTCAGGATCCAGTCTATGCACTGGTGGTCTTGTTCTAGATCAGGAGTCTCCAAACTTTCTAAACAAAGAGCCATTGTGCTGTCCTTCAGACTTTAGTGGGGGCTAGACTAGGCCAGTGAGGGTAGAAAATGTCCTGGCATCCAGTGGGAAGTACACAATGCCCAATCTTTGATTACAGTGGGAGGAATTGTGCCCTTTTGTAGGTGTCAACCGGAATGGGAGGATTTTGGGCCCCAGAGGCCCAACGGAGAAGAGCAAAGGGACGCAGTTTGGAGAGTGCTGGCTACCCGTTGAGTCCTCTTCTTTTTTTTTTTTTTTTTTTTTTTTTTTTTATAGGTCAACTCCTGTTTGCTCTTGCGTGACTTTGAGGTATTCCCCCTTCCACTCCCACTCTCACTTAGGTTTGGGTTCTTAGTTGCTGTGATGTAAGTATCTGAGCTGATGGCTCTATCCTGTAAAGAACCTATTCTGGTCTTGCTCAAGGACAAGATGGTGTTGAGGCCAAGAACTGCCTTCCAACCTTAAGTGGTTGTATCGTTTTTCGCCTCAGCCAGAACATAGTTTTTCAGTCCCTCCTGTCCAACTCATCAGGAGAGGCCTGGATGCAGGTTTGGCTGTAAACGTCTTCCATTAGACTGAACCTCCTCCTCATATCTGATGGTCTTCATAAAGGAGAACCATCTTCTTCCACCATTAAAGCTTCTGGTCCTAATATTGGGGTTCCATCCTCTCCTGCCTTGGCGCGCTCCACCAGATCTGTACATGCTTCTTAGGCTTTTCAGCATCAAGCTGTTTTCAAGATCTGCAAGGCTTCCATCTGGTGTTCCGTTCACATGGGTGTCCAGGTTTTACCAGGTGGATGTTCAGGCCTTATCTGATGCTGGCTTCGGGTGTGAGGTCCTTCAGGTGGCTTTTCCCAAGTTCTGATGTTTGTGTGTATGTGTGTGTCCGTTGTCCGTGTTTAGTTGCTGTTACCCTCCCCTCCTGGGGTTGTGATTTCGACATCTTCACAGCTTTTGAATTTGTGTCCTTCAAAAGACCAGAGAAAAAATAAGCTGTTGGTACCTCTTTTTTCCACAAAAGAGAGGAATGCTGGGAGTAGGATGGGCTTATACTGGACTAACACGCAATGTTTGTTTGCTGGTCCTCCTGTGGTCAGCAGTAGAACCCGACTGTATCTGAACTCCTGTGTTCCTCACTGAGCTCCAAGAATTTGGGTTTTACGGTAAGTACCAAAATCCTGTTCTATCCAGCCGCTCTGCAGTCTGGAAAATGTGCCACCAATCGGCATCAAGCTCTCAGTTCAGACTAGGAAGTAGATACAAGGAGCTGATTGGTTGTTTTGTAGCTTACAGGAAGACCTCTGGGGTCCTGAGGACAGGAAATAACCCAGTCGGGGCACACAAAACCTCTGATAACATTAATGTTGACACATGACTTCCTCTGAATCAAGTCGTTGTCTATTTTTCTTTTAGACTATGCCCCTCGAAGTCACCTGATCCGCATCGAAGGGAATTCCATGGCACAGTATGCAGAGGATGTTAATGGGCGGCACAGCGTGTGCTTGCCCTATGAGGAGCCCCAGGTGAGCCGGGGGCCATATTGTGGTGGAGGGGAAAGGTGGGGTAGGTATTGGGGGGGGGGGGGTGGAATCCTCTGGTACCTCCTGTGCTGTGGGTTCCAGGGGCCATATTGTGGTGGGGGGGAAAGGTGGTGTATGTATTGGGGGGAGGGGAGGTGTGTGGAATCCTCTGGGAACTCCTGTGCTGTGGATTCCAGGGGCCATATTTTGGTGGAGGGGGAAAGGTGGGGTATGTATTGGGGGTGAGGGGAGGGGGAGATGTGTGGGATCCTCTGGGACCTCCTATGTTGTGGGTTCATGGGGGCATCATTGTAGTGGAGGGGAAAGGTGGGGTAGGTATTGGGGGTGGGGGATCCTCTGGAACCTCCTGTGCTGTGGGTTCCAGGAGCCATATTGTGGAGGGGAAAGGTGGGGTATGTATTGGGGGTAGGGGGAGGGGAGGTGCGTGGAATCCTTGTTCTCTCCTGTGCTCTGGGTTCCAGGGGCCATATTGTGGTGGAGGGGAAAGGTGGGGTAGGTATTGGGGGTGGGGGGGAATCCTCTGGGACCTCCTATGCTGTGGGTTCCAGGAGCCATATTGTGGTGGTGGTGGGGGGGAGATGTGTGGGACTCTCTGGGACCTCCTATGCTGTGGGGGGAGGGGACAGTTGGGGTGGGGGAAGACGAGGTGTGTGGGACTCTCTGGGACCTCCTATGCTGTGGGGGGGGGGGGGGGGGGGGAACGGTTGGGGTGGGGAGAGACGAGGTTTGTGGGATTCTCTGGGACCTCCTATGCTGTGGGTTCCATGGGCCATATTGTGGTGAGGGGAGGGGGAGATGTGTGGGACTCTCTGGGACCTCCTATGCTGTTGGTTCCAGGGGCCATATTGTGGTGGTGGTGGGGGGGAGATGTGTGGGACTCTCTGGGACCTCCTATGCTGGGGGGGGGGGGGGACGGTTGGGGTGGGGGAAGACGAGGTGTGTGGGACTCTCTGGGACCTCCTATGCTGGGGGGGGGGGGGGGACGGTTGGGGTGGGGGAAGACGAGGTGTGTGGGACTCTCTGGGACCTCCTATGCTGTGGGGGGGGGAGGGGGGACGGTTGGGGTGGGGGAAGATGAGGTGTGTGGGACTCTCTGGGACCTCCTATGCTGTGGGGGGGGGAGGGGGGACGGTTGGGGTGGGGGAAGATGAGGTGTGTGGGACTCTCTGGGACCTCCTATGCTGTGGGGGGGGGGGGGGTTGGGGTGGGGGGAGACGAGGTTTGTGGGATTCTCTGGGACCTCCTATGCTGTGGGTTCCAGGGGCCATATTGTGGTGAGGGGAGGGGGAGATGTGTGGGACTCTCTGGGACCTCCTATGCTGTTGGTTCCAGGGGCCATATTGTGGTGAGGGGAGGGGGAGATGTGTGGGACTCTCTGGGACCTCCTATGCTGTGGGTTCCAGGGGCCATATTGTGGTGAGGGGAGGGGGAGATGTGTGGGACTCTCTGGGACCTCCTATGCTCTGGGTTCCAGGGGCCATATTGTGGGGTAGGTATTGGGGGTGGGGGGGAATCCTCTGGGACCTCCTGTGCTGTGGGTTCCAGGAGCCATATTGTGGTGGTGGGGGGGGGGAGATGTGTGGGACTCTCTGGGACCTCCTATGCTGTGGGTTCCAGGGGCCATATAGGGGGGAATGGTTGGGGTGGGGGAGGAGAGGTGTGTGGAATCCTTGGTGATCTCTCCTGTGCTCTGGCTGCCCCTATTGGTGGAGAGGGGAACAGTGGGGGGGGGGGGATATTGGGGTGTGTGGAATCTCCAGTGACCCCCTCATGTTCTCTCCTTTTCCAGGTGGGGTCCCAGTGTACAACCATCCTCCTGAACTACATGTGTAACAGTTCCTGTATGGGGGGAATGAACCGCCGACCCATCATGACCATCATCACCCTGGAGTCCAAGGAGTGAGTATCGTGTTTTTGGGAGCCAATCGTAAACCCCGTTAAGATAGTCATGTGACCGGCTCTCAAAGAAGACCCGTCCCACCAGAGTGAAATGCTGTCTTTCCTGGAGAAAGGGCTGGTTTTGGCTCCTTCCGGTGCCGATTTATCACTTCTCTGGTGAAGGGAAGATCACCGCAGACCTCAGATCCAGCACTGGAAGGAGTGAAAGGGCAGCAGTTTCCCCAGGAATGGTCTTGGCTCTCCCCTTGCTGTGCTCTATGTTGGGGTTTAATTGCCTTATCGATCTTCATAGTGTCTTCCCTTACACTGCACATTTTAATTTGCTGCTGTAACATGTTTCAGACACTAATGGTGGTCCTGTTTATTTGGGGGTTCAGCTATGATGGGGATCATCCTCTGTCTGCCCCTCTCTGATCCCTCCATGTCCTTCCAGGGGTGTCCTCCTGGGCCGGCGCTGCTTCGAGGTCCGTGTGTGCGCCTGCCCTGGCAGAGACCGTCGTACGGAGGAGGAGAACTTCGCCAAGAAGAAGGAGCTGAAGGGCAGCGGGAAAAGAGGTGAGACTCTGCGGGGGCGGGGACCAAGGGAGGGGCCGGTGAGGATTGGCTGAGTATTCCAATCTTGAGTGCGGTGCTCCTCCCGCTTCATCTGCATGGGGTGGTTGAGAAATTCTGGCATTCCAGGCCAGAGGAGTGGTTTGAGTTATGGGGCGGTGCAGGAATTCCCTTTAATTCTCCAGGGGAGGGGTTTAAGTAATGAGGGGGAGGGGTTTAAGTAATAAAGGGGAGGGGTTTGCTGTAACGACCTTGTGTTTCTCGTCCTTCCAGCCATTCCAAACCCTCAGATGTTAGATGCCCTAATTCCCAAAAAACGGCTCATCAACGAGGAGGAAGTCTTCACCCTCCAGGTAACCCCGCCTTCCCTCTGGCTCCTCCCCATCTTGTTTTTCCCTCTTGACGCTGCCTAATTTCCTCCTCCAGATCCGAGGACGTGAGCGCTATGAAATGCTTAAGAAGATAAATGACGCCCTGGAGGGTCAGGACAACAAAGCGGAGCCCCAGAAATTGTAAGTTATCCCGCTCTGTAATATGGCAGAGAGAGGAGGGCGCTGCTGAGCTCCGCTTATAAATGTGGGAGTGACCTGAGACAAGGGTGTATGTGGAGGGATATTGGGGGGCGCAGTGTCAGGTACGTGCTCGGGGTGGACTGCAACAGTCATCTGCCGAGACCTGGGGAGGTGGGGCTCCATAGGTGACTGCCGGGACCTGGGGAGGTGGGGCTCCATGGGTGACTGCCGGGACCTGGGGAGGTGGGGCTCCATGGGTGGCTGCCGGGACCTGGGAAGGTGGGGCTCCACGGGTGACTGCCGGGACCTGGGGAGGTGGGGCTCCATGGGTGACTGCTGGGACCTGGGGAGGTGGGGCTCCATGGGTGACTGCCGGGACCTGGGAAGGTGGGGCTCCATGGGTGACTGCCGGGACCTGGGAAGGTGGGGCTCCATGGGTGACTGCCGGGACCTGGGGAGGTGGGGCTCCACGGGTGACTGCTGGGACCTGGGGATGTGGGGCTCCACGGGTGCCTGCTGGGACCTGGGGATGTGGGGCTCCACGGGTGCCTGCTGGGACCTGGGGATGTGGGGCTCCACGGGTGCCTGCTGGGACCTGGGGAGGTGGGGCTCCACGGGTGATTGCTGGGACCTGGGGAGATGGGGCTTCATGGGTGACTGCTGGGACCTGGGGAGGTGGGGCTCCACGGGTGACTGCTGGGACCTGGGGATGTGGGGCTCCACGGGTGACTGCTGGGACCTGGGGAGGTGGGGCTCCACGGGTGATTGCTGGGACCTGGGGAGGTGGGGCTCCACGGGTGATTGCTGGGACCTGGGGAGATGGGGCTTCATGGGTGGCTGCCGGGACCTGGGAAGGTGGGGCTCCATGGGTGACTGCCGGGACCTGGGGAGGTGGCTCACCCCACAGGTGGCTCCCTGGGATCTAGGGAGTTGGCTGCCCAGGATCTCGGCAGGTGGCTCACCCCACAGGTGGCTGCCCGGGATCTTGGCCGCCCGGGATCTGGGGTGTCGTCTGCCCGGGATCTGGGGAGGTGGCGCACCCCATAGGTGGCTGCCGGGATCTGGGGAGGTGGCCGCCCGGGATCTGGGGCGTCATCTGCCGGGATCTTGGGAGGTGGCGCACCCCACAGGTGGCTGCCAGGACCTGGGGAGGGTTGATGAACACCACTGTCGGCTAAGGGCCGCTGACTAATAAACGCCGTTTTGTCTCTGCAGGACGCTGAAATGCCGCAAATGTCGGGACGAGATCAAACCCAAGAAAGGGAAGAAACTTCTAGTGAAGGATGAGCTGGACTCTGAATGAGGATGAGGCCCCAGAAAGAGGCCGATACGTCTCTCTAAAGTTTTCTACCCCCCTCCCCTCCCCCAATCCTTATCGCTTTATCCTAATCATGTGCCCTCTATTTCTAACAGTCACTGCCATAAAATGTGTTTTTTAATAAAAATGTTTCCGTTAATTTTCCTGGCGTGGAATTCTCTGGAGGTTGCCGATAGAATCTGCCGTGTTTCCGGTATACAAAAGGAGTGCGCTGATCTGGAATGGTGCGGCTGGGAAATGACATTGGAGGGTGCCATGGAGTATAGGGGGGGGGCAGGTCCTTTTTACATATACAGGATCTTCAAAGGACTAAATCCCCCCCCCAAACCCGTTTTTAATGTATGTGTGTGTATGCAGTTTAAGTCCACAATTTATCTGATCTACAGAATCTAAAATATGACACTAAAGTTCTCCAACCTCATCCAGTCTTTGGGGGGAGGATCTGGAAAATGCTGATAGCTGCCTGACTGGTCTCTGAGATTTGGATAAAGTTGGGAGCCCCTTGGCTGGTTACTGGGACCGTGGCAAATGCTGCTGACATTCTGAGCTGGTTTTGGAGATCAGGGAAATGCCACTATACCTCCTGGCTGGTCTCAGGAACCTGGGTAATAGTCTTTTGGGCCGGGGAATGCTGGTAGCCCCCCATGCTGGTCTCAGGAACCTGGGTAATGGTCTCTTGGATGAGGGACTGCTGGTGGCCCCCCTGGCTGGTCTCAGGATTCCAGGTAATGCTTTCTTGAACAGGGGTTGCTGGTAGCCCCGTGGCTGGTCTCCGGCACTAGGCTAATGGTCTCTTGGATTGTGGTTTGCTGGTACCTCCCCTGGCTGGTCTTGGGAACCCGTGGAATGGTCTCTTGGACTTGGGGATTGCTGGTAGCCCTCCTAAGCTGGTCTCAGGAATCTGGGAAATGGTCTCTTGGACCACGGGTTGCTGGTAGCTACATTAGGCTGCTCTCTGGAACCACTGGTAAAAGTCTCTCGTGGCCTGGGGAATAATAGTAGCCTCCCTGGCTGGTTTTGGGAACCCAGGTAATGGTATATTTGGACCAAGGAATGCTGGTACCCCATTAGGCTGATCTCAGGAACACCTAGGTAATGGTCTCTTTGACCAGGAAAAGCTGGTGGATCCCCCTAGGTTAGTCTCAGGAACCTGGGGAATGGTCTTTTGGATCAGGGAATGCTGGTAGCCCCCTTAAGCTAGTCTCAGGAACCCTGGTAATGGTCTCTTGTACCAGGAATTGCTGGTAGCCCCCCACCCCCTAGGCTGGTCTCAGGAACCTGGGGAATGGTCTCTTGGATCAGTGAATGCTGGTAGCCCCCAGACTGGTCTCAGGAACCCAGGGGGAGTAGTCTCTTGGACCAGGGAAAGCTGGTAGCCTCCCTAAGCTAGTCTCAGGAACCTGGGGAATGGTCTCTTGTACCAGGGAATGCTGGTAACCCCCCAGGCTGGTCTCAGGAATCTGAGGAATGGTCTCTTGGACCAGGGAAAGCTGGTAGTCCCCCCAGGCTGGTCTCAGGAACCCAGGTAATGGTCTCTTGGACTGGAGATTGCTCGTAGTCCCCCAGGCTGGTTTCTGGAACCCAGGTAATGGTCTCTTGGACCCGGGGATGCTAGTAACCCCCCAGGCTGGTCTCGGGAACCCAGGTAATCGTCTCTTGGACCAGGTATTGCTGGTTGCCCCCCTAGGCTGGTCCCAGGAATCCTGGGAATGGTCTCTTGGACTGGGGAAAGCTGGTAGCCCCACAGGCTGGTCTCAGGAACCTGGGAAATTTGTCTCTTGGATCAGGGAATGCTAGTAGCCCCCTGGGCTGGTCTCAGGAACTCAGGTAATGGTCTCTTGAACCAGGAATTGCTGGTAGCCCCCCTAGGCTCGTCTCAGGAACCTGGGGAATGGTCTCTTGGACCGGGGAATGCTGGTAGTCCCCCAGGCTGGTCTCAGGAACCCGGGGAATGGTCTCTTGGACTGGGCAACACTGGTAGCGCACAGGCTGGTCTCAGGAACCCAGGTAATGGTCTCTTGGGCCAGGAATTGCTGGTAGCCCACCTAGGCTCGTCTCAAGAACAAAGGGAATGGTCTCTTGGACTAGGGAATGCTGGTAACCCCCCCAGGCTGGTCTCAGGAACCTGGGGAATAGTCTCTTGGACCAGGGACAGCTGGTTGCCCCCCTAAGCTAATCTCAGTAACCTGGGGAATCGTCCCTTGGACTGGGGAATGCTGGTAGTCCCCCAGGCTGGTCTCAGGAACCCGTGGAATGGTCTCTTGGACTGGGGAATGCTGGTAGTCCCCCCCCCCAGGCTGGTCTCAGGAACCCAGGAAATTGTCTTTTGGACCCAGGAAAAGCTTGTAGCCCCACAGGCTGGTCTCAGGAACCTGGGAATGGTCTCTTGGATCAAGGAATGCTAGTAGCCCCCCCCCCCGGGCTGATCTCAGGAACTCAGGTCTCTTGAACCAGGAATTGCTGGCAGCCCCATAGGCTGGTCTCTTGGGCCAGGGAATGCTTTTAACCCCCCAGGCTGGTCTCAGGAACCTGAGGAATGGTCTCTTGGACCAGGGACAGCTGGTAGCCCCCCTAAGCTAGTCTCAGCTAGGGAAATGGTCTCTTGTACTGGGGAACGCTGGTAGCCCACAGGCTGGTCTTAGAAACCTAGGTAATGGTCTCTTGGACCAGGAAATGCTGGTAGCCCCCCTTGGGGAATGGTCTCTTGGACCCGGCAATGCTGGTAGCCCCCCAGGCTGGTATCAGGAACCCAGGGAATGGTCTCTTGGACCAGGGAAAACTGGTAGCCCCCCCTAAGCTAGTCTCAGGAACCTGGGGAATAGTCTCTTGGACCGGGGAATGCTGGTAGTCCCCCAGGCTGGTCCCGGGAACCCAGGGAATGGTCTCTTGGACCAGGCAACGCTGGTAGCGCACAGGCTGGTCTCCGGAACCCAGGTAATGGTCTTTTGGACTGGTAAATGTTGGTAGCCCCCCGTGGGGAATGGTCTTTTGGACCCAGGGATGCTGGTAGCCCCCCAGGCTGGTATCAGGAACCCAGAGAATGGTCTCTTGGACCAGGGAAAGCTGGTAGCCCCCCTAAGCTAGTCTCAGGAACCTGGGGAATGGTCAATTGGACTGGGGATTGCTGGTAGCCCCACTGGCTGGTCTCAGGTTCCTGGGGATTTTCCTCTTGGATCAGGGAATGCTAGTAGACCCCCCGGGCAGGTCTCAGGAACTGAGGTAATGATCTCTTGAACCATGAATGGCTAGTAGCCCCCCTAGGCTGGACCCAGGGATGCTGGTAGCCCCCCAGGCTGGTCTCAGGAACCCCCAGGGAATTGTCTCTTGCACCAGGAATTGCTGGTAGCCTCCCTAGTATGGTTGCCACCTTATCCCTTTAAACCCAAACACATATGAATTACACAGGTTCTGTGGCTGATTAAAGTGGTAATTAAACTCACTTGGTGCCTTATCTGCATTTAATTAGCCTCAGAATCTGTGTAATTCAAAGGTGTTCGGGTTTAAAGGGATGAGGTGGCAACTCTACCCCCTAGGCTGGTCTCAGGAACCTGGAACTCCCTACCCCTATCTGTCGAGAGCCCCTCCCATTCTTTGGAACTCCCTACCCCAATCTATTTAGCCATCTCCTACTCTGTCCTCCTTTCCTTCAGGAGATCCCTGAAAACACATCTCTTCAGGGATATCTATCCCACCTAACAGCTGACTATCTTCCCCTCTCCATCAGCTCATCCCTTCCAGTTTATTACCTTTTTTTTCAATCACTTCTATAGATTGGAAGCTCTTCTGTGCAGGGTCATCCTAGTCCTCTTGTATTGATTTGTATGATGAGGTGCTGTGATGACGGTTGGCACCCCCATATTGTAATACTACATTCCTGGTACAACCCCCCCCCCCCCCTACAAGAGACGTGTGGCTGCTGGTAAACCCTTAGCTGGCCCTTCAATACAACGAATCCTGGGATGCCAGGGTCACATCGCTCATTCTATGGGGTCACTGGGCTCCATTCTATGGGGTCACTGGGCTCCATTCTATGGGGTCACTGGGCTCCATTCTATGGGGTCACTGGGCTCCATTCTATGGGGTCACTGGGCTCCATTCTATGGGGTCACTGCGCTCCATTCTATGGGGTCACTGGGCTCCATTCTATGGGGTCACTGGGCTCCATTCTATGGGGTCACTGGGCTCCATTCTATGGGGTCACTGGGCTCCATTCTATGGGGTCACTGGGCTCCATTCTATGGGGTCACTGGGCTCCATTCTATGGGGTCACTGGGCTCCATTCTATGGGGTCACTGGGCTCCATTCTATGGTGTTACAGGGCTCCATTCTATGGTGTTACAGGGCTCCATTCTATGGGGTCACTGCGCTCCATTCTATGGGGTCACAGCGCTCCATTCTACGAGGTTTACTTGACTATGTAAATTCTGTGTACAACCTCTGACATGAGAGGTGGAGGTGATGTGGATGTATAGCCCGGCTGTAGTCTATATGGAAATGTGAGAACACACCGCGCTCTGTGCGCCTTCCATTACACCCTCCACAAGATTTGCTTACCAGCTGCCTGCAAATTTGTTATTCAAAGTCATCAAACCAGCCAAATACAGACCACAGAACCTATAGAACCCTATAGAGGACCGAGGAAGGCACTACAGAGACCTGCTGGAAGATGGGACGGGAAGGACAGGCAATGTGAGCAGACCACACTACTATATATAATATATATATATATATTTATTACGGGTTGATCTATAGTTGCAGTGTACAGATAGTCCTATATCTGGAAGTATAAAGATATAGATATCTATGTGTACTCTTTCATACAGATATAAACGGAGCGGACTGCGCTGTGGACGTTTCCCGAAGATGTTGGTGCCGGCCATCCTTTACATTTACTTCCTGAGTGAGTATCCTCTGTTATATGGGCGGTTGTACTTCCTATATGGGTTATAAGGCCAGTAGTGAGATTTCTGACAGCTCCCCAGTTTATGAAGCCATCCTGGGTCACTGACCCCCAGTTCCACCACATGTCCCTCATGGAGGTATATTTCTCCTCCTGTTGGGTAGAGCCGGGGGCACAGCATATTTTACATTGAATTTTTGGCATCTTTCAATATTTTTTCACTCTTCAGTCTGTGTATAGGGGTCTTCATTCTCTTCCCTTACTGACCCGTATTGGTTGTCCTGATTGCACGGTTAATGTCCTCCCCAGCACTGGGCTTGGGTTGTGTGGATTGATGAGCTTTGGTCTTCAAGTTGGGGCAGGTTGAGTGATTGTCTGGGCTTATGAGGGAGCTGAGTGATAGTCTCCGATTTATGGGACGGTTGAGCAGTAGTCTCAAGTTATGGGGTGTCTGAGTGGTAATCTTTATTGGGTGGCCAAGCAGTACTCTCTGGGTATGGGGGTGGCTGACCAGTAGTCTCCGATTATGGGGTGGCTGAGCAGTATTCTCTGATTATGGGGTGGCTGAGCAGTAGTCTCCGATTATGGGGTAGCTGAGCAGTAGTCTCTGATTATGGGGTGGCTGAGTAGTAGTCTCTGATTATGGGGTGGCTGAGCAGTACTCTCTGATTATGGGGTGGCTGAGTAGTAGTCTCTGATTATGGGATGGCTGAGCAGTATTCTCTGATTATGGGGTGGCTGAGCAGTAGTCTCCGATTATGGGGTGGCTGAGCAGTACTCTCTGATTATGGGGTGGCTGAGTAGTAGTCTCTGATTATGGGATGGCTGAGCAGTATTCTCTGATTATGGGGTGGCTGAGCAGTAGTCTCCGATTATGGGGTAGCTGAGCAGTAGTCTCTGATTATGGGGTGGCTGAGTAGTAGTCTCTGATTATGGGGTGGCTGAGCAGTAGTCTCTGATTATGGGGTAGCTGAGCAGTAGTCTCTGATTATAGGGTGGCTGAGCAGTAGTCTCTGATTATAGGGTGGCTGAGCAGTAGTCTCCGATTATGGGGTGGCTGAGCAGTAGTCTCTGATTATGGGGTGGCTGAGCAGTACTCTCTGATTATGGGGTGGCTGAGTAGTACTCTCTGATTATGGGGTGGCTGAGCAGTATTCTCTGATTATGGGGTGGCTGAGCAGTAGTCTCCGATTATGGGGTGGCTGAGCAGTAGTCTCTGATTATGGGGTGGCTGAGCAGAAGTCTCTGATTATGGGGTGGCTGAGCAGTAGTCTCTGATTATGGGGTGGCTGGGCAGTAGTCTCTGATTATGGGGTGGCTGAGCAGTAGTCTCCGATTATGGGGTAGCTGAGCAGTAGTCTCTGATTATGGGGTGGCTGAGCAGTAGTCTCTGATTATGGGGTGGCTGAGCAGTAGTCTCTGATTATGGGGTGGCTGAGTAGTAGTCTCCGATTATGGGGTAGCTGAGCAGTAGTCTCTGATTATGGGGTGGCTGAGCAGTAGTCTCTGATTATGGGGTGGCTGAGCAGTAGTCTCTGATTATGGGGTTGCTGAGCAGTAGTCTCTGATTATGGGGTTGCTGAGCAGTAGTCTCTGATTATGGGGTGGCTGAGCAGTAGTCTCTGATTATGGGGTGGCTGAGCAGTAGTCTCTGATTATGGGGTGGCTGAGTAGTAGTCTCTGATTATGGGGTGGCTGAGCAGTAGTCTCTGATTATGGGGTGGCTGAGCAGTAGTCTCCGATTATGGGGTAGCTGAGCAGTAGTCTCTGATTATGGGGTGGCTGAGCAGTAGTCTCTGATTATGGGGTGGCTGAGCAGTAGTCTCTGATTATGGGGTTGCTGAGCAGTAGTCTCTGATTATGGGGTGGCTGAGCAGTAGTCTCTGATTATGGGGTGGCTGAGCAGTAGTCTCTGATTATGGGGTGGCTGAGTAGTAGTCTCTGATTATGGGGTGGCTGAGTAGTAGTCTCTGATTATGGGGTGGCTGAGCAGAAGCCTCTGATTATGGGGTGGCTGAGCAGTAGTCTCCGATTATGGGGTAGCTGAGCAGTAGTCTCCGATTATGGGGTAGCTGAGCAGTAGTCTCTGATTATGGGGTGGCTGAGTAGTAGTCTCCGATTATGGGGTAGCTGAGCAGTAGTCTCTGATTATGGGGTGGCTGAGCAGTAGTCTCCGATTATGGGGTAGCTGAGCAGTAGTCTCTGATTATGGGGTGGCTGAGTAGTAGTCTCTGATTATGGGGTGGCTGAGCAGTAGTCTCTGATTATGGGGTTGCTGAGCAGTAGTCTCTGGTTATGGGGGTGGCTGAGCAGTAGTCTCTGATTATGGGGTGGCTGAGCAGTAGTCTCTGATTATGGGGTTGCTGAGCAGTAGTCTCTGGTTATGGGGTGGCTGAGCAGTAGTCTCTGATTATGGGGTGGCTGAGCAGTAGTCTCTGATTATGGGGTGGCTGAGCAGTAGTCTCTGATTATGGGGTTGCTGAGCAGTAGTCTCTGGTTATGGGGGTGGCTGAGCAGTAGTCTCTGATTATGGGGTGGCTGAGCAGTAGTCTCTGATTATGGGGTGGCTGAGTAGTAGTCTCTGATTATGGGATGGCTGAGCAGTAGTCTCTGATTATGGGGTGGCTGAGCAGTAGTCTCTGATTATGGGGTGGCTGAGCAGTAGTCTCTGATTATGGGGTGGCTGAGCAGTAGTCTCCGATTATGGGGTAGCTGAGCAGTAGTCTCTGATTATGGGGTGGCTGAGTAGTAGTCTCTGATTATGGGGTGGCTGAGCAGTAGTCTCTAATTATGGGGTGGCTGAGCAGTAGTCTCTAATTATGGGGTGGCTGAGCAGTAGTCTCTGATTATGGGGTGGCTGAGCAGAAGCCTCTGATTATGGGGTGGCTGAGTAGTAATCTTCAGTTATTGGGTGGACAAGCAATAGTCTCTGATTATGGGGTGGCTGAGAGGTATGCTCCAGCTTTGGCGTGGCTGAGCATCAATCTCTGATTATGAGGTTGCTTACAGGTAGTCTCCAGATATGGGGTGGTTGAGCCAAAGTCTGTGGTTTTGGGGTGGCTGAACGGTAGTCTCTACTTATGTAGGTGGCGGAGAGGTATGCTCCAGTTATGGCCAGACTCAGCAGTAGTCTCTGGTTATGTGGTGGTTGAGTGGTAGATTCCAATTAGGGAGGTGATTGAGTGATCATCTGTGATTATGGGGTTTCTGAGCAGTAGTGTCCAGTTATGGGGTAGCTTAGTGGTAGTCTCTGGTTATGGGGTAGTTGAGTGGTAGTCTCTGGTTATAGGGTAGCTGAATGATAGTGTCTGATTATAGAGTAGCTGAGTGGTAGTCTCCGGTTATGGGGTGGATGAGTGGTATTCTCCGGTTGTGGGGTTTTTGAGTAGCAGTGTCAAGTTATGGGGTGGCTGAGTGGTAATCTCTGGTTGTGGGGTCGCTCAGAGGTAGTCTCTGATTTTGGAGTGGCTGAATGGTAGTGTCCAGTTTTGGGGTGGCTGAGTGGTAGTCTCTGGTTATGGGATAGCTTAGCGGTAGTCTCTGGTTGTGGGCTGGCTGAGCAGTAGTCTTTGGTCTTGGGGTGGTTGAGCAGTTATCTCCTGTTATGGGGTTGCCATCCATTGATCTCGGGTTATGACTGAGTGGTAGTCTTGGGGTGGCTGAATGGTTGTCTTCTGTAATTGGGTGGTTGAGTTGTTGTCCCCAGTTATGGGGTGGCTGCGCAATAGTCTTCAGTTATGGGACCAGAACGCAACATAGCGTGGATTTTGGTTATGGGGTGGTTATCCGGCAGTCTCAGGTTAGGACTGAGCGGTGAATTCTGTTTATGGGGTGGCTAACTGGTAGTTTCAGGTTAGGACTCAGTGGTATATTCTGTTTATGGGGTGGCTATCTGGTAGTCTCAGCAGGTTAGGACTGAGTGGTGGATTCTGTTTATGGGGTGGCTATCCGGTAGTCTCAGGTTAGGACTGAGTGGTGGATTCTGGTTATGGCGTGGCTATCCGGTAGTCTCAGCAGGTTAGGACTGAGTGGTGGATTCTGGTTATGGCGTGGCTATCCGGTAGTCTCAGGTTAGGACTGAGTGGTGGATTCTGGTTATGGGGTGGCTATCCGGTAGTCTCAGGTTAGGACTGAGTGGTGGATTCTGGTTATGGGGTGGCTATCCGGTAGTCTCAGGTTAGGACTGAGTGGTGGATTCTGGTTATGGGGTGGCTATCCGGTAGTCTCAGGTTAGGACTGAGTGGTGGATTTTGGTTATGGGGTGGCTATCTGGTAGTCTCAGGT
The DNA here is from genome assembly GCA_037952925.1 of Lithobates clamitans. NCBI lineage: Eukaryota > Metazoa > Chordata > Amphibia > Anura > Ranidae > Lithobates > Lithobates clamitans. Next base: position 143,104 of record JBBGZY010002686.1, read on the forward strand.
TAGGACTGAGTGGTGGATTCTGTTTATGGGGTGGCTATCTGGTAGTCTCAGGGTAGGACTGAGTGGTGGATTCTGGTTATGGGGTGGCTGTCCGGTAGTCTCAGGTTAGAACTGAGTGGTGGATTCTGGTTATGGGGTGGCTATCCGGTAGTCTCAGGTTAGGACTGAGTGGTGGATTTTGGTTATGGGGTGGCTATCCGGTAGTCTCAGGGTAGGACTGAGTGGGGGATTCTGTTTATGGGGTGGCTATCTGGTAGTCTCAGGGTAGGACTGAGTGGGGGATTCTGTTTATGGGGTGGCTATCTGGTAGTCTCAACATGTTATGACTGAGTGGTGGATTCTGGTTATGGGGTGGCTATCCAGTAGTCTCAAGTTAGGACTGAGTGGTGGATTCTGGTTATGGGGTGGCTATCCGGCAGTCTCAGGTTAGGACTGAGTGGTGAATTCTGGTTATGGGGTGGCTATCCGGCAGTCTCAGGTTAGGACTGAGTGGTGAATTCTGGTTATGGGGTGGCTATCCGGCAGTCTCAGGTTAGGACTGAGTGGTGAATTCTGGTTATGGGGTGGCTATCCGGCAGTCTCAGGTTAGGACTGAGTGGTGAATTCTGGTTATGGGGTGGCTATCCGGCAGTCTCAGCTTAGGACTGAGTGGTGGATTCTGGTTTAGGCGTGGCTATCCGGCAGTCTCGGGTTAGGACAGAGTGGTGGATTTTGGTTATGGGGTGGCTATCCGGTAGTCTCAGGTTAGGACTGAGTGGTGGATTCTGGTTAAAGCGTGACTATCCGGCAGTCTCAGGTTAGGATTGAGTGGTGGATTCTGGTTAAGGCGTGGCTATCTGGTAGTCTCAGGTTAGGACTGAGTGGTGAATTCTGGTTATGGGGTGGCTATCCGGCAGTCTCAGGTTAGGACTGAGTGGTGGATTCTGGTTATGGGGTGGCTATCCGGCAGTCTCAGGTTAGGACTGAGTGGTGAATTCTGGTTATGGGGTGGCTATCCGGCAGTCTCAGGTTAGGACTGAGTGGTGGATTCTGGTTATGGGGTGGCTATCCGGCAGTCTCAGGTTAGGACTGAGTGGTGAATTCTGGTTATGGGGTGGCTATCCGGCAGTCTCAGGTTAGGACTGAGTGGTGAATTCTGGTTATGGGGTGGCTATCTGGTAGTCTCAGGTTAGGACTGAGTGGTGGATTCTGGTTATGGGGTGGCTATCTGACAGTCTCAGGTTAGGACTGAGTGGTGGCTTCTGGTTATGGGGTGGCTATCTGGTAGACTCAGGTTAGGACTGAGTGGTGGATTCTGGTTAAGGCGTGGCTATCCGGTAGTCTCAGGTTAGGACTGAGTGGTGGATTCTGGTTATGGGGTGGCTATCCGGTAGTCTCAGATTAGGACTGAGTGGCGGATTCTGGTTATGGGGTGGCTATCTGGTAGTCTCAGGTTAGGACTGAGTGGTGGATTCTGGTTATGGGGTGGCTATCTGACAGTCTCAGGTTAGGACTGAGTGGTGGCTTCTGGTTATGGGGTGGCTATCTGGTAGACTCAGGTTAGGACTGAGTGGTGGATTCTGGTTAAGGCGTGGCTATCCGGTAGTCTCAGGTTAGGACTGAGTGGTGGATTCTGGTTATGGGGTGGCTATCGGGTAGACTCAGGTTAGGACTGAGTGGTGGATCTGGTTATGGGGTGGCTATCCGGCAGTCTCAGGTTAGGACTGAGTGGTGGATCTGGTTATGGGGTGGCTATCCGGCAGTCTCAGGTTAGGACTGAGTGGTGGATTCTGGTTATGGGGTGGCTATCTGGTAGCCAGACTCAGGTTAGGACTTTCTGGTAATCTCTGGGTATGGAGTAGCAGAAGAGATCGCCTCCATGTTTCTCCTGTGGACACCAGCGGTGGGATCTCCCAGCATAGTGCCGGCTCAGTCTCCGCCATCTTTGTGTGTTCCTGCTCCTCCTCTTACATTCTACATGATATACAATAAATACAAAATGTAGCCGGAATGGCGAGAGCTCCTGACAATGTGCTGCCAGGTTGGTGGTCCCGTATCTGGAGCTCCTAGTTATCAGCAGAACGCCAACTTGGTGGAATGGACTTCCTAGAAGCAGGCTGGAGGGACAAGTGAGAATAAAGAACAATACTTTTATCCTTTAAGGTTTCTTAGTGGAGACAGAAAGTGATGAGAGGTGCGCCTGATGTATCCCCCTTCTTCTCCTTCCCGTGACAAGTCCTCTTTGTGTCTCTCCACAGGGTCCGCTCAGGGGCTCAGCTTCCCTTCGTCTCCGTACTACCTGGTGAAGCAGTCACTGACCTGGGTGGAGGCCTTGAATTATTGCCGGACGCAGTACACAGACCTGGCCAGCATTGAGTCGGATACGGAGCTGATGCAGGTGTCGGTGGTGGCGCTCCTGAGTGAGGTGTGGGTGGGACTGTACCTCTGCTCCCCGGGGCTCTGGCGCTGGAGTACCGGTAACGCCTTAGGAACCTATACCAAATGGAATTCCGGGATGCCGGGCCTGACCTCCTATTCCTGTGCGAGGTACAGCTTGTTAAAGTGGAATGACGGGAGATGTGACTCCAAATTCTACTTCGTGTGTTACAAAGGTGAGTCCATGGGGGCCACAGTGTATAGAAAGATACAGGCCCACAAGGAGTCCACTGGGCTGAGTCATCTGTGGTCCTTGTATATCCCAGAAACTCAGCACAGGGATGGTGGGAACACCCTTTATAATGGTCACCGCGGGTGTACAGACCCGGGAACTCAGCACAGGAAGGGTGGGAACCCCTCATAATGGGCACAGCGGGTGTACAAACCCGGGAACTCAGCACAGGGATGGTGGGAACCCCTCATAATGGGCACAGCGGGTGTACAGACCCGGGAACTCAGCACAGGGATGGTGGGAACACCCTTTATAATGGTCACCGTGGGTGTACAGACCCGGGAACTCAGCACAGGGATGGTGGGAACACCCTTTATAATGGTCACCGCGGGTGTACAGACCCAGGAACTCAGCACAGGGATGGTGGGAACACCCTTTATAATGGTCACCGCGGGTGTACAGACCCGGGAACTCAGCACAGGGATGGTGGGAACACCCTTTATAATGGTCACCGCGGGTTTACAGACCCGGGAACTCAGCACAGGAAGGGTGGGAACCCCTCATAATGGGCACAGCGGGTGTACAGACCCGGGAACTCAGCACAGGGATGGTGGGAACCCCTCATAATGGGCACAGCGGGTGTACAGACCCGGGAACTCAGTACAGGGATGGTGGGAACCCCTCATAATGGCTTATATAATAATAAAATATATATATATATATATATATATATATATATATATATATATATATATATATATAAAAAATAATAACTTGTGGCTCCTTCTTGACAAATATGGCCTGGAGGGGGGCTTCATTGATTGGCTCAAGATTTTGTACAAAGGGGCTGAAAGCTTTCCTCTGGTTAATGGTTGGGTCGGGCAGCCCTTTGCGGTCGGCTCGGGTGTGCGTCAGGGGTGTCCATTGAGTCCTCTACTATATGTGTTTGCAATCGACCCCTTCATTAGAAGGCTAGAGAGTGGACCATTGTGTGGGGTACCTTTTGGGCATCGCTGGTGAGCCTCCTTTGAAGGTTGTGGCCTATGCTGATGATGTTTCTGTTTTTATCTCTGGGACTGGGGAGGCGCAAGAGGTGGTCTCAGTGATAGGGCAGTATGCAGAGGCATCAGGTTCAAAGGTCAACCAGGACAAGTGTGAAGCTTTCTGGATGGGTGTGGAAGGGGAGAGCTTTGTTCTCCCGGATGACTTCCCGGAGCCCCAACAAAAAATTCGAGTTCTAGGCATTGAATTCGGCCCAGGTGACTATGGTCATGCAAATTGGGTGAGCAGGCTGGAGAATGCCGATGCCAAGGTGGCAAGCTGGAAAGGTTGGCAGCTTTCCTTGAGGGAAAAGGTTGATCTGATCAAGACTTACCTGATTCCGATTTTTTTGTATGTCAGTTTTGTTTGCGTTTTGCCAGTTTCTCTCTATACCAGGATCTATAGTTGTTTCTTCCAGCTGTTATGGGGGAACAGAATAAACCATGTCAAAAGGAATGTGACTTACCTTCCTAGGCGGGAGGGTGGTCTAGGGATGGTCAACCCTGTAGTCTTTTTCTCTCTGATGTTTCTGAAGTACAATCTTGGTAACATGTTGGCAGAGAGACCGCCTGGGTGGGTTGGTATTTTCCAGTCCTGGTTTAGGCCCTTTCTGCGAGACTGGGAAAATGGTGGGCCAGTGAAAAGCCTGAGGGTCAGGCATGAACAGCTCCCGGCTTATGTTGCCCCGTGTTTGAAAATGCTTCGGCAGTGGCAAGTAACAGCAGGAGAAGTCAAATCTCTTCCAAGGAAACTTCTTGAGAAGCGGATCATGAGCTCTGCTTTTTGCGAGCCACTGGCCTTGAGGGATTGCCCAAGCCTGGTTTTGGGGGTGGGTTTGCGATTGATTAATTTGGAGAGAATCCCAATGAAGTTTAGGGATCAGGCTTGGCTTGCCTTTCATGGAAAACTATATGTGAAGGGCAACTTGAAGTTTCTTTCCATGAGTGATCGGGGCTGCCCGAGAGTGGAGTGTGGAGGAGTGGTGGAGTCCATGGATCACTTTCTACTTCAATGCCCTTTTAATATAGAGGTGTACAAGAGGGTTGGGAGGGCTCTGAGTATACCCTTCCTCCCCCATATGAGTTATGCAGAGTGGGTGTATGGGGCATTCCAGACTCGTTGGGATTATGATTTGGAAACACTTTTTTTAGTTAGTCTGGTAGTCCGTTATTTCACGTGGAGTGCACGGTGTCAGGTATCCTTACGGGGTAAAATTCTCCCTGTGGAAGTGGTGGTGCAGGACATTCTGGGTGAGGTTGGGAAGATTCGGTGTCTTGAGAAGGGCAGGTGGCAGCAGGAGGCCTGGATAAGGGCGTGGAGGAATATCAGGACTCTGTAGCTGCTGCCTGTTGATCTCGGGGTGTGCGGCTTTTCTTTGTATTCTTGATTCACTCCCCTTGATTTTCAAGATGAAATATATTTTTGATAAAAGGCTCCATGCATGGTGACGGTGATGTTCCTTAGTCTGACTCTCCTGTAGGGATTGTGTTGTGCGCCATTTGGTTTGTACCATTTATAATGTTCTTGTTTTGTAATATCAAATTCAATTATTTTGTAAATATGTTTTATTTATTTATTATGGTTTTATTGTATATAAGTTGTTGTTTGTAAGATTTTTCGATAAACAAAATTAACCCCTCATAATGGGCACAGCGGGTGTACAGACCCGGGAACACAGCACAGGGATGGTGGGAACCCCTCATAATGGGCACAGCGGGTGTACAGACCCAGGAACTCAGCACAGGGATGGTGGGAACCCCTCATAATGGGCACAGCGGGTGTACAGACCCAGGAACTCAGCACAGGGATGGTGAGAACCCCTCATAATGGGCACAGCGGGTGTACAGACCCGGGAACTCAGCACAGGGGTGGTGAGAACCCCTCATAATGGGCACAGCGGGTGTACAGACCCGGGAACTCAGCACAGGGATGGTGGGAACCCCTCATAATGGGCACAGCGGGTGTACAGACCCGGGAACTCAGCACAGGGGTGGTGAGAACCCCTCATAATGGGCACAGCGGGTGTACAGACCGGGGAACTCAGCACAGGGATGGTGGGAACCCCTCATGGACACAGCGGGTGTACAGACCCGGGAACTCAGCACAGGGATGGTGGGAACCCCTCATAATGGGCACAGCGGGTGTACAGACCGGGGAACTCAGCACATGGATGGTGGGAACCCCTCATGGGCACAGCGGGTCTACAGACCCGGGAACTCAGCACAGGGATGGTGGGAACCCCTCATAATGGGCACAGCGGGTGTACAGACCCGGGAACTCAGCACAGGGATGATGGGAACCCCTCATAATGGGCACAGCGGGTGTACAGACCTGGGAACTCAGCACAGGGATGATGGGAACCCCTCATAATGGGCACAGCAGGTGTACAGACCCGGGAACTCAGCACAGGGATGGTGGGAACCCCTCATAATGGGCACAGCGGGTGTACAGACCGGGGAACTCAGCATAGGGGTGGTGAGAACCCCTCATAATGGGCACAGCGGGTGTACAGACCCAGGAACTCAGCACAGGGATGGTGAGAACCCCTCATAATGGGCACAGCGGGTGTACAGACCCGGGAACTCAGCACAGGGATGGTGAGAACCCCTCATAATGGGCACAGCGGGTGTACAGACCCAGGAACTCAGCACAGGGATGGTGAGAACCCCTCATAATGGGCACAGCGGGTGTACAGACCCGGGAACTCAGCACAGGGATGGTGAGAACCCCTCATAATGGGCACAGCGGGTGTACAGACCCGGGAACTCAGCACAGGGATGGTGGGAACCCCTCATAATGGGCACAGCGGGTGTACAGACCCGGGAGCTCAGCACAGGGATGGTGAGAACCCCTCATAATGGGCACAGCGGGTGTACAGACCCAGGAACTCAGCACAGGGATGGTGAGAACCCCTCATAATGGGCACAGCGGGTGTACAGACCGGGGAACTCAGCACAGGGATGGTAGGAACCCCTCATAATGGGCACAGCAGGTGTACAGACCCGGGAACTCAGCACAGGGATGGTGGGAACCCCTCATAATGGGCACAGCGGGTGTACAGACCCGGGAACTCAGCACAGGGATGGTGAGAACCCCTCATAATGGGCACAGCAGGTGTACAGACCCGGGAACTCAGTACAGGGATGGTGGGAACCCCTCATAATGGGCACAGCGGGTGTACAGACCCGGGAACTCAGCACAGGGATGGTGAGAACCCCTCATAATGGGCACTTTGGGTGTACAGACCCGGGAACTCAGCACAGGGATGGTGGGAACCCCTCATAATGGGCACAGCGGGTGTACAGACCCGGGAACTCAGCACAGGGATGGTGAGAACCCCTCATAATGGGCACAGCGGGTGTACAGACCTGGGAACTCAGCATAGGGGTGGTGAGAACCCCTCATAATGGGCATAGCGGGTGTACAGACCCGGGAACTCAGCACAGGGATCTCATCAATAAGGCCCCCAAGGGGTATATTATATTATTGTTTAGGAAATGATTGTCATTGGCCCATGTAACCCAGAACACCAAACTATTTTTTGCAGCCATAGACTGCAGTGATCTGCAGGACCCTATATCTAATGTTAGGCCAAGATTGCCACCTGCATGGCATTCTTCTCCAATTCTAAAAATATACTTGGCTTCCAATCCCAGATTGTATGTGTGACTGTGAGGATATTTGAGTATACGTTCCTTTATGGTCGAGTGTCATGGATAGGCTGCACATCGATGTAGTGAAATAACTAATAACAATCCTTTTTTTCTTTTTTTTTGCCTCTGCAGCAACCAACACCACAGCGCCCAACATTCCCGCTACTTGTCAGTGGCCCTTGGTGTCCACCACTGTTGCCTCTCTTACCAATCCAATAAATGAAAGTACCCCAATTGGGAACAACCAACCAACCAACGGACCCACCAATGGCTTCAACCAACAAAACAATGGCATGAACCAGCAAAGTGGTGGTGGTAACCAACAAACCAATGGTTTCAGCCCACAAACCAGTGGTGGTAGCCAACAAATCACTGGTGCCAACCAACAAACCAATGATGTCAGCCAACAAACCAATGATGTCAACCAACAAGCCAATGATGTCAGCCAACAAACCAATGATGTCAACCAACAAGCCAATGATGTCAGCCAACAAACCGATGGCTTCAGCATACAATCTCCAGGCCTCACCATAGAGAAAAGATCTATAAGCCTACCGCAAGACTCTTTGCCCGATGCCAGTTCATCTTCATCTTCATCTTCATCTTCATCTTCATCTTCATCATCTTCGTCTTCCTCTTCCTCTGTATCTTCACTTGTTAGCGATCTTTTGGCTCACCCCGGGGCTACTGTACAGACACCCTCTACAGTGACCACAACAAGCTCAGTGTCCACAGGTAAGACCATACTGCATCTCCACACTTCCTCCCAGACACACGGAAGGTAGGGTTGGAATCCAGCAGGGGTTTAAGGCGAACCCATTCAAACTAATGCCATTCTTTGTTGCTATAGCAACCAATGACCAATCATTCATTTCCTGGCATTTGAAATTTAGGTCAGGTGTTTTAGAATAGAAAAAATGGGGTCCTGTGACAGATTCCCACAAGTTCAGGCCGAACCCTTTGCTGCTAATTACCTCAGTTTTCCACACCTACAGTAGTGTGCGTTTTGAGGACCAAATCACTGCATCTTCATTCCCCTTATTGCCATATCAGCCATTAAACCTAGGCAATTCCCTAAAGGGAGAGGCAGAGGTTCTGAGGCGGTAGGAGGTGAGCAGGTCCTGCAGGACAATGTGGTGGTCGGGCTGCACTCTAGAGCAGGAGGTCTCAAACTGGCGGCCCTCCAGCTGTTGCAAAACTACAAGTCCCATCATGCCTTTGCCTGTGGGAGTCATGCTTATAACTGTCAGCCTTGCAATGCCTCATGGGACTTTCGCAACAGTTAAAGGGCCACCAATTTGAGACCCCTGATCTAGAGGCAGCCATGTTCCTGCAGCTGCAGCTTACTGCCAGGTGGGCCCCAGTGATGAAAGAGGGTGATTAAGTTACATAGACGATGTGGGTGCTCCGGAATGTAGAGGAGAAAACTGAGGTAGGGGTTCTGCATGCAGAAGTGGTAGGAGGAGAGCAGTTCCTGCATGACAATGTGGTGGTCAGGCTGCACTATCTAAAGGCAGCCATGTTCTTGCAGCTGCAGCTTACTGCTAGGTGGGCCCCAGTGATGAGAGTGAGGGTGATGGTGTTTCATACAAAACGTGGGTGCCCAGGAATATAGAGGAGGTAAGGGAAGGGGAGGTAGAACATCGGTGTGGGAGGATCTCGTCCAGAGGAAGAGGCAGCTTGCAGAGGACTGCAGGGGAGCATCTATCGTATTCCACCAGGTGGCGCTACCACACAGGCACTGGACACTGCTACCCTCAGGGTTGGTTCACGGAGCTCTGTCCGGGGCATTTGGGTACCACAAAACTGCTGGCTCAGCAGCTGCCCAGACCACCATGAATTATTCTACAGGCTGAAGGCTTGTTACATAGTTACATAAAAATAATAAAAGAAACCGAAATGTTTAAAGTCCCATAACTGTTTCTTTTATTGCCCTTTTACATAGTTACATAGTTAGTAAGGTTGAATAAAGACACCAGTCCATCCAGTTCAACCTGAGTGAGTGTGTGTCTACAACCCTCACCCTTGTCCCTAACCCTGTACATCGCACACTCACATCAGTCCCTACCCTCAATCCAGGGTCCCCATTCATATACTAGGGCCAATTTTGGACAGAAGCCAATTAACCTACCATGCTTGTCATGGGTTGCAGCACAAAATTCCTGAGCCGTGACGTCTGTATTACACTTCCTTGTTTACCAGACTCCACCACAATGTCCTCAACGTACAAAGCCCGGAACACCGAGGCCACCTCAGATATGCCAACAATTGCTTTCTTCATTATCCCGCCACTATATTTATTGTTTTCTTCCAGTCTGTTATCTTTGGTGACGAACCCAGCAGCTCCTTCTTTACACTCCGAACCCAGCAGCTCCTTCTTTACACTCCGAACCCAGCAGCTCCTTCTTCACACTCCGAACCCAGCAGCTCCTTCTTCACACTCCGAACCCAGCAGCTCCTTCTTTACACTCCGAACCCAGCAGCTCCTTCTTCACACTCCGAACCCAGCAGCTCCTTCTTCACACTCCGAACCCAGCAGCTCCTTCTTCCCACTCTGAACCCAGCAGCTCCTTCTTTACACTGTGAACCCAGCAGCTCCTTCTTCACACTGTGAACCCAGCAGCTCCTTCTTCACACTCCGAACCCAGCATCTCCTTCTTCCCACTCTGAACCCAGCAGCTTCTTCTTCACACTCCGTACCCAGCAGCTCCTTCTTCACACTCTGAACCCAGCAGCTCCTTCTTCACACTCCGAACCCAGCATCTCCCTCCTCACACTCTGAACCCAGCAGCTCCTTCCTCACACTCTGAACCCAGCAGCTCCTTCCTCACACTCTGAACCCAGCAGCTCCTTCTTCACACTCTGAACCCAGCAGCTCCTTCTTCACACTCTGAACCCAGCAGCTCCTTCTTCACACTCTGAACCCAGCAGCTCCTTCTTCACACTCTGAACCCAGCAGCTCCTTCTTCACACTCCGAACCCAGCATCTCCTTCTTCCCACTCTGAACCCAGCAAATCCTTCCTCATACTCTGAACCCAGCAGCTCTTTCCTCACACTCTGAACCCAGCAGCTCCTTCCTCACACTCTGAACCCAGCAGCTCCTTCCTCACACTCTGAACCCAGCAGCTCCTTTACACACTCCGAACGCAGCATCTCCTTCTTCCCACTCCGAACCCAGCAGCTCCTTCTTCCCACTCCGAACCCAGCAGCTCCTTCTTCACACTGTGAACCCAGCAGCTCCTTCTTCCTACTCCGAACCCAGCAGCTTCTTCTTCACACTCCGAACCCAGCAGCTCCTTCTTCACACTCCGAACCCAGCAGCTCCTTCTTCACACTCCGAACCCAGCAGCTCCTTCTTCACACTCTGAACCCAGCAGCTCCTTCTTTACACTGTGAACCCAGCAGCTCCTTCTTCACACTGTGAACCCAGCAGCTCCTTCTTCCCACTCCGAACCCAGCAGCTCTTTCTTCACACTCTGAACCCAGCAGCTCCTTCCTCATACTCTGAACCCAGCAGCTCCTTCCTCATACTCCGAACCCAGCAGCTCCTTCTTCACACTGTGAACCCAGCAGCTCCTTCTTCACACTCCGAACCCAGCAGCTCCTTCTTCACACTCTGAACCCAGCAGCTCCTTCTTCACACTCTGAACCCAGCAGCTCCTTCCTCATACTCTGAACCCAGCAGCTCCTTCCTCATACTCCGAACCCAGCAGCTTCTTCTTCACACTCCGAACCCAGCAGCTCCTTCTTCACACTCCGAACCCAGCAGCTCCTTCTTCACACTCCGAACCCAGCAGCTACTTCTTCACACTCCGAACCCAGCAGCTCCTTCTTCCCACTCTGAACCCAGCAGCTCCTTCTTCACACTGTGAACCCAGCAGCTCCTTCTTCACACTGTGAACCCAGCAGCTCCTTCTTCACACTCCGAACCCAGCAGCTCCTTCTTCACACTCCGAACCCAGCAGCTACTTCTTCACACTCCGAACCCAGCAGCTCCTTCTTCCCACTCTGAACCCAGCAGCTCCTTCTTCACACTGTGAACCCAGCAGCTCCTTCTTCACACTGTGAACCCAGCAGCTCCTTCTTCCCACTCCGAACCCAGCAGCTCCTTCTTCACACTCTGAACCCAGCAGCTCCTTCTTCACACTCTGAACCCAGCAGCTCCTTCCTCATACTCTGAACCCAGCAGCTCCTTCCTCATACTCCGAACCCAGCAGCTCCTTCTTCACACTGTGAACCCAGCAGCTCCTTCTTCACACTCTGAACCCAGCAGCTCCTTCTTCACACTCTGAGCCCAGCAGCTCCTTCTTCACACTCCGAACCCAGCAGCTCCTTCTTCACACTCCGAACCCAGCAGCTCCTTCTTCACACTCCGAACCCAGCAGCTCCTTCTTCACACTCCGAACCCAGCAGCTCCTTCTTCACACTCCGAACCCAGCAGCTCCTTCTTCACACTCCGAACCCAGCAGCTCCTTCTTCACACTCCGAACCCAGCTGCTCCTTCTTCACACTCTGAACCCAGCAGCTCCTTCTTCACACTCTGAACCCAGCAGTTCCTTCTTCACACTCTGAACCCAGCAGCTCCTTCTTCCCACTCCGAACCCAGCAGCTCCTTCTTCACACTCTGAACCCAGCAGCTCCTTCTTCACACTCTGAACCCAGCAGCTCCTTCCTCATACTCTGAACCCAGCAGCTCCTTCCTCATACTCCGAACCCAGCAGCTCCTTCTTCACACTGTGAACCCAGCAGCTCCTTCTTCACACTCTGAACCCAGCAGCTCCTTCTTCACACTTGGAACCCAGCAGCTCCTTCTTCACACTCCGAACCCAGCAGCTCCTTCTTCACACTCCGAACCCAGCAGCTCCTTCTTCACACTCGGAACCCAGCAGCTCCTTCTTCACACTCCGAACCCAGCAGCTCCTTCTTCACACTCCGAACCCAGCAGCTCCTTCTTCACACTCCGAACCCAGCAGCTCCTTCTTCACACTCCGAACCCAGCAGCTCCTTCTTCACACTCTGAACCCAGCAGCTCCTTCTTCACACTCCGAACCCAGCAGCTCCTTTACACACTCCGAACCCAGCAGCTCCTTCTTCACACTCTGAACCCAGCATCTCCTTCTTCCCACTCTGAACCCAGCAGCTCCTTCCTCATACTCTGAACCCAGCAGCTCCTTCCTCACACTCTGAACCCAGCAGCTCCTTTACACACTCCGAACGCAGCATCTCCTTCTTCCCACTCTGAACCCAGCAGCTCCTTCTTCACACTCTGAATCCAGCAGCTCCTTCTTCACACTCTGAACACAGCAGCTCCTTCTTTACACTCCGAACCCAGCAGCTCCTTCTTCACACTCTGAACCCAGCAGCTCCTGCTTCACACTCCGAACCCAGCAGCTCCTTCTTCACACTCTGAACCCAGCAGCTCCTTCTTCACACTGTGAACCCAGCAGCTCCTTCTTCACACTGTGAACCCAGCAGCTCCTTCTTCACACTGTGAACCCAGCAGCTCCATCTTCACACTGTGAACCCAGCAGCTCCTTCTTCACACTGTGAACCCAGCAGCTCCTTCTTCACACTGTGAACCCAGCAGCTCCTTCTTCACACTGTGAACCCAGCAGCTCCTTCTTCACACTGTGAACCCAGCAGCTCCTTCTTCACACTGTGAACCCAGCAGCTCCTTCTTCACACTCTGAACCCAGCAGCTCCTTCCTCATACTCTGAACCCAGCAGCTCCTTCCTCATACTCCGAACCCAGCAGCTCCTTCTTCACACTGTGAACCCAGCAGCTCCTTCTTCACACTCTGAACCCAGCAGCTCCTTCTTCACACTTGGAACCCAGCAGCTCCTTCTTCACACTCCGAACCCAGCAGCTCCTTCTTCACACTCCGAACCCAGCAGCTCCTTCTTCACACTCGGAACCCAGCAGCTCCTTCTTCACACTCCGAACCCAGCAGCTCCTTCTTCACACTCCGAACCCAGCAGCTCCTTCTTCACACTCCGAACCCAGCAGCTCCTTCTTCACACTCCGAACCCAGCAGCTCCTTCTTCACACTCTGAACCCAGCAGCTCCTTCTTCACACTCCGAACCCAGCAGCTCCTTCTTCACACTCTGAACCCAGCAGCTCCTTCTTCACACTCTGAACCCAGCAGTTCCTTCTTCACACTCTGAACCCAGCAGCTCCTTCTTCCCACTCCGAACCCAGCAGCTCCTTCTTCCCACTCCGAACCCAGCAGCTCCTTCTTCACACTCTGAACCCAGCAGCTCCTTCTTCACACTCCGAACCCAGCAGCTTCTTCTTCATACTCTGAACCCAGCAGCTCCTTCTTCACACTCCGAACCCAGCAGCTCCTTTACACACTCCGAACCCAGCAGCTCCTTCTTCACACTCTGAACCCAGCATCTCCTTCTTCCCACTCTGAACCCAGCAGCTCCTTCCTCATACTCTGAACCCAGCAGCTCCTTCCTCACACTCTGAACCCAGCAGCTCCTTTACACACTCCGAACGCAGCATCTCCTTCTTCCCACTCTGAACCCAGCAGCTCCTTCTTCACACTCTGAATCCAGCAGCTCCTTCCTCATACTCTGAACCCAGCAGCTCCTTCCTCATACTCCGAACCCAGCAGCTCCTTCTTCACACTGTGAACCCAGCAGCTCCTTCTTCACACTCCGAACCCAGCAGCTCCTTCTTCACACTCTGAACCCAGCAGCTCCTTCTTCACACTCCGAACCCAGCAGCTCCTTCTTCACACTCCGAACCCAGCAGCTCCTTCTTCACACTCCGAACCCAGCAGCTCCTTCTTCACACTCTGAACCCAGCAGCTCCTTCTTCACACTCTGAACCCAGCAGCTCCTTCTTCACACTCTGAACCCAGCTGCTCTTTCTTCACACTACGAACACAACAGCTCCTTCTTCACACTCCGAACCCAGCAGCTCCTTCTTCACACTCTGAACCCAGCAGCTCCTTCTTCACACTCTGAACCCAGCAGCTCCTTCTTCACACTCCTCCATTCCATAGCTCAGGAGGTGCCTTCAGATCCTGATGTTGGTGTGTGTAAAGGGTATCCATGTAACTAGGACCTTCAGAACCATAAAAGGCCCCCCTGTCCCCCAGCCGGGGCCCCACCATGGTGGCTGAAAGCAAGTGCGACCTTTGTGACCCTGGTAGCTCCGCCTCTGGTGTCAGTAGCTTTTAATTTTTATTTTAGCTTTTTAATTATTTTTTATCATTTTTTTGTATTTTTTTTTTTTACAATTTTATTTTTTATGATTTTTAATGAACCCATTCGGGGGGCTTTGGTGAGATATCGGGGGGTCTAAACAGACCTCTAATGTTTCACCTTTGAGACAGAGGAGATTGAGGACACACAGCCCTCAATCTCCATCCCTGCAGCCTCCGCTGCACAGAATGAATGGACAGGATAAGCTTTGTACATGGGCTCCCCGTTCATTCACAAACACAGTTTACTATGCCTCAGTGGTGAATGAGGATAGTTTACTATGCTTCAGTGATGAATGAACACAGTTTACTATGCTTCAGTGATGAATGAGCACAGTTTACTATGCTTTATTGATGAATGAACATATTTTACTATACCTCAGTTATGAATGAACATATTTTACTATGCCTCAGTGATGAATGAACACAGTTTGCTATGTTTCAGTGATGAATGAACACAGTTTACTATGTTTCAGTGATGAATAAATACAGTTTACTATGCTTCAGTGATGAATGAACACAGTTTACTATGTTTCATAAATGAATGAACACAGTTTACTATGTTTCATTGATGAATTAACATGGTTTACTATGTTTCAATGATGAATAAATACAGTTTACTATGTTTCAGTGATGAATGAACAGTTTACTATGCCTCAGTTATGAATGAACACAGTTTACTATGGTTTAGTGATGAATGAATATATTTTACTATGCTTCAGTGATGAATGGACACCGTTAACTATGTTTCAGTTATGAATGAGCACAGTTTGCTATACCTCAGTTATGAATGCACACATTTTACTATGCCTCAGTGATGAATGAACACAGTTTACTATGTTTCAGTGATGAATAAACACAGTTTACTATGTTTCAGTGATGAATGAACACAGTTTAATATGCTCCAGTGATGAATGAACACAGTTTACTTTGCTACGGTTATGCATGAACAGTTTACTATGCTTTAGTGATGACTGGACATATTTTACCATGCTTCAGTGATGAATGAACAGTTTACTTTGCTATAGTGATGAATGAACACAGTTTACTATGCCTCAGTGATGAATGAACAGTTTACTATGCCTCAATGATGAGTAAACACAGTTTACTATGCCTCAGTGATGAGTGAACACAGTTTACTATGCTTCAGTGATGAATGAGCACAGTTTACTATGCTTAAGTGATGAATGAGCACAGTTTACTATGCCTCAGTGATGAATGAACACAGTTTACTATGCTTCAATGATGAATGAGCACCATTTACTATGCCTCAGTGATGAGTGAACACAGTTTACTATGCTTCAGTGATGAATGAACAGAGTCAGTGATGGGTTCTGATCCATTCAGAAAAAGTAGTGGCGGGTAAATTACATATTTACCGGCCCCTTCCCCGATCTCCATCCTGACACATCCCCCGCAGTAGCCGGCAGTAGATGGGGGGGGGGGGGACTCCACAGAGCTGTGGGGGGGAGCACATAGGACCCCGATCACAGCAGGAGGTGGATAGTGGGGGCAGTAGAGGAACCGTTCCCTTCCGTTTCCTGCGGCTGTAGGAGGACAATGAAGGGGATTGGTTCCTCTATATGCCACGCCCCTCCTATCCAGGATTACAGGGGAGCCGCACGGGGCTGAGATGTAATTGGGACCCCTGTGACCCCTGTACATACACCCCTCCTATCCAGGATTACAGGGGAGCCACACGGGGCTGAGATGTAATTGGGACCCCTGTGACCCCTGTACATACACCCCTGGGATCCAGGATTACAGGGGAGCGGCACGGGGCTGAGTTGTAATTGGGACCCTGTGACCCCTGTACATACACCCATGGGATCCAGGATTACAGGGGAGCCGCACGGGGCTGAGTTGTAATTGGGACCCCTGTACATACACCCCTAGGATCCAGGATTACAGGGGAGCCGCATGGGGCTGAGTTGTAATTGGGACCCCTGTGACCCCTGCACATACACTCCTGGGATCCAGGATTACAGGGGAGCCGCACGGGGCTGAGTTGTAATTGAGACCCCTGTGACCCCTGTACATACACCTCTAGGATCCAGGATTACAGGGGAGCCGCACGGGGCTGAGATGTAATTGGGACCCCTGTGACCCCTGTACATACACCCCTGGGATCCAGGATTACAGGGGAGCCGCACGGGGCTGAGATGTAATTGGGACCCCTGTGACCCCTGTACATACACCCCTGGGATCCAGGATTACAGGGGAGCCGCACGGGGCTGAGATGTAATTGGGACCCCTGTGACCCCTGTACATACACCCCTGGGATCCAGGATTAGATTCCTCCCTGGTTGGGCTGGAGAAAGGTTGCTTGTGAGCACATGACCAGAACTCCGGATCTTCTATCTGAACCCCTCTGACCACAGTTGCTGGACTCCTCCCAGCTTCACTCTCGTGGTCGGTCTTTTCACATTCCACATTATAAACGTCTCTCAATGATATCCCATTTCTTGGGTAGCTTTGCTTGTATGTCTGTGCCGACCATCTCCGAATGTGTCTGGTGATGTCTCTTCTCACTGAGCCTCCTGAGATGCTGGACAGCTCCCTGGACAATTCCTTGACCAATCTTGCCTTGTGTTTTGTTTGTCTTGAACCTTGAACCCTTTGCTCCTCCCATGAACTTTCTATTTTAGCCACGCCTTTGCACTTCCTGTTTGCCAGATTATTGAGTTCTCTCCAGCGGATATCCCCCTCTTGTCACTCCCGCTGACGTCCATATCTTCGCTTCAGCTCATTACCGACCTTTGGCTTGCTCCTCGACTATGCTTCCCTTTGATCCCAGCCTGCAACCACTCGTTACCGACCTTTGGCTTGTTTACCAACCACACTTCTGCTCACTCCCTACCTGCTTTATCTGCTAGCGGTCCCCGGCTTGTTCCCCTCCTGGTGGGGTGATCCTGAGGACCGCAACCCGGTACTAACATGCAGCAAAACCCATCCCCGCCATCAGGAGCTCTAGTGAACACCGGTTAATGTTTGAGTCCGCACCATGTTTGGGATTGCCCCATCTATCAGGGTGACCTGCTTGTATACCTATCCTGCTGTTTGGTGTGAGCCTATCTACTAATATATCTACTGGTCTCCAAGCCTGACCCTTGACCATGACACCAAAGCTTGCAAACACAGTCCACAACAAAAATGGTACACCATTCACCTTCTCCTTGGGTCTCCTCCACCCTCAAACAGGGCGTGGAACTTCCCTCAATTCCTTGACCAATCTTGCCCTGTGTCTTGAACCTTGAACCCTTTGCTCCTCCCAAGAACTTCCTATTTTAGCCATGCCTTTGCACTTCCTGTTTGCAAGATAGATGTTTGAGCTCTCTCCAGAGGATATCTCCCTGTTGTCACTCATACTGATGTCCATATCTTCACTACTGCTCATTACCGACCTTTGGCTTGCTCCTCAACTACATCTATGATGATCCCAACCTGCAACCACTCGTTACCAACCTTTGCCTTGTTTACCAACTACGCTTTTGCTTGATGCCTACCTGCTTTATCTGCTATTAGCCCCAAGCTTGTTCCCCTCCTGGTGGGGCGATCCTGAGAACTGCAACATGGTGCTAACATGCAACAAAACCCATCCCCACCATCAGGAGATCTGGTGAACACGGGTTAGTGCTTAGAGTCAACACATCAGTTAAACTTGCCTAATTTGCCAGGGTGACCTCACCTTCTACTTGGGTCTCCTCCACCCTTAGTGGGTGGAGTGGTCCTTTTCCAGGATGGCAGCATTGCCCATCAAACAGTAAATCTCCAGCACACACGCGGCTCCTCCAGAATCTTCTTTATTAAACACGCCCAAAAACACAGGATGACCCTCTGGTGTGCTTCAGCCTCTTAGGGCTTTATTTGATGAAGGCCTTAAGAGGCTGAAACACTTCAGAAGGTTGTCTCGTGTTCTTGTACATGTTCAATGAAGAAGATTTTGGAGGAGCTATGTGTGTGCCGGAGATTTACTGTTTTGGCAAACACAGACCTGAGCTTGGCAATGGAGATGTGAGAAGTTTGTATCCCACATGATGTTCATTATGGGTCATTTTCTTTCACAGCTTCCACCAGATCCGGTACCTCCAGCACCTCCAGCTCTACATCGCCAGCATCGTCATCCCAGAGCTCCGGAACCCACACAGGTACACTAGACTGCCCGCCAATGTCTTCAGCTTTCTTACTGGTCTCCCGCCATATTTCCTGAACCAGTGCCAGGGTGTATCTGTAACCTCCCTGCCCATCACCCCTCTGACTGGGACGTGTACGGGATCTCATCCTTTATTCTAGAGGTGTCATTAATACAATCCAGCCGGCTTTAGGGAAGTAGATCGGAGAACGTAAAAAGTAATTTAGAATTGCCAACCAAAAACCCAACTCGGCACGAAATCGTATTCACACCTCTCTTATCGAACATTCGGCATTTATTCTGATGTCCGATGTGGGGGATATAAACCACTTCTACTGAAGTCAGAGCACATAGGAGCCCCATCACAGCAGGAGGTGGATAGTGGTGGCAGTAGAGGAACCAATCCCTTCCATTTTCAGTGGCTGCAGGAGAAAAATGGAGGGGATTAGTTCCTCTGTATGCCACTGTCCCCACCATCCCTCCTATCCAGGTGTAAAGGGGAGCCACACGGGGCCCCCTGGAGCATGTGGCTGAGTTGCAATTGTGACCCTTGTACATACACCACTGATATCCAGGATTAGAGTGACCTAGATAGATTCCTCCCTGGTTGCCACAGTACACATGTCTGGGCTGGAGGAAGGTTGCCTGTGAGCACATGGCCAGAACTCTGGATCTTCTGACAGAACCCCTCTGACCACAGTGGCTTGAGCTCCTCCTGGCTTCACTCTCATGGTCGGCCTTTTCACATTCTAAATACAGTCGTGGACAAAGGTTTTGAGAATGACACAAATATTAATTTTCACAAAGTCTGCTGCCTCAGTTTTTATGATGGTGATTTGTTATATACTCCAGAATGTTATGAAGAGCGATCAGACAAATGAAGTTCCTCTTTGCCAGGAAAATGAAATTCATCCCATAAAAAAACATTTCCACTGCATTTGTGAAGAAGGCTTCACGGCGCCCAAGAAAGTCCAGCAAGCGCCAGGACCGTCTACTACAGTTGATTCAGCTGCGGGATGGGGGCACCACCAGTGCAGAGGAGGAGAGGGGGGCACCACCAGTGCAGAGGAAGAGAGGGGGGCACCACCAGTGCAGAGGAGGAGAGGGGGGCACCACCAGTGCAGAGGAGGAGAGGGGGGCACCACCAGTGCAGAGGAGGAGAGGGGGTCACCACCAGTGCAGAGGAGGAGAGGGGGTCACCACCAGTGCAGAGGAGGAGGGGGGGCACCACCAGTGCAGAGGAGGAGGGGGGGGCACCACCAGTGCAGAGGAGGAGGGGGGGCACCACCAGTGGAGGGGGGGCACCACCAGGGGAGAGGGGGCACCACCAGTGCAGAGGGGGAGAGGGGGGGCACCACCAGTGCAGAGGAGGAGAGGGGGGCACCACCAGTGCAGAGGGGGAGAGTGGGGGCACCACCAGTGCAGAGGAGGAGGGGGGGCACCACCAGTGGAGAGGGGGGGCACCACCAGTGCAGAGGAGGAGAGGGGGGCACCACCAGTGCAGAGGGGGAGAGTGGGGGCACCACCAGTGCAGAGGAGGAGGGGGGGGCACCACCAGTGCAGAGGAGGAGAGGGGGGCACCACCAGTGCAGAGGAGGATAGGGGGGGACCACCAGTGCAGAGGAGGGTAGAAGGGTGGGGGGGGCACCACCAGTGCAGAGGAGGATAGGGGGGGACCACCAGTGCAGAGAAGGGTAGAAGGGTAGGGGGGGGCACCACCAGTGCAGTGGAGGATAGGGGGGCACCACCAGTGCAGAGGAGGATAGGGGGGCACCACCAGTGCAGAGGAGGGTAGAAGGGTAGGGGGGGGGGCACCACCAGTGCAGAGGAGGATAGGGGGGAACACCAGTGCAGAGCTTGCTCAGGAATGGCAGCAGGAAGGTGTGAGGACATCGGCACGCACAGTGAGGAGAAGACTTTTGGAGGACAGTCTGGTGTCAAGGAGGGCAGCAAAGAAGCCACTTCTCTCCAGGAAATACATCCGGGACAGACTAATATTCTGCAAAAGGTACAGGGATTGGACTGCTGAGGACCGGGGGAAAGTAATTTTCTCTGATGAATCCCCTTTCCGATTGTCTAGGACAGTGGTTCTCAACTCCAGTCCTCAGGACCCACCAACAGGTCAGGAATTCAGGATAACTGAAATACATCACAGGTGATATCACTTGCTGCTCAGTGATTGCAGTATTCTAGTCTGCAACTCCCCAAGGTAATACTTAAAATCTGGCCTGTTGGTGGGTCCCGAGGACTGGAGTTGAGAACCGCTGGTCTAGGGCATCCGGAAAAAACCTTGTCTGGAGAAGAAAAGGTGAGCGTTACTACCAGTCCTGTGTCATGCCAACAGTAAAGCATCCTGAGACCATTCATGTTTGCTTCTTTGCTTAAGGGTTTGCTTCTCAGCCAAGACAGTGCAGGGGCTCCTAAGAATACAGCCATGAATAAAGAATGGTACAAAAACATCCCCAAAGAGCAACTTCTCCCAACCATACAAGAAGAGTTGGGTGAGGAACAATGCCTTCTCCAGCATGATGGGGCACCTTGCCATACGGCAAAAGTCATAACTAAGTGTCTTGGGGAACAAAACATGGAAATTTTGGGTCCATGGCCAGGAAACTCCCCAGACCTTAATACCATCGAGAACTTGTGGTCAATCCTCAAGAGACGGGTGAACAAAAAAACTCACAAATTCTGACAAACTCCAAGCATTGATTTTTGCAAGAATGGGGGGCCATCAATCAGGGTGTGGCCCAGAAGTTGATTGACAGCTTGCCAGGGAGAACTGCAGAAGTCTTGAAAAAGAAGGGTCACCACTGCATAAACTTCATGTAAATTGTCGGTAAACGCCTCTGACACGTATGGAAGGTTTGTAATTATACTTTGGTATCCCATAGTAACATCTGACAAAAAGATCTGAAAACACTGAGGCAGCAGACTTTGTGAAAATGAATATTTGTGTCATTCTCAAAACTTTTGGCCACGGTTGTACATTATAAACGTCTCTCAATGATATTACATTTCTTGGGTAGCTAAGCTTTGCTTGTATGTCTGTGCCGACCATCTCCGAAGTCCAAATGTGTCTGGTGATGTCTCTTCTGGCTGAGCCACCTGAGATGCTGGACAGCTCCCTGGACCAATCTTGCCTTGTGTCTTGTTTGTCTTGAACCCTTTGCTCCTCCCATAAAGCTCCTATTTTAGCCACGCCTTTGCACTTCCTGTTTGCCAGATTATTGAGCTCTCTCCAGCGGATATCTTCTTCTTGTCACTCCTGCTGACATCCATATCTTCGCTACTGCTCATTACCGACCTTTGGCTTGCTCCTCGACTATGCTTCCCTTTGATCCCAGCCTGCAATCACTTGTTACAGACATTTGGCTTGTTTATCAACTACACTTCTGCTCACTCCCTACCTGCTTTATCTGCTACTGGACCCCAGCTTGCTTCCCTCCTGGTGGGGCGATCCTGAGGACCGCAACCTGGTACTAACATGCAGCAAAACCCATCCCCTCCATCAGGAGCTCTGGTGAACACCGGTTAGTGCTTAGAGTCTGCACCTCGGTTGAGCTTGCCCCATCTACCAGGGTGACCTGCTTGTATACCTATCCTGCTGGTTGGTGGGAGCCTCTCTACTAATATAGCTACTGGTCTCCAAGCCTGACCCTGCCACCAAAGCTTGCAAACATAGTCCTCAACAAAAAAGGTACACCATTCAACTTCTCCTTGGCTCTCCTCCACCCTCAAACAGTGTGTGGAGTGGTCCTCTTCCACGACAACAGCATTGCCCATCAAACAGTAAATCTCCAGCACACATGCGACTCCTCCAGAATCTTCTTCATTAAACACGCCCAAAAACACAGGACGACCCTCTGATGTGCTGAAGCCTCCAAGGGCTTTAACTGATGAAGGCCTTAAGAGACTAAAACACTTCAGAATGTTGTCCCGTGTTCTTGTGCATTGTTCAATAAAGAAGATTTTGGAGGAGCTATGTGTGTGCCGGAGATTTGCTGTTTTGGCAAACACAGACCTGAACTTGGCAATAGAGATGTGAGAAGTTTGTACCCCACATGATTTTCATTATGGATCATTTTCTTTGACAGCTTCCACCAGATCCAGTACCTCCAGCACCTCCAGCTCTACATCACCAACATCATCATCCCAGAGCTCCGGAACTGTCACAGGTACACCAGACTGGCCTGCCAATGTCTTCAGCTTTCTTACTGGTCTTCCGCCATATTTCCTGAATCAGTGCCAGGGTGTATCTGTAACCTCCCCGCCCATCACTAGTCTGACTGGGACATGTATAGGACCTCATCCTTTATCCTAGAGGTGTCATTAATACAATTCAGCCGGCTTTGGGGTTCAGATCTGAGAATGTAAAAAGTCATTTAGAATTGCCAACCAAAAACCCAAATCAGCACAAAATGGCACCCACACCTCTCTTATCGAGCATACATGCTTTTATTCTGATGTCCCGTGTGGGGGATATAAATCACTTCTACTGATATCAGAACATTGTGCCGAGGTTTGGAGGCTGACTCAAGAGCTGGAGGGCCTTCCATCTGGGAGATTCCATTGGGATCAAACTGGAGGCGAAGGTTTCAGTCTCATGGAGATTCTATCTCCTTATTAGTGGAAGTCGTTTTATAATGTCTCAAGTCTCCTCTTTTGTCTCATAATCTGCTTCCTCTCAAAGGATCGGGGTGGACAATTTATTTTCCAATAGGGCCACACGAGAAACTGGGAATATATGGAGGGCAGAAATATTAGGTGGAACTTAATCATGCTCAAGGAAACTTCTCAGGTGTATGGGTGCACAGAACTTGACATGATATATAAAATACAAATCCATATCGGGAACCAACCCGTATGTAATATAGTTATCTAGAACTTCCTTGGGCCAAACATACACGGGGCCAGCAGAGAAGTCTTTCTATGGTCACTCCCCTGGCATGTGACCTCACATGAAGTTAAAGCTGACTAGTGGGGGCATAGACTCTGTCCCTTACCTGTGGGGTGGAGACTAGAGCGGGACCTGGCAACACCTTCCTACATGCCCTCACCGCCATCATAACCTCCAATGGCCTACCCCAGTCATTCGAGGTGTGGTGCCACCCCTCCTACATGGCTGAAGCTGTTTGGAAAGGGCAGAAGTGTGACCACTGCTATCTTGACGTCTGCCAGACAAATGAGGACAGAAGCACAGCTGCCGCCATCCAGTTGACTGGTCCAGGAAACCCACATTCCTCCCCCCAGAGCCATAGTGTAGTGTCACACACCCTGGGGGGGGGTGCAAGTTAGGCCGCTGCCATCTTTTGTAGACACCTGTTCCCCAGCACATTATGGTGAAGGTGCTTAGGCACGCACGTACATACGTAAATTGGAAAAAAAATAGCAGTCGCATTCAAAATAAAAGCAACACAGTTGTAGTGCATGTACGGCGTACACTTATCCACATTTGGTTTCTAATATCCGATTGACCTCCTTCGGGCCGGACAGGGACAGCCAATGGGACAGATGTGGCCATGGGGGCTGTAAAATGCCCATGTCTGTCATAGGAGAAGTGAGGGTATCTGGGACTAGAGTGAACTAGTTGACTTCTGCACTGGAAAGCAAATGTATGTATGTCTGTGATGGAGAAGGTGAGTTGTGTGTGGGACATGGTGCCCGGCATGTGTAGAGAATGGGTTGGCAGTGCTGTGAGACGTATCTCGGTTCTTGGAGACTATTGCTCTGTCAGTCGGCCCATTTTTTAATACAGTTCTTTTTCTGACAGGTTCTACCAGCTTCAGCACAGCGTCACAAGTGTGGACAAGCCCCAATGGAGCGGTTTTAGGTATGCCGATCCATCTTTCCTTATGTTCTTCCCCATATTTATTGAGGTCTGTCTGCCTTCCCTTCTTACCATGAGTTATACAACCTGAACCTTCTCTTCTTACCATGCGTTATATGACCGGAACCTTCCCTTCTTACCCTGAGTTATACAACCTGAACCTTCCCTTCTTACCATGCGCTCTATGACTGGAACCTTCCCTTCTTACCATGAGTTATACAACCTGAACCTTCTCTTCTTACCATGCGTTATATGACCGGAACCTCCCCTTCTTACCATGTGTTTATACAACCTGAACCTTCCCTTCTTACCATGCGCTCTATGACTGGAACCTTCCCTTCTTACCATGAGTTATACAACCTGAACCTTCTCTTCTTACCATGTGTTCTATGACCGGAACCTTTACTTCTTATCATGCCTTATATGACCAGAATCTTCCCTTCTTACCATGTGTTATACAACCTTAACCTTCCCTTCTTACCATACGCTCTAAGACTGGAACCTTCCCTTCTTACCATGTGTTATACAACCTTCCCTTCCCTTCTTACCATGCGCTCTATGACTGGAACCTTCCCTTCTTACCATGAGTTATACAACCTGAACCTTCCCTTCTTACCATACGCTCTATGACCGGAACCTTCCCTTCTTACTATGAGTTATACAACCTTAACCTTCCCTTCTTACCATACGCTCTATGACCGGAACCTTCCCTTCCTACCATGTGTTCTATGACTGGAACCTTCACTTCTTACCATGCGTTATATGACCAGAACCTTCCCTTCTTACCATGTGTTATACAACCTTAACATTCCCTTCTTACCATAAGCTCTATGACCGGAACCTTCCCTTCTTACCATGCGTTCTATGACCGGAACCTTCCCTTCTTACCATGTGTTATACAACCTGAACCTTCCCTTCTCACCATGTTTTCTATGACCGGATCCTTCCCTTCTTACCATACTCTCTATGACCGGAACCTTCCCTTCTTACCATGTGTTCTATGACCAGAACCTTCCCTTCTTACCATGTGTTCTATGACCGGAACCTTCTCTTCTTACCATGTGTTATACAACCTGAACCATCCCCTCTTACCATACGCTCTATGACTGGAACCTTCCCTTCTTACCATGAGTTATACAACCTGAACCTTCTCTTCTTACCATGTGTTTTATGACCGGAACCTTCCCTTCTTACCATGAGTTATACAACCTGAACCTTCTCTTCTTACCATACGCTCTATGACTGGAACCTTCCCTTCCTACAATGTGTTCTATGACCAGAACCTTCCCTTCTTACCATGTGTTATACAACCTGAACCATCCCCTCTTACCATACGCTCTATGACTGGAACCTTCCCTTCTTACCATGAGTTATACAACCTGAACCTTCTCTTCTTACCATACGCTCTATGACCAGAACCTTCCCTTCCTACCATGTGTTCTATGACCGGAACCTTCACTTCTTACCATGCGTTATATGACCAGAACCTTCCCTTCTTACCATGCTTTATATGACCTAAACCTGCCAGTCACGTTTCCCTTGTAGTGGGTGATCTTCCCGGAGGTATAATTTCTGACTTTTATGGATGTTTCCAAGCTGCAATTGTAAAACATTATTTGCATAACCATCATTCAAATACAATCTGTAATCATCTTTTATGGCACGCACACTACAGCTATTGCAGACTATGTGACTGCAGAGGGGCCTGGCGATGGACAGTCTCCATTACACTTAACAAGAGACAAAGACCTCAGGCTGAGGCTCTACTGTAAGATCTCTTCTGATCTCAGAGGCTAAGCAGGGTCGGCCTGGTTAGTAATTCATTTTTTTTAGCCTGATTACCCATGTGACTAAGATACAACAGAGGACAATGCAGTGTAACATTGGCCAGCAGCAGCAGGACATTTGTCATTGGGGATAATAGGCCCAACTAATGGATGCCTAACAATAGGCTCAAATAATGGAGGCTTAAAAATAGGCCCAACTAATGGATGCCTAACAATAGGCCCAACTAATGGAGGCCTAACAATAGGCCCAACTAATGGAGGCCTAAGAATAGGCCCAACTAATGGATGCCTAACAATAAGCCCAACTAATGGAGGCCTAAGAATAGGCCCAACTAATGGAGGCCTAAGAATAGGCCCAACTAATGGAGGCCTAAGAATAGGCCCAACTAATGGAGGCCTAACAATAGGCCCAACTAATGGAGGCCTAACAATAGGCCCAACTAGTGGATGCCTAACTTATTTTATTCATGGGAATAGGGGGCTGTGGTCAGTTCAGCCATAAATTTCCCAAGACCACAAATTCTAAACCCGCAGAATTTGCCACAGGCTCCACCCTTGCAGTCATGATTTGTGTTGAAGCTAGCAACCTTATTACATAACCCACCTGGTTGGTGATTCCTGATGTAAGAATAGGTGAATCTCACCGGCCATGTTGAACACGAGTCCCACCACTGAGAAGAAGAAAACTGAATGTCCATAAATAACCAAATGAACCCAAAGAGGAAGAAAAGAGCGTAGTGCAGGCAGGAGGGGATCAGAGAAGGTTTCCCGGCCTGGCCTTTAGTATTGATGGCACTAAGAGCCCCGCTACTGTCCCTCCCTCTCCCAACAGTCTTCAAAGACACCCAATAGAGGACTTCTTGTAGTACCCACTGTCCCCCTTTTTTTAAATCCCTGTGTATGTACGTTGACTTCACAAGGCCCCCCCCCCCCCCCCATATGCCAGTCCCATGTGATGGGTAACATCTCTTACTTGGCTAGGAAAGCAGAAAGGTCGCCCATTGGGTCATGTACTCCTACCTGACACCCACCCTCCCATCAACCCACTGGGCCCTCCTTACTGGTCCACCTCCCTCTCCTAGTGACCAAAGGGCACCAATGGGGCAATTCTTATTAAGCCTCCACCGGGCACTGAGAACCTCCACCCATGCCTTATCACCCTTTCCCCAATAGGTATGCTGCACTTGGTACTGACCCCCATGTCTTACCCCCTTTCATGTGATTTTCTCTCCCCCCAGGTATGCTGCACTTGGTACTGACCCCCATGTCTTACCCCCTTTCATGTAATTTTCTCTCCCCCCAGGTATGCTGCACTTGGTACTGACCCCCATGTCTTACCCCCTTTCATGTAATTTTCTCTCCCCCCAGGTATGCTGCACTTGGTACTGACCCCCATGTCTTACCCCCTTTCATGTGATTTTCTCTCCCCCCAGGTACGCTGCACTTGGTACTGACCCCCATGTCTTACCCCCTTTCATGTGATTTTCTCTCCCCCCAGGTATGCTGCACTTGGTACTGACCCCCATGTCGTGGTTGAACGCACGTTTATACTGCCGCAGTAATTTCACCGACATGGCTGCAGTATTGTCTCAGCAGGACCAGAATAATGTGGCCGCCCTCCTGTCCCCCTACACCCCCAGTACAGGTTTCTGGATCGGGCTGAGGTTCAACCGCTTCAAAAGTAACTGGTACTGGATCGGCAGACAGCTATGGGGGGGATTCAGCTACTGGGGGTCCGGAGAGCCTGACACCCCTTTCACCAATGCCTGTGGAATGATATCAGGGGCCCCCGCCCAGAATTTCACCTGGGGCTCCAACTGCTGTACACAAGAGCTGCCATTCATCTGTTATGAAGGTTCCTGATTCTGCTTCTGCTGCACCTCTCATCTACAGAGCTCTGAACCTAGAGACACCACAGACCAGTCCTCTCTCAGATTTCATGTTCTGATGGACTTTTCAACATGTCCCCCTGCACCTAGAGACTCTGTCCCTGCACCTAGAGACCCTGTCCCTGCACCTAGAGACCCTGTCCCTGCACCTAGAGACCCTGTCCCTGCACCTAGAGACCCTGCCCCTGCACCTAGAGACCATGTCCCTGCACCTAGAGACTCTGTCCCTGCACCTAGAGACTCTGTCCCTGCATCTAGAGACTCTGTCCCTGCACCTAGAGACTCTGTCCCTGCACCTAGAGACCCTGCCCCTGCACCTAGAGACCATGTCCCTGCACCTAGAGACTCTGTCCCTGCACCTAGAGACTCTGTCCCTGCACCTAGAGACTCTGTCCCTGCATCTAGAGACTCTGTCCCTGCACCTAGAGACCATGTCCCCCTGCACCTAGAGACCCTGTCCCTGCACCTAGAGACCCTGTCCCTGCACCTAGAGACCCTGTCCCTGCACCTAGAGACTCTGTCCTTGCACCTAGAGATTCTGTCCCTGCACCTAGAGACCCTGTCCCTGCACCTAGAGACTCTGTCCCCCCTGTACCAAGAGACCCTGTCCCTGCACCTAGAGACTCTGTCCCCCCATGTACCTAGAGACCCTGTCCCCCCTGTACCTAGAGACCCTGTCCCCCTGTACCTAGAGACCCTGTCCCCCCTGTACCTAGAGACCCTGCCCACCCTGTACCTAGAGACCCTGTCCCCCTGTACCTAGAGACCCTGTCCCCCTGTACCTAGAGACCCTGTCCCCCCTGTACCTAGAGACCCTGTCCCCCCTGTACCTAGAGACCCTGTCCCCCTGTACCTAGAGACCCTGTCCCCCTGTACCTAGAGACCCTGCCCCCCTGTACCTAGAGACCCTGTCCCCCCTGCACCTAGAGACCCTGTCCCCCCTGCACCTAGAGACCCTGTCCCCCCTGTACCTAGAGACCCTGCCCCCCTGTACCTAGAGACCCTGTCCCTGCACCTAGAGACCCTGTCCCTGCACCTAGAGACCCTGTCCCTGCACCTAGAGACCCTGTCCCTGCACCTAGAGACCATGTCACTGCACCTAGAGACCATGTCCCTGCAGCTAGAAACTCTGTCCCTTTCACCTAGAGACTCTGTCCCTGCACCTAGAGACCATGTCCCTGCACCTAGAGACCCTGTCCCTGCACCTAGAGACTCTTTCCCTGCACCTAGAGACTCTTTCCCTGCACCTAGAGACTCTGTCCCTGCACCCAGAGACTCTGTCCCTGCACCTAAAGACCCTGTCCCTGCATCTAGAGACCCTGTCCCACCTGCACCTAGAGACCATGTCCCTTCACCTAGAGACTCTGTTCATAACCCTCCCTCCTAGATTGTAAGCTTTAACGAGCAGGGCCCTCTGATTCCTCCTGTATTGAATTGTATTGTACTTGTACTGTCTGCCCTAATGTTGTTGTAAAGCGCTGCGTAAACTGTCGGCGCTATATAAATCCTGTATAATAATAATAATAATAATAATTAACCTAGAGACTCTGTCCCTGCACCTAGAGACCATGTCCCTGCACCTAGAGACCATGTCCCTGCACCTAGAGACCATGTCCCTTCACCTATAGACTCTGTCCCTTCACCTAGAGACCATGTCCCTGCACCTAGAGTCTCTATCCCTGCACCTAGAGTCTCTGTCCCTGCACCTAGAGTCTCTGTCCCTGCACCTAGAGACTCTGTCCCTGCACCTAGAGACTCTGTCCCTGCACCTAGAGACTCTGTCCCTGCACCTAGAGACTCTGTCCCTGCACCTAGAGACTCTGTCCCAGCACCTTGAGACTCTGTCCCAGCACCTTGAGACTCTGTCCCAGCACCTAGAGACTCTGTCCCTGCACCTAGAGACTCTGTCCCTGCACCTAGAGACTCTGTCCCTGCACCTAGAGACTCTGTCCCAGCACCTAGAGACTCTGTCCCAGCACCTTGAGACTCTGTCCCAGCACCTTGAGACTCTGTCCCTGCACCTAGAGACTCTGTCCCCCCTGCACCTAGAGACAATGTCTCTGCACCTAGAGACTCTGAACCAGAGGGGGTGGTTGTTTGCCCCCCCCCCCCAAAAAAAAAAACAAGCCGCCACCCCCTGCGCCTAGAGACTCTGCCTCTGCGCCTAGAGATAATGTCCCCGCGCCTAGAGACTCTCCCCCTGCACCTAGAGACTCTGTCCCTGCACCTAGAGACTCTGCCTCTGCACCTAGAGACAATGTCCCTGCGCCTAGAGACTATTCCCCTGCACCTAGAGACTCTGTCCCTGCGCCTAGAGACTCTGTCCCTGCGCCTTGAGACTCTGTCCCTGCGCCTAGAGACAATGTTCCTGTGCCTAGAGACTATCCCCCTGCACCTAGAGACTCTGCCCCTGCACCTAGAGACTCTCCCCCTGCAGCTAGAGACTCTCCCCCTGCAGCTAGAGACTCTGTCCCTGCGCCTAGAGACTCTGTCCCTGCGCCTAGAGACTCTGTCCCTGCGCCTAGAGACTCTGTCCCTGCGCCTAGAGACTCTGTCCCTGCGCCTAGAGACTCTGTCCCTGCGCCTAGAGACTCTGTCCCTGCGCCTAGAGACTCTGTCCCTGCGCCTTGAGACTCTGTCCCTGCGCCTAGAGACTCTGTCCCTGCGCCTAGAGACTCTGTCCCTGCGCCTAGAGACTCTGTCCCTGCGCCTTGAGACTCTGTCCCTGCGCCTTGAGACTCTGTCCCTGCGCCTAGAGACTCTGTCCCTGCGCCTAGAGACTCTGTCCCTGCGCCTAGAGACTTTGTCCCTGCGCCTAGAGACTCTGTCCCTGCGCCTAGAGACTCTGTCCCTGCACCTAGAGACCATGTCCCTTCACCTAGAGACTCTGTTCATTAACCTAGAGACTCTGTCCCTGCACCTAGAGACCATGTCCCTGCACCTAGAGACCATGTCCCTGCACCTAGAGACCATGTCCCTGCACCTAGAGACCATGTCCCTTCACCTATAGACTCTGTCCCTTCACCTAGAGACCATGGCCCTGCACCT
This sequence comes from Lithobates clamitans, assembly GCA_037952925.1. Taxonomy (NCBI): domain Eukaryota; kingdom Metazoa; phylum Chordata; class Amphibia; order Anura; family Ranidae; genus Lithobates; species Lithobates clamitans. Next base: position 174,284 of record JBBGZY010002686.1, read on the forward strand.
AGAGTCTCTATCCCTGCACCTAGAGTCTCTATCCCTGCACCTAGAGTCTCTATCCCTGCACCTAGAGTCTCTATCCCTGCACCTAGAGTCTCTGTCCCTGCACCTAGAGTCTCTGTCCCTGCACCTAGAGACTCTGTCCCAGCACCTAGAGACTCTGTCCCAGCACCCTGAGACTCTGTCCCAGCACCTTGAGACTCTGTCCCTGCACCTAGAGACTCTGTCCTTGCACCTAGAGACTCTGTCCCCCCTGCATCTAGAGACAATGTCTCTGCACCTAAAGACTCTGCCCCTGCGCCTAGAGACTCTGCCTCTGCACCTAGAGATAATGTCCCCGCGCCTAGAGACTCTCCCCCTGCACCTAGAGACTCTGTCCCTGCACCTAGAGACTCTGCCTCTGCACCTAGAGACAATGTCCCTGCGCCTAGAGACTATTCCCCTGCACCTAGAGACTCTCCCCCTGCACCTAGAGACTCTGTCCCTGCACCTAGAGACCATGTCCCTTCAACTAGAGACTCTGTCCCTGCGCCTAGAGACTCTGTCCCTGCGCCTTGAGACTCTGTCCCTGCGCCTTGAGACTCTGTCCCTGCGCCTTGAGACTCTGTCCCTGCGCCTTGAGACTCTGTCCCTGCGCCTTGAGACTCTGTCCCTGCGCCTTGAGACTCTGTCCCTGCGCCTTGAGACTCTGTCCCTGCGCCTAGAGACAATGTCCCTGCACCTAGAGACTATCCCCCTGCACCTAGAGACTCTCCCCCTGCACCTAGAGACTCTGTCCCTGCACCTAGAGACCATGTCCCTTCGCCTAGAGACTCTGTCCCTGCACCTAGAGACTCTCCCCCTGCAGCTAGAGACTCTCCTCCTGCACCTAGAGACTCTGTCCCTGCACCTAGAGACTCTGTCCCTGCACCTAGAGACCATGTCCCTTCGCCTAGAGACTCTGTCCCTGCGCCTAGAGACTCTGTCCCTGCGCCTAGAGACTCTGTTCCTGCGCCTAGAGACTCTGTCCCTGCGCCTTGAGACTCTGTCCCTGCACCTAGAGACTCTGTCCCTGCGCCTAGAGACTCTGTCCCTGCACCTAGAGACTCTGTCCCTGCGCCTTGAGACTCTGTCCCTGCACCTAGAGACTCTGTCCCTGCACCTAGAGACCCTGTCCCTGCACCTAGAGACCCTGTCCCTGCACCTAGAGACCCTGTCCCTGCACCTAGAGACCCTGTCCCTGCACCTAGAGACCCTGTCCCTGCACCTAGAGACCCTGTCCCTGCACCTAGAGACCCTGTCCCTGCACCTAGAGACCCTGTCCCTGCACCTAGAGACAATGTCCCTGCACCTAGAGACTCTGCCCCTGCACCTAGAGACAATGTCCCTGCACCTAGAGACTCTGTCCCTGTACACAGTGACAGGTGCTCCCTTGAGGTTGTTTGGCTGAGGGTTGGAGTCCCGCCTACATCAATATCTCCATGAATGGAGGAGTATATGGACGGGGTGATTGGTATGGAGACAGTTCTGGACCTGACCAGTGTGCTCCCCTCCCCCCACCCCCTGCAGGATAAACATTTATTTCGGCTTTTTCTCTTGTTTCATTTCACAGTCAATCTCCATAATGTGTATGTTGTTATCTGTGTGATCGATTTACATTGTATCTCTCTATTAAATGATAAAAACAAATCTGTGTCTTCTGTTTTTTTCATTCGGTCTCCTATCCCGGGAGAGATCGATGGATCGCGGGGTCTGTGTATTACGCTTGGTCTCCCGTCCCCTGGGAAATAGATGGATCTCATTGTGTTCTCAGGTATTTGGGTGCTGTCCCCCTGGAGTAATGGCCTCAGGTATTTGGGTGGAGTCTCCTTCTAGTGGTGGCCTCAGGTATTTGGGTGGCATTTACCTCTAGTGGTGGCCTCAGGTATTTGGGTGGAGTCTCCTTCTAGCGGTGGCCTCAGGTATTTGGGTGGAGTCTCCTTCTAGCGGTGGCCTCAGGTATTTGGGTGGAGTCTCCTTCTAGCGGTGGCCTCAGGTATTTGGGTGGAGTCTCCTTCTAGCGGTGGCCTCAGGTATTTGGGTGGCATTGACCTCTAGTGGTGGCCTTAGGTATTTTGGTGGACTCTCCCTCTAGTTGTGTTCTCAGGTATTTGGGTGCTGTCCCCCTGGAGTAATGGCCTCAGGTATTTGAGTGAAGTCTCCTTTTAGCACTTTCCCCATGTAGTTGGGTGGCATCCCCCTCTAGTGGTGGCCTCAGGTGTTTTGGTGGACTCTCCCTCTAGTTGTGTTCTCAGGTATTTGGGTGCTGTCCCCCTGGAGTAATGGCCTCAGGTATTTGGGTGGAGTCTCCTTCTAGCGGTGGCCTCAGGTATTTGGGTGGCATTGACCTCTAAGGCTGGCCTCGGGTGTTTTGGTGGACTCTCCCTCTAGTTGTGTTCTCAGGTATTTGGGTGCTGTCCCCCTGGAGTAATGGCCTCAGGTATTTGGGTGGAGTCTCCTTCTAGCAGTGGCCTCAGGTATTTGGGTGGAGTCTCCTTCTAGCGGTGGCCTCAGGTATTTGGGTGGCATTGACCTCTAGTGGTGGCCTTAGGTATTTTGGTGGATTCTCCCTCTAGTTGTGTTTTCAGGTATTTAGGATCTGTCCCCCTGGAGTAATGGCCTCAGGTATTTGGGTGGAGTCTCCTTCTAGTCATGGCCTCAGAAATTTTGTGGCATTGACCTCTAGTGGTGGCCTTAGGTATTTTGGTGGATTCTCCCTCTAGTTGTGTTTTCAGGTATTTGGGTTCTGTCCCCCTGGAGTAATGGCCTCAGGTATTTGAGTGAAGTCTCCTTTTAGCACTTTCCCCATGTAGTTGGGTGGCATCCCCCTCTAGTGGTGGCCTCAGGTGTTTTAGTGGACTCTCTCTCTAGTTGTGTTCACAGGTATTTGGGTGCTGTCCCCCTGGAGTAATGGCCTCAGGTATTTGTGTGGAGTCTCCTTCTAGTCATGGCCTCAGGTAATTGGGTGGCATCCCCCTCTAGTGGTGGCCTCAGGTGTTTTGGTGGACTCTTCCTCTAGTTGTGTTCTCAGGTATTTGGGTGCTGTCCCCCTGGAGTAATGGCCTCAGGTATTTGGGTGGAGTCTCCTTCTAGCGGTGGCCTCAGGTATTTGGGTGGCATTGACCTCTAGGGCTGGCCTCAGGTGTTTTGGTGGACTCTCCCTCTAGTTGTGTTCTCAGGTATTTGGGTGCTGTCCCCCTGGAGTGATGGCCTCAGGTATTTGAGTGGAGTCTCCTTCTAGCACTCTCCCCAGGTAGTTGGGTGGCATCCCCCTCTAGTGGTGGCCTCAGGTGTTTCGGTGGAGTCCTCCTCTAGTGGTGGCCTTAGGTGTTTCGGTGGAGTCCTCCTCTAGTGTTGGCCTCAGGTATTTGGGTGAAGTCCCCTATAGTGGTGGCGTCAGCTATTTGGATGGAGTCTCCCTCTAGTGGTGGCCTCAAGTATTGCAGTCTGTGACAAGTCTATGGTTTACTTGCTTAGAATAAGCTCTCCTCATTCCCTCCTACACCAAAGTCCTGGACTTGGTTAGCTAGTCACTGTGGGCTTGCCTCCCAGACATTTCGGAGGCAATGGTGTGATCATGTGTGCTGTTGCATAGCCATTATCTGTGACTGGACTGGGGATGTTGGGGTTCTGGTGACAATCTGCCAGCTTGCTGGTTGATTTCTGAAGATGCACCATGGGCTCACGTGTTTTTCAGCTTCCCTCCTTCCAGTACCTCCGTCCTTTGACAAACATCCTGGAGCGCTTTCTTCTTTTGTCAACATTTACTCCTGAACAGCTTCATACTTCACATTACCTTTACAGATAGTACTTACATTTTATATTTGACATAATAACTGTTACTTCATGAGGTCCATGGAACCCCCCTCTCCTAGATAAGCACATTAATAGATCGGCAGGTGGTCACCCTGTTATCATCTCCGTCTGCACTTATTGTGTCATCTGCAGGAGTGACAGACGGTGACACTAATCCGGGACTAATCCAGAGCACTAATACCACAACCATTCGTGCCAGGGTTCCCCATCACGATTAACCCTCGCTGTGCCCGAGACATGTCCGCCCTTTTCAACTCATCCAACACCTTCACTAGAGGGACCTACTTAACCAGTTTATCATGAAGGAACCCCACAAATCACATTCAGATCACTGGGAACCCCAACCAATGACTATTATACCTCCAGATGAGGGTACATTGGAGTGATCAGTAGAGAGAATCCCAGACCAATGGCTATTATACCTCCAGATTGGGGTACATTGGGGTGTACAGTAGGGAGCAAACCCTATCAATGCTTATTATAGCTACAGATCAGGGTACTTTGGGGTGATCAGTAAGGAGGAACCCCAACCAATGATTATCATACCTCCAGATAAGGGCACAGTGGGGTGATCAGTAAGGAGGAACCCCAACCATTGACTATCATACCTCCAGATCAGGGTACATTGGGGTGTCCAGTAGGGAGGAACCCCAACCAATAATTATCATACCTCCAGATCGGGGTACATTGGAGTGATCAGTAGAGAGGATCCCAGACCAATGGCTATTATACCTCCAGATCGGGGTACAGTGGGGTGATCAGTAAGGAGGAACCCCAAGCAATGATTATCATACCTCCAGATAAGAGTACAGTGGGGTGATCAGTAAGGAGGAACCCCAACCAATGATTATCATACCTCCAGATCGGGGTACATTGGGGTGGACAGGATAGGATGAGGTATAAGAATAGAGTATCTGACACTCGGGGCTGATCTTCAGAACATTATTCTCAGTAATTATAATGAAATGAAGCAATTAATAATAATTATATCAGAAAGAAGGGAAGAGAGTGCAGTGCTCTCTAACATTGGTGGCTCATGGAAGAGTGTTGGGAAACATCCCTTACATTGGGGGAGACTAGAGAAGAGCCCCTTCAGACTGGTGGTTAGTGGGAGGAATGCTCCTCTCATTGGTGGTCACTAGAGAAGAGCCCCTTTAGACTGTGACCAGTGGGAGGAATGCTCCTCTCATTGGTGGTCACTAGAGAAGAGCCCCTTCAGACTGGTGGTCAGTGGGAGGTATGTTCCTCACATTGGTGCTCACTAGAGAAGAGCCCCTTTAGGCTGGTGGTCAGTGGGAGGAATGCTCCTTACAACAGTGGTCAGTATAGAATAGCCCATTTAGACTAGAGGTCAGAGGGAGGAATGCTTCTTACAACAGTGGTCACTAGAGAAGAGCCCCTTTAGGCTGGTGGTCAGTGGGAGGAATGCTCTTCTCATTGGTGGTCACTAGAGAAGAGCCCCTTTAGACCGGTGTTCAGTGGGAGAAATGCTCCTTACAACAGTGGTCACTAGAGAAGAGCCCCTTTAGACTGGTGGTCAGTGGGAAGAATGCTCTTCTCATTGGTGATCAGTGGGATGAACCCCTTTAGACTGTGGCCAGTGGGAGGGATGCTCCTCTCATTGGTGGTTACTAGAGAAGAGCACCTTTAGGCTGGTGGTCAGTGGGAGAAATGTTCTTCTCAATGCTGATCAGTGGAAAGAGCCCCTTTAGACTGTGATCAGTGGGAGGAATGCTCCTTGCATTGGTGGTCACTAGAGAAGAGCCCCTTTAGACTGGTGGTCAGAGGGAGGAATGCTCCTTACAACAGAGGTCAGTATAGAAGAGCCCCTTTAGACTGGTGGTCAGTGGGAGGAATGCTCCTTACAATGGTGGTCACTAGAGAAGAGCCCCTTTAAGCTGGTGGTCAGTGGGAAGAATGCTCTTCTCATTGGTGATCAGTGGAAAGAGCCCCTTAAGACTGGTGGTCAGTGGGAGGAATGCTCCTCTCATTGGTGGTCACTAGAGAAGAGCCCTTTTAGACTGGTGGTCAGTGGGAGGAATGCTCCTTACATTGGAGGTCACTAGAGAAGAGCCCCTTTAGGCTGGTGGTCAGTGGGAAGAATGCTCTTCTCATTGGTGGTCACTAGAGAAGAGCCCCTTCAGACTGGTGGTCAGTGGGAGGAATGCTCCTCTCATTGGTGGTCACTAGAGAAGAGCCCCTTTAGACTGGTGGTCAGTGGGAGAAATGCTTCTCTCATTGGTGGTCAGTACATATTCCCCATCTCATGTTGGTGTCCCCATTGTATAGCTGTGTAGGGGGTATCACGAGGTCCTTCTCCTGACATTCATTGTGTGCCATTAAATGAGTTGCAGTAGAAATCACAGACTCTTTATTGATGGATCTGAATCCACTCTACAATAAATATGTTATGTACACATCATTATATACAGTGCAGGGGCGCGATGCTGTGGGTGGCGGTGTGTTAGTAGGGGTGTCAGTGTGTGGATGAGGGACAGACAGAACTTGGGGGAAGATTTCTAATCTTGAACACTTCAGCATTTTTCCTGTAATGGCATTAGTTCATTGGATGAGCATTTCTGGGGATGGTGGCATGTGACTGGACACCCTTGGGTCGCAAGAGTGGCAGCTAATTGGATGCCCCTTGGAAGGGGCAGTGGCAGTTGTCTAGACACTCCTTGACAGGGACAGTTACAGTTGATTGGACATCCTTAAATGGGGATGGTGGCAGTTGATTGGACATGATTAGATGGAGACAGTAGCAGTTGAATTGAGACACTTTGGTGGGGTTGGTGGCAGTTTATTGGATGCCCTTTGGTGGGGATGGTGGCCGTAGTTTAGTTAACTTCTGGTGGGGATGGTGGCAGTTTAATGGGTACTCTTAGATGGAGACAATAACAGTTGATTAGACAACCATAGGTGGGGACAATAGTGGCCTAATGAACACCCTTTGGTGAGGATGGTGGCAGTTGTTTGGACGCCCTTTGGTGGGGATGGTGGCAGTTAAATTGGACACCCTTAGATGGAAACAGTTGCAGTTGAATTGAGACACTTTGGTGTGGTTGGTGGCAGTTTATTGGATGCCCTTTGGTGGGGATGGTGGCCGTAGTTAACTTTTGGTGGGGATGGTGGCAGTTTATTGGATACTCTTAGATGGAGACAATAGGAGTTGATTAGACAACCATAGGTGGGGACAATAGTGGCATAATGAGCACCCTTTGGTGGGGATGGTGGCAGTTTATTGGAAACTCTTAGATGGGGACAATAGCAATTGATTGGACAACCGTTGGTGGGACAATAGTGGCTTAATGAACACCCTTTGGTGGGGATGGTGGCAGTTTATTGGAAACTCTTAGATTGGGACAATAGCAGTTGATTAGACAACCGTTGGTGGGACAATAGTGGCTTAATGAACACCCTTTGGTGGGGATGGTGGCAGTTGATTAAACAACCTTAGATTAAGACAATAGCAGTTGATTGGACACCCTTTGCTGGGGATCGTGGCAGTTTATTGGACGCACATTGGTGGGGATGGTGGCACGGTCCTTGGAGGGGGCAGTGGAAGTTGCCTGAATGATCCTAGGCAGGGACAGTGGCAGTTGATTGGATGCTTTTTGGTGGAGACAGTGGCAGTTGATTGGATGCCCTTAGATGGGGACAATAGCAATTGACTGTACGCCCTTTAGTGGGGATATTGGCAATTGTCTGAACACTCCTTGGTAAAGACAGTGGAATATGTGTGGACATGTTTTAGTGGTAGTTTCTATATGGGATATAAACCTACATGGTGCTGCAAACTTGTCCTCTTTGTCATTACCCCCCCTCCCCAGCCTGGCGTGGCAGTCCGTCTATGGAGACAGATGTATGAGCAGGGTGGGAGGAGGCAGTGATAGCCTACGACTACGAGCCTGTTCCCGGCTCTGTCAGTCTATGTTGGGGAAGATGAGGAAGAACGTTGGACAGTCTTCACCTAGTAGAGTCTTCAAGAGTCAATCCTCAGCCTGAAGATCACCCGTCCCTGGAATTTGTCCCGTTCATCCTGATTTTTGATATTGGCAGCGTTTATGCGACATTCCACATTATGGTCCATGTTCTGTGTCACGTTTAGGAATTTCACCGCCACAAATGGCTGCGTGTAATTTTTCTGTTGGGGGAGGGGGGGGAGAAAAGACCAAGAAAAGTGAGATTGGCGGAGTGATTGGAGAACGATGGCAGAACACAGCATCTGATTGGTTGATGAATTCTCCCCAACGGGGGAGGTTCTTACCTGCGCCCGGTTTCCATAGTAGGGGAAGTACTTGAGGTCGATGCTGCCCAGGCCCTGGTTGGTGCTGGGGAAGTAGACTCTGCTGCCCAGGAGATTGTCATTTTCCTCATTCTGGAGGAGAGGAGAGAAGGGTCAGGGTCCGGGGTGATATCACATTGATTGTCCTATCATCCACCGGGTCAGATATTGGGCTGGTATCACTTTTAATAGTCTATCATACACCGTATATTATAATACTGTATATCGCTCTCATCCCTGAAGAGATACGGCCATACAGACTCTACACAAGTGGTGATTTGTCATATCTCAGAAGAGGCCGGAATGTACCATGATGGGTGTCTAGCAGTGTCTAATACAGATGCATATTCTATATGTTGGGTGTCTGTATGGGATGTAGGCATCTCCTCTAGGTTCCACCTCTTCCTGTCTCATATATAAGGTTACATGCTATATATTAGTGATGTATATTCCATATTCTGGGTGGCTGCATAGGGGTATAAGCAGGGGCTGGCTATGGTGGTCTATCAGATACATTTATAGGGTCTATAAGTGATTTTACGGCATCTCCTCTAGGTTCCATCTCTTCTTGTCTCATATATAAACCTAAATACTATATTCTTTATAATAGTGATGTATATTCTATATACTTGATGTCTGCATTGGATGTAGAAATCTTTCATAGGTTCCACCTCTTATTGCTTCCTATATAAGGCACCATACTACATTTTATATAATAGTGATGTATACTCATGTTATAGGTGCCTGTATGGAATATAAGCAAGGACAGGCTATGGCGTCTATCAGGTACAGCTATAGGGTCTGTAAAGTGACTATACGGCATCTCCTCTAGGTTCCACCTCTTCTTTTCCCATCTACAGAGTTACATAATATATTTTTTTATAATATTTGGTGTTTGTATTAAGTGTAGTCATCTCCTAAAGGGTTCCACCTTCTCTCGTCTCCTATATAAGGCTACATACTATATTTTATATAATAGGGTTAGGATATAGTCTATGTTCTAGGTGCCTGTATGGGATATCAGCAGGGGCAGGCTATGGGGTCCACCAATCTTAGGTTCCACCTCTTCTTGTCCCATCTACAGAGTTACACAATATATTCTTTACAATACTTGGTGTCTGTATTGGGTGTAGTCATCTCCTATAGGTTCCACCTTCTCTTGTCTTCTATTTGGTATAGCTATAGGGTCTGTAAAGTGACTATACGGCATCTCCTCTAGGTTCCACCTCTTCTTGTCCCATCTACAGAGTTACATAATATATTCTTTACAATACTTGGTGTCTGTATTGGGTGTAGTCATCTCCTATAGGTTCCACCTTCTCTTGTCTTCTATTTGGTATAGCTATAGGGTCTGTAAAGTGACTATACGGCATCTCCTCTAGGTTCCACCTCTTCTTGTCCCATCTACAGTGTTACATAGTATATTCTTTATAATACTTGGTGTCTGTATTGGGTGTAGTCATCTCCTATAGGTTCCACCTTCTCTTGTCTCCTACATACTATATTTTATATAATAGGGTTAGGGTATAGTCTATGTTCTAGGTGCCTGTATGGGATATCAGCAGGGGCAGGCTACGGGGTCCACCAATCTTAGGTTCCACCTCTTCTTGTCCCATCTACAGAGTTACATAATATATTCTTTACAATACTTGGTGTCTGTATTGGGTGTAGTCATCTCCTATAGGTTCCACCTTATCTCGTCTCCTACATACTATATTTTGTATTATAGGGTTAGGGTATAGTCTATGTTCTAGGTGCCTGTATGGGATATTAGCAGGGGCAGGCTATGGGGTATCATGTTTAAGTTCCACCTCTTCTTGTCCCATCTATAGAGTTAGACTAGTGATGTATATTCTATGTTCTAGGTGCCATGTATGGACTAGAAGGGGAAGGCTGTGGGGGTCTATCAGGAACATCTATAGGGTCTTTGAGGTGACTATACGGCATGTCTTAGGGGTACTATTTCTTCTTGTCTCATATAAAAGGTATCATGTATCTACAATTCCAAATATACATAGGAATTATGTATGAAGAGTGACATTATAGGTTTGCACAACGCGTCTCCTATAGGTTCCACCTCTTCCTACCATATTCTGTATAGTAGTGATGCATATTCTATCCTTTATATAGATAGGAGTTAGGTATGAAAAGTGACCTTATAGGGTTGCTCTACTATGGCACCTCCTATAGGGTCCATCTCCCACCATCTTTATACAGATATGTGTTTCTCTCACTATCACAGGCAGGTATCTTCTATAGCATTGGGGTGTGTGGTCTTCATATCAGGGTTGACTATGGGGGGGGGGGTCTATAAGCTGCTTCTATAGGTCTCTATGAGGAGCCTACGATGCCCCCTATAGGCTCCACCTCTTACCGTCTCATTTACAGCGAGTTTTATCTTCTGGAGATAAAGAGAAAGACACAGAATAGTTTGAGATAACAGACATGACAGACGGGAAGCAGAACCGCTCAGATCCCCCCAAAAAACTCACCCTGCCGAAACATCTGATGGTGATGGAGGTGTTGGAGAGGCTCGGGATGACTTTTGGGAAGAAGTTTATCACCTGCCGTAATAGAGATGGAGAAGAATGATGAGAACCAACGTTCTGATGTTAGGAGAAGAAGAGTGGAGAAATGTGGGCATCATGAAGAGCCACGGGGGGTAACCTATGAACAGTCCGATATAGGCAGTGCCGGGGCAAGAGGACATCTAGAACCCAGGGGATTAATGCCAAACTTTGCCAACCCCTTCAAGATGTATGAGCATTATGTGTCAGCAAAAATTCCCCCCCCCCCCCACTAATACCCCCTAAGCATAAATTCCCCCAGTACAAATACGCCCCCCTGCTGAAACCCCCCCTCCCAGCAAAAATCTTTGCCCCCCACCCCAAACACAAATGCCCCTCCCCCAAAAAAGTCACCCCTCCTAGCACAAATGCTCTACCCCTCAAATTTCTCCTCCGAGTACACATTCTCAACCCCCCGACTCAAATTCCCCCCTCCTAGCACAAATCCCCCCTAAATTTCCTCTCCTATAACAAATCCCCCCCCCCCAAACAAAAATGTCTCCCCCTAGCACAATTCTCCTCCCCCTTTCACCATATAATCTCTTCTAGCCCAAATCCTTTCCCCCCATCCCCCCTCCCCACAAAAATCTCCCTAAATCACCACTCCTAGCAATTCTTACCCCCAAACGCCCCCCCCCCATTGCCCCTCCCAACACAAATCCCCCTAAATCCCCACTCCTAGCTATACTTACCCCTTGCTGGCCCCCAAATTGCCCCTCCCAACACAGATCCCCCTAAATCACCACTCCTAGCTATACTTACCCCTTGCTGGCCCCCAAATTGCCCCTCCCAACACAAATCCCCCTAAATCACAACTCCTAGCAATTCTTACCCCCTGCCGCCCCCCCCCCAAAAAAAAAAATTGCCCCTCCCAACACAAATCCTCCTAAATCATCACTCCCAGCAATGCTTACCCCCTGCTGCCCCCCAAATTGCCCCTCTCAACAAAAATCACCCTAAATCAGCACTCCCAGCAATTCTTTCCCCCTGCAGCCCCCCCCCCCCCAAAAAAAATTACCACTTCCAACACAAATTGTCCGAAATCACCACTCCTAGCAATTCTTGCCCCCTGCTGCCCCCCCCAATTTCCCCTCTTAATACAAATCCCCCTAAATCTCCGCTCCTAGCTATACTTACCCCCTGATGACCCCCCCCCTTAAATTGCCCCTCCCAACACACATCCCCCTAAATCATCACTCCTAGCAATTCTTTCCCCCTGCCGCCCCCCAAATTGCCCCTCCTAACACAAATCCGCCTAAATTCCCACTCCTAGCAATACTTACCCCCTGCTGCCACCCCCCCCCAAATTGCCCCTCCCAACACGAATCCCCCTAAGTCCCCACTCCTAGCAATTTTTACCCCCTGCTGCCCCCCAAATTGCCCCTCTCAACAAAAATCACCCTAAATCAGCACTCCTAGCAATTCTTACCCCCTGCAGCCCCCTCAAATTGCCCCTCCCAACACAAATCCCCCAAAATCACCACTCCCAGCAATGCTTAGCCCCTGCTGCCCCCCCCCCCCAAATTGCCCCTCTCAACAAAAATTCCCCTAAATCACCTCTCCTAGCAATTCCTACCCCCTGCAGCCCCCCCCCCCAAAAAAAAAATTACCACTTCCAACACAAATGGTCTGAAATTTACCACTCCTAGCAATTCTTGCCCCCTGATGACCCCCCCCCTTCAGGGGCGTGACTAGAAATAGGGCCCCATAGCAAAATGTTGTATGGGGCCCCCCTGCAAACAGCCCCCCCCCCCCTCAGCTGCCCTAGTGTCAATGCAGCGTGACCTGTGCCCAATGCAGCGTGACCTGTGCCCAATGCAGCGTGACCTGTGCCACATACAGCGTGACCTGTGCCCCATGCAGCGTGACCTGTGCCCCATGCAGCGTGACCTGTGCCACATACAGCGTGACCTGTGCCCCATACAGCGTGACCTGTGCCCCATACAGCATGACCTGTGCCCCATACAGCTTGACCTGTGCCGCATACAGCCTGGTCTGCCTGTGCCCCATACAGCCTGGTCTGCCTGTGCCCCATACAGCCTCATCTATGCAAAGGAAGAGGCAAGCCACCCGGATCAGCAGAGAGCGGGATTGCCGGCTGTAATAGCTTTCATTTGAATTTCCTGTCTTCCCGGGGCTCATCGTCACATAGCCCCACCTCTTGGCCAGACGCCTTTGATGACGTCACATTTCCCGCATTGGATCGGCGTTCTGTCTATCAAAGGCACCGGGCCAAGAGGTGGAGCTATGTGACGTGAGCCCCGGGAACACTGGAAGTTCTAATGAAAGCTCTTACATCGGGCAATTCAGCTCTCTGCTGATCCGGACAGCTCGCCTCTTCCTCTCCTCTCTCTTCCCCTGGCTGGGAGACTGTGCCGGCGGTGCTCTTATCCTCACCGGGCCCCACTCGGCTGCGGGCCCCATAGCGCCCGCATTGGTTGCTATGGTGGTAGTTACGCCCCTGCCCCCCTTAAATTGCCCCTCCCAACACACATCCCCCTAAATCATCACTCCTAGCAATACTTACCCCCTGCTGCCACCCCCCCCCCCCAAATTTCCCCTCCCAACACGAATACCCCTAAATCACTACTCCTAGCAAATCTTGCCCCGGGCCCCCCCCCAAATTTCCCCTCCTAATACAAATCCCCCTAAATCCCCACTCCTAGCAATACTTACCCCCTGATGATCTCCACCCCCCCCCCTTAAATTTCCCCTCCCAACACGAATCCCCCTAAATCACTACTCCTAGCAAATCTTGCCCCCTGCCGCCCCCCCCCCCCAAATTTCCCCTCCTAATACAAATCCCCCTAAATCCCCACTCCTAGCAATACTTACCCCCTGATGATCTCCCCCCCCCCTTAAATTGCCACCCCCAACACACATCCCCCTAAATCCCCACTCATAGCAATTATTTCCCCTGCCACCCCCCCCCCGCCAAATTGCCCCTCTCAACACAAATCCCCTACCCTCCAATCTCCTCGCAGTGCCCCCGACTTCACATAAAACTACAGTGCCCAGGGCAGCCGCCCCTCCTGTCCACCCCTCGTCCTAGCCCTGGATATAGGAAAACGTATATATAGTCACCTCCAGATGTCTATTCTAATGTCTGACTGTCTCTCACATTGATAAGAAAGGTACGATCACTCAGACAATATGGTGGACCTGTGTTCTTGTGCGGATGGAGGTAACATACAAAGACGTAGGGGAGAGAAGAGAGTGTGGTCTCCAGGACAAGAAATGAGACAATATCTTCAATAACAAGGGTACAAGACAGCATTGAGAACCTGATCGATGTTCTCACCATTCCCTCCTCCAATCTCCCACGATGAGAGTGGAGGACCAGTACGATCACTCAGACAGTATGGTGGACCTGTGTTCTTGGATGTCTACCTTGTGCGGATGAGGTAACATACAAAGACGTAGGGGAAAGAAGAGAGTGTGGTCACCAGGACAGGAAATGAGACAATATCTTCAATAACAAGGGGTACAAGACAGCATTGAGAACCTGATCGATGTTCTCACCATTCCCTCCTCCTCTCTCCACGATGAGAGTGGAGGACCAGTATGATCACTAAGACAGTATGGTGGACCTGTGTTCTTGTGCGGATGGAGGTAACATACAAAGACGTAGGGGAGAGAAGAGAGTGTGGTCACCAGGACAGGAAATGAGACAATATCTTCAATAACAAGGGTACAAGACAGCATTGAGAACCTGATCGATGTTCTCACCATTACCTCCTCCCATCTCCACAATGAGAGTGGAGGACCAGAAACCCCTAAAGGGAGGCCATTGTGTCGGGTGAGGTCTGGGCCACAGAGTTCAGTCAGCATCACCTCTCGTCACGTTTTAGAAGAGTTGGGGTGATGTAAAGGTGTTACAACAGTTTGTTTGGGGAGGGGGGGGGTCTGTGTATCAGCATATTTGGGGGTATACATAGATATGAGGGAGATGTAATATATGGTAAATCCCCACCCTCCCCCAAATGCCTCACCCGGTTCATTTTAATGAGCACACATGGCGTTCCATTGGCATATCCGAACATGGGATCGACTCCTATCCCGGAGCAGTCACCCAAAATTATCCCGGACAAACTGACAAGCCTTCTTGGGGTAATTCCTGACCTCCCCAAAGTCGTCCTGCCTGTTGTAGACTCCAGACGGGCACACGGTGCCCCTATGTTCTTGGACAGATTGGTTGTAATCTGTGGGAGAGAAGGTGATATTGATGACTCCAGAAGATTCCTCAGAGGTAAGGCCACACATTAAAAAACACCTACACTACTGAGAATGTTGGAGGACAGAGAAACAGAGGAAGGAATGTAGAGAGAAGAGGAATATGGTGGCAATACGATGGCAGCCTAGGTACAGACATTGGAGGAGTACTGAATGGGGAAGATGCCTTTGAGGGGTTGGTCAGTGGAACTTGGATGTTGGAGATGTGAATAGATGGAGGACCACCGTATAGAGGTAGATTTCATGGGAAGAGATTGGGCACAGTGTTTGTTGGAGAGATGGCTGAAGGTGAAGTATCTGTGAGATAGCGGATACCAGAGAAAAGCACAATAACCCAGGATGATGGGTTAAGGACGATCATATTTAGAGAGGGGCAATATTGGTGAAATACAGGATACAAGAGATGGGTAGAAGACCTACAGTCTAAAAGATATCAGAAATATTAGATACAAAATGCCCTGCTTGTCATTTACAGGCAATGGAGACATTGCATGATATAGGTACAGTTCAAACATTTGGGGGGGGATAGTGGGGGTAGTTACTAGATGAAGGTGTGACAGAGTTTTGAGGAGATATATGGGGAAGGATCTCAGATGATTGTGTCAGGGACACGTTGGATAGTAGAGGGTCCTGGGGATGGGTATCAGGTGTAGGTGCTGGGGAGTTATTGGATGACAGATGGTCCTCTGCAGGTGATAGAGTTTTGGAGCGATAGCAGGGAAGGATCTCAGATGATTGTGTCAGGGACACGTTGGATAGTAGAGGGCCCTGGGGATGGGTATCGGGTGTAGGTGCTGGGGAGATATTGGATGACAGATGGTCCTCTGCAGGTGACAGAGTTTTGGAGCGATAGCGGTGAAGGATCTCAGATGATTGTGTCAGGGACACGTTGGATAGTAGAGGGCCCTGGGGATGGGTATCAGGTGTAGGTGCTGGGGAGATATTGGATGACAGATGGTCCTCTGCAGGTGACAGAGTTTTGGAGCGATAGCGGGGAAGGATCTCAGATGATTGTGTCAGGGACATGTTGGATAGTAGAGGGTCCTGAGGATGGGGATCAGGTGCTGGGGAGATATTGGATGACAGATGGTTCTCTAGGGGGGGGCAGGTGACTGAGTTTTGGGGTAATAGTGGGGAAGTATATCAGATAAAGGTGTTAGGAGATGTTGGATGGCAGATGATTCTGTAGGTGGATGCAGGTGGCAGAGGAATGATAGATGGGAAAGATATCAGATGAATGATTTAGGGACACATGGGATCGCAGATGGTCCTGGGGATGGGTATCAGGTGGTGCTGGGGAGATGTTGGATGACAGATGGTCTTAGGGACAGGTCCAGGCGGCAGACTTTTGGGTATTAGAGGGGTGTGCATATCGGTGGAGGGTGATGGGAAGGTATAGATGAAATATTGGAAGACAAATATAAATAGAATGTATAGAAGATCTCAGTAGACTTACCTTGCAGCACAGTATTAAGGCCATCAACATATCTCTGCCAGGTAGCGTTCTGTCCATTGATGCTATATACAATCTCTAGGGTGTCCAGCTTGGGTCTGATCATTAACCTGTGAGGAGAAAGGCCACAGATATGAGAGAGATATCTGACTGATGACACTTAGACTTTGCATGGAGTTGGAGAGTGCAGTGTCCATGGCTGGAAAACATTCAAATGCTCACCCACTCCACCATGTTCTCCCTAAAGACTGACAATTCACCCACTCCACCATGTTCTCCCTAAAGACTGACAATTCACCCACTCCACCATGTTCTCCCTAAAGACTGACAATTCACCCACTCCACCATGTTCTCCCTAAAGCCTGACAAATCACCCACTCCACCATGTTCTCCCTAAAGACTGACAATTCACCCACTCTACCAGGTTCTCCCTAAAGACTAACAATTCACCCACTCCACCAGGTTCTCCCTAAAGACTGAACATTCACCCACTCTACGAGGTTCTCCCTAAAGACTAACAATTCACCCACTCCACCAGATTCTCCCTAAAGCCTGACAAATCACCCAATGCACCATGTTCTCCATAAAGACTGACAATTCACCCACTCTACAAGGTTCTCCCTAAAGACTGACAATTCACCCACTCCACCAGGTTCTCCCTAAAGACTGACAATTTACCCACTCCACTATGTTCTCCCTAAAGACTGACGATTCACCCACCTCCACCAGGTTCTCCCTAAAGACTGACAATTCACCCACTCCACCAGGTTCTCTCTAAAGACTGACGATTCACCCACTCCACCAGGTTCTCCCTAAAGACTGACAATTCACCCACTCCACCAGGTTCTCCCTATATACTGACAATTCACTCACTCCACCAGGTTCTCCCTAAAGACTGACAATTCACCCACTCCACCAGGTTCTCCCTAAAGACTGACAATTCACTCACTCTATGAGGTTCTCTCTAAAGCCTGCCAATTCACCCACTCTATGAGGTTCTCCCTAAAGATTTACAAATCACCCACTCTACCAGGTTCTCCCTAAAGACTGACAATTCACCCACTCCACCAGGTTCTCCCTAAAGACTGACAATTCACCCACTCTACCAGGTTCTCCCTAAAGACTGACAATTCACCCACTCCCACCAGGTTCTCCCTAAAGACTGACAATTCACCCACTCCACCAGATTCTCCCTAAAGACTGACAATTCACCCACTCCACAGGTTCTCCCTAAAGACTGACAATTCACCCACTCCACCAGGTTATCCCTAAAGACTGACAATTCACCCACTCCACCATGTTCTCCCTAAAGACTGACAATTCACCCACTCTACAAGGTCTCCCTAAAGACTGAAAATTCACCCACTCCACCATGTTCTCCCCTAAAGCCTGACAATTCACCCACTCTACAAGGTTCTCCCTAAAGACTGAAAATTCACCCACTCCACCATGTTCTCCCTAAATACTGACAATTCACCCACTCTACAAGGTTCTCCCTAAAGACTGAAAATTCACCCACTCCACCATGTTCTCCCTAAAGCTGACAAATCACACCCAATGCACCATGTTCTCCCTAAAGACTGACAATTCACCCACTCCACCAGGTTCTCCCTAAAGACTGACAATTCACCCACTCCACCAGGTTCTCCCTAAAGACTGACAATTCACCCACTCTACCAGGTTCTCCCTAAAGACTGACAATTCACTCACGACACCAGGTTCTCCCTAAAGACTGACAATTCACCCACTCCACCAGGTTCTCCCTAAAGACTGACAATTCACTCACTCCACCAGGTTCTCCCTAAAGACTGACAATTCACCCACTCCACCAGGTTCTCCCTAAAGACTGACAATTCACTCACTCTATGAGGTTCTCTCTAAAGACTGCCAATTCACCCACTCTACAAGTTTCTCCCTAAAGACTGACAATTCACCCACTCCACCAGATTCTCCCTAAAGACTGACAATTCACTCACTCTATGAGGTTATCTCTAAAGACTGCCAATTCACCCACTCTACAAGTTTCTCCCTAAAGACTGACAATTCACCCACTCTACGAGGTTCTCCCTAAAGCCTGACAATTCACCCACTCTACAAGGTTCTCTCTAAAGCCTGACAAATCACCCACTCCACCATGTTCTCCCTAAAAACTGACAATTCACCCACTCTACAAGGTTCTCCCTAAAGACTGACAATTCACCCACTCCACCATGTTCTCCCTAAAGCCTGACAAATCACCCACTCCACCATGTTCTCCCTAAAAACTGACAATTCACCCACTCTACCAGGTTCTCCCTAAAGACTAACAATTCACCCACTCCACCAGATTCTCCCTAAAGCCTGACAAATCACCCAATGCACCATGTTCTCCCTAAAGACTGACAATTCACCCACTCTACAAGGTTCTCCCTAAAGACTGACAATTCACCCACTCCACCAGGTTCTCCCTAAAGACTGACAATTCACCCACTCTACCAGGTTCTCCCTAAAGACTGACAATTCACCCACTCCACCAGGTTCTCAATAAAGACTGACAATTTACCCACTCCACTATGTTCTCCCTAAAGCCTGACAAATCACCCAATGCACCATGTTCTCCCTAAAGACTGACAATTCACCCACTCCACCAGGTTCTCCCTAAAGACTGACAATTCACCCACTCCACCAGGTTCTCCCTAAAGACTGACAATTCACCCACTCCACCAGGTTCTCCCTAAAGACTGACAATTCACCCACTCTACCAGGTTCTCCCTAAAGACTGACAATTCACTCACTCCACCAGGTTCTTCCTAAAGACTGACAATTCACCCACTCCACCAGGTTCTCCCTAAAGACTGACAATTCACCCACTCTACCAGGTTCTCCCTAAAGACTGACAATTCACTCACGACACCAGGTTCTCCCTAAAGACTGACAATTCACCCACTCCACCAGGTTCTCCCTAAAGACTGACAATTCACTCACTCTATGAGGTTCTCTCTAAAGACTGCCAATTCACCCACTCTACAAGTTTCTCCCTAAAGACTGACAATTCACCCACTCTACGAGGTTCTCCCTAAAGCCTGACAATTCAACCACTCTACGAGGTTCTCCCTAAAGCCTGACAGATCACCCACTCCACCATGTTCTCCCTAAAAAACTGACAATTCACCCACTCTACAAGGTTATCTCTAAAGCCTGACAAATCACCCACTCCACCATGTTCTCCCTAAAGCCTGACAAATCACCCACTCCCACCATGTTCTCCCTAAAGACTGACAATTCACCCACTCTACCAGGTTATCTCTAAAGCCTGACAAATCACCCACTCCACCATGTTCTCCCTAAAAACTGAAAATTCACCCACTCTACCAGGTTCTCCCTAAAGACTAACAATTCACCCACTCCACCAGATTCTCCCTAAAGCCTGACAAATCACCCAATGCACCATGTTCTCCCTAAAGACTGACAATTCACCCACTCTACAAGGTTCTCCCTAAAGACTGACAATTCACCCACTCTACAAGGTTCTCCCTAAAGACTGACAATTCACCCACTCCACCAGGTTCTCCCTAAAGACTGACAATTTACCCACTCCACTATGTTCTCCCTAAAGACTGACAATTCACTCACTCTATGAGGTTCTCTCTAAAGGCTGCCAATTCACCCACTCTACGAGGTTCTCCCTAAAGATTTACAAATCACCCACTCCACCAGGTTCTCCCTAAAGACTGACAATTCACCCACTCCACCAGGTTCTCCCTAAAGACTGACAATTCACCCACTCCACCAGGTTCTCCCTAAAGACTGACAATTCACCCACTCCACCAGGTTATCCCTAAAGACTGACAATTCACCCACTCCACTATGTTCTCCCTAAAGACTGACAATTCACCCACTCTACCAAGTTCTCTAAAAAAAACAAAGACTCACTCACTACACCATGTTCTCCCCAAAGGCTGACAGTTCACTCACTGCACCATATTCCCCACTAAGACTGATGACGCCATCTTGTTCTGCCCAAAGACTGATAGTTTGCCAACTTCTCCCCAAAAAACTGAGGGCTCCACCATGTTTCCCTCAAGAACTGAAGACTCGCCCACTCTATCATATGCTCCCCAAAGACTGACGGATCACCCACTACACATGTTCTCCTCAAAGGATGAATACTTACCCATTCCACATAGTCTCCCCAAAACTACGGCATGTTCCTCCTAAAGACTGACTGACACTCCTCCATGCTCACCTCAAAGACCGATGGCTCACCCACTTCACCATATTCTACCAAAAGACAGGCACATCATCCACACCATTATGTTCTCCTCAACAACAGACTGCTCACCCATTGCACCATCTTCTCTGTATAAACTGACAGCTTATCCAGTCTACCATGCTCCTCCAAAAGTCTGATGGACCACCTACTTTATCATGTTCTCCTCAACAATCGACTGCTCATCCACTCATAATTACATAGTTACATGGTAGGTGAGGT
>JBBGZY010002687.1:0-23534 GCA_037952925.1 Lithobates clamitans
GGCGGCGCCAATGTGAGGGCCTGAGGCGAGCCGCTCCGGGCAGGAGAGAGACGCGAGCGGGGTGAGAGACCGCAGCGGTCCCAGGAAAAGAGCCCGTACTGGGATACATGACCTCCCGTTAGGCGGCACCACCTTCCGTGCCCCGCAGCCACAGGCGGCGCACAAGACAGACACCGTCCTGCTCTGCCGGCATTATTGGCCAGGTTAGAGTTGAGACATCAGCAGACCAGAGCTGACAAGCATTAGGAACCAGAGCAGGAGTGAACGTGGTGGTTAGGAGAGCGGATGTCGGAACATTGAGCAGCTAGAAGGTTTCACCGGGCCAGCCTGGACGCACTGCGGTCCTTCTGGGTTCCACTTTTCCCCCCTTCACCCCCCTTCACCAGCATCAAGAACTCTGATCCGTCCTGTTGCAGAAAGAACAAGGTAACAGAAGTGATTCAGCGCTGCAGGTGAGGGACAGGAATCAGAAGCAAAGGTATGAAAATCTCCCTTCTTAAATATGAAGATCCATAAGGAATAATAGTGTGGTCCGGAGCATAGAATCTATAACTAGCTCGAGAGAGCAGTGAACTTTGGCCATATTATTCCGGGACTGTTGGGGAAACTTTTATATTGCTGGTCATTATCTTTTTGAGCTTTGTTACCTAGTACGCTTAGTCTGCCTCTTTGCCTTGTTCCCTGCCATTGAGGAGGTATACGGTGGGGGACCTACAAAGGAAATAAGCAGGACCCCAGTAGTCGGGTAGTATACACTCAATCCAGGAAAGCCCCAGCATTTACAGGAGGAACAGAATAAAGGAGGGCAATAAGGACAGTAAGAAGGCAAGGAGGGCAAGGAGGGTACTTTCCGTGGATTTTTTTGTGTTATAATATATACACGCAGTGTGGACGCATCAGTGGGAGGGTGCGTGTAATATTGCGTGGTAACAGGGTCGGAGGCGGGAGGAGAAGACCTGGGAATCGCAAGAGGGAAGATTGGTCGGCATTAAAAGCTGGCAGTAAGCTGAAGTATGAGAGGGCGGTCCCAAAGAACAACATAGTCTAAAAATCCAAGGGAGAGCCTCAATTCTAGCTCCATACAAAAATACCTTCAAGAAGCAAGTCTAAAGAGTCCTGGGTTGGATATGAAACAGGCAGGAACAAAAGATAAGAAAAAAGACCAGCAGAAACAGAAAGGGGGACAGGGGGATAGGACCAAGGAGGAACTAGACCTGGAAGGAGCAGTAACGAGCTGCACCCTGGAAGAGCAAAGAAACATGGAGCTCGGTTTGAATAGAACAGAAATGCTGGAAATGTTCGCCAAACTTGAAAGTGTTATAAAAACGGAAATCATGAATGTTCGTACAGACATGGGCCAGTTACTGCACAGAGTGGAAGAAGCAGAAGAGGTATCAGTAAAACAAGCAAAAGAGATTTCGGACCTTAAAGAGCAAATAAGTAAGATGCAGATCGAAAATCGCATGATGGCATATAAAATAGAAGAGCAGGAGAACCAGAGTAGGCGTCAAAATCTGCGTATCAGATCCATCCCGGAACAACTAAATGAGGACCTAGGGGATAAGTTGAGAAAAATATTCAATCCTATCCTAGGCAGAAGGGAGGAGGAGGTGCTAAGGATAGACCGGGTCCATAGGGTGAGGAAACCCCCTAATTTAAAACAAGACATCCCTAGAGATGTAATCGTGAAGTTTCACTCTTATGAGGATAAAGAAACAATATGGAAGAATCTCAGGGGCGCACCCCCAATTTGTTTTGAAAATTTACAGATATTTGCGGACATTTCAGCTGGAACCTTGGCGCGGAGAAGACAGATGAGACCACTGTTAAAACAACTTCGGAGGGCCAACCTGAAGTACAGCTGGGGGTTTCCAACATCCCTGACAGTTGTTAAAGAAGGGAGATCTTATAGGATGAGATTCCCAGAAGAGATGCAGGACTTTTGCGTTAGCTTGGGGATTCCGATGCCTGAAGTCTAGAGAATGGATAGTCAATGAACACTAATATAAGCTGTGTTAGAGTGTTTGGCGAACTTTGTTCACCTGGGAGGTGGGGGGGTGGGGGATTAGGGGGGATTTTTTTTTTTTTTCTGTTTGTTACTCCTCTCCTCCAATCAGGTGATTCGTGGAGCTAATATGATGCTGTGACTCTGGTCTTTGGACATTTGAACATAAATTGGATAAAGAGGTTGCTGCTGGTGGGTGGGGGACAGGGGGAGGGTGGCTTCTGGTCGGGGTGCTAGTCTCTTGCCTTCCCTTCCTCCCTCCGTTCCATTTTTTTATTTTTATTTTTTACAGAGGGGGTATCGGGGGTATCGGGAGCCGTCATTGGAGCACCACCCCTAGTATGGTAGCTCGCAGTATGGGATTGGGAGCATCCCCTACAGGCGGGCTTGGGGCTGGGTTGCAGCCGGGGGGTGGAGGGGGGGTGTGGGGTTGAGGTTGGGGGAGGGAGGGGGGGGCGGGGGAGGGCGTTCCTGTGGGGTGGATCTTAGGAGTGCAGTGGGAAGGTGAAAAGGGATAGAACCAGAGAAACGCCTGATCTTAAGTTCCTATCATATAATGTAAAAGGTCTTAACTCACCTACAAAAAGACACAAAATACTGAAGGAACTCCAACACTATGGCACTGGCGTGGGAGGAGCCAAGGACGCTCTGTGCAGATCAGCAGTTTCACACAGTGTACTGCACTGAATCTGCTCCTGTCTAAGGCGGCTGACTGCTATAGTAAAACCTGCATATGCCTTATCATTATAAGGCACACGTGAGTGGATTGAAGTTTACCTGTGTACCTTGGTATCCTAACTATTGCACAATGATTGGTTTTTTCTCTTATCTGCCTGTTTATGATTCTCACATTGGTTGTGAATAGAAGCAAAAAACACATTGTTACTATCAATGAGCAGCCTAATTAAGCAAGTGTTTTTAAACAGCTTTGCTAGTGATCAAAAGCTCTATACCAATCAGGATTCTACACCTGTATAATTGAACCTTCTGAATACATCCCTATCTATTTATTTATTTTTATGTGGATTTTTTTATGTGAATTTTTTACACATTTGGTGTCACTAATTTTTTATATATATATTTTTTTTTTTTTTTTTTATAATTTTACACTATTTTGATTGCTGGATTTTTTAGGAAATTTTTACTCACCGCTGGATTTATTTGACTATTTATATTTATTCTTATATATTCATTTTCATGCACATTGTGAAGCGCTTCAAATATCATTATTTATTCTTTTTAAGTGACTCTGAAAACACTCTCTTTTGATAGCAGCCTCACTTGGTTTTATGTGTAATTACCAGCTATTTAGCATCACAGCGCTTTGTGCTTTATATATATTTATGGCACTGACATAGTTTTCCTACAGGAGACTCACCTAGTATTGGAGTCCAGGATGAGGCTTTTCTCCCCAGGACTGCCGCAATGGTATTACAGCGACTCCCCTATTAGGAGAGAGAAGGGGGTGGTAATAGGGCTATCGAGGACCTCTAACTTCTCCCTGATAGATAGAATGTCGGATCCGGATGGCCGGTATATTTTTCTGAAGGGCAATATTGGGAACAAAACATTTACTTTAGTGAATATATATTGTCCTAACAAAAACCCAATAGCATTCTTTGGACAGGTGCTGACGAAGTTGACGAAGTTTATAGAGGGAGAGTTGGTGTTGGCGGGGGATCTCAACCTCTGCCTTGACCCTGGTCTCGATAGAACGTCCAGGGCACAGGGGACAAGTAAGGCCTCAACAAGCGCAATCGGGCGGCGGCTGGCTTTTTAGTTGACACATGGCGGTTGCAACATGCCAAGGACAGAGATTACACCTTCTCCCCTGTGCACGGGACGTATTGGAGATTAGATTATATTTTTGTGGACCATAGTCTCCTGGAATGGGTAGAGGAAACTAGAATAGAAATTTTATCTCTCTCAGACCACTCACCAGTCACGATGAGCATGAGGCTCCCTGAAAGGGTTGAGAGGACTTTCTTGTGGAAGTTGGATGAATTTCTGCTGAAGAATCCAAAAATTTTGGAAAAGATACAGGAAGAGGTTGATTTTTACTTCAAAGCAAATGACACAGGAGAGGTCCCCTCTTCCATTCTATGGGAAGCGCACAAGGCGTATACTAGAGGGGTTCTTATTTCCATAGGAGCAGGAATTAAAAAAAAGAGAAAGGAAGAAAGAGAAAGGATGATGGAGGAAATTTTTTCATTGGAACAGACCCATAAAAAGCTGAGGGGACAGAGTCAGGAAGTCTACCACCAACTAGTTGTTAAAAAGGAGGAGCTAAGGGACGTTATGGAACAGGATTCTAAGCGAACTCTCAATAGGATAACAAAGGATAATTACCTGTGGGCAAACAAGTCAAGTAAACACCTGGCCAGATTAGTAAGAAAGAAAAGAGACAGGAATTTTATAGAAAAGATACAGAATGAAAAAGGGGAGTTAATAGGGACTAGTAAAGGTATAGCAAATGAGTTCAAAAAGTTTTATGAGGCGCTTTACTCTATTGGGCAAAATAGAATAGGTAACTCAACACATTTGGAGATGGACGAGGAATTTCTGAGGGGGGCGGGAGTTGTGGATCTCACAGAGGAAGAGAGAACGGCCCTCGATAGACCGATAGGAGAGGAAGAAATTTTGGCAGCCCTGAAAACTTCCCCAAAGGGCAAGAGCCCAGGCCCTGACTGTTTCGCTACGCTATACCTGGATAAATTGAAACACATTCTAGTTCCTAGACTCTGTCAATTCTGGAACGAGTTGGGCGCTAACAGTGAAATGGGGAGAGAGGCGTTAACAGCTTCAATTACCCTAATATTAAAAGAAGGAAAAAATGATAAGCTTTGCTCCAGTTATAGACCCATCTCGCTGCTGAATGCAGACGTTAAACTCTATGCAAAAGTTCTGGCGAGCAGACTGAAGGATAAAATTACCTCCCTTGTACATGCAGATCAGGCTGGCTTTGTGCCCGGGAGACAGAGCAGAGATAACGGGGTACGAGCAGCGCTCCTTTTGGAATTAAGTAAACGTGAGGGACCCCCAGTTCTGTTCCTGTCAGTAGACGCGAAAAAAGCGTTTGACAGGGTAGACTGGGGGTTCATGATGAAAACGCTGGAAGTAATGGGGGTGGGCCCGAGGTATATTTAGTGGGTTAAGGCCCTTTACAGCAACCCCACGGCCACAGTTAGGGTTAATGGGGTTTTCTCAAAACCTTTCAATATGGAAAACGGCACCAGGCAGGGGTGTCCTCTGTCCCCTCTCCTGTTTGTCCTGTCCCTTGAGCCTCTATTAGCCACTATTCGCAATAACTCAGATTGCAATGGGGTGAAGATAGGAGCAGAGGAACACAAACTCGTGGCTTTCGCCGATGATATAATGTTTTTTATTAGCAACCCTAGAATCACCCTCCCGAACATACTTCGAATTCTTAGAAGATAGGGGGAAACTTCAAATTTTAAAATAAATCTGAAGAAGTCGGAGATCCTGAATATTAGTGTGGGAAAACAAGAGGAAGCCCATCTTGCACAGGTATTCCCTTTCCCTTGGAAAAAGGAAATCAAGTATCTAGGGATAAAACTCTCCAATACATTAAAAAAATTGTACCTAAAAAATTATATATCGTTGTTGGATGAGATTAGGAAGGAAACTAGAAGATTATCATCGAGACCTCTTTCATGGCTTGGGCGTGTTAATGCGGTTAAGATGATACTGACCCCAATAATATTGTTTAAATTTCAGATGTTGCCTATTCCACTCCCTCAGTATTACCTCAGAGCTCTAAGGAGTTTGATAGTAAGATTTGTCTGGGGTGGCAAAAAAACACGTATCTCCTACGCAGTCTTGAGTAGGGGTGGAAAAAAAGGGGGATTGGACCTACCCGACTTTAATAAATATTATTTAGCAGTCACATTATCACGTGTTATTGAATGGTCAAAAAAGGATTCGGAGAAGAGATGGGTTAACTTAGAACACTATTTGAGTAACACCGATCTAGGAAGGATTATTTGGAACCCCCCAAAGTATAGAGCACTGGGCACAAACACAGCGGTATTGACACGAAACACTCTTAAACATTGGGATTTGTTACACACTCAGAATAAGTGGACACATAACTCACCTTTGATTTACATGAAAGATAATTTTTTTTTGAGTCAGGGATGAGAGAGGTGGGAGGGAATTGGTTAAAAGAGGAAAGAATTCAACTAAAAAACTTTTTTAAAAAGGGGAGATTACGCACGTATGCAGATTTAAGGTCAGAACCGGGGTTGCGGGCTATGAATGTGTGGAGGTATCTCCAGTTCTCGCATTTCATTGAAAAATTACCGAAACCACTCAGAGGCAAGGAGGAGTATAGACCATTCGAGCGGCTCTGTGTGAGGGAACAACCGATTTGGTGCTATCTCACAAATTTATAGGATTCTGGGTGAGAGGTCGGAGCTGGAGGTGCCCCCTTACGTCAAAAAGTGGGAACGGGAGTTGGGGTCACAATGTAGTGAATCCACAATGGAGAAGATATTGAAATTGGTACACTTGGCAGCACTTGATACTAGGAGAGTTGAAAGTCATTACAAATGTTTGTCAAGATGGTATGCCACCCCAGACAAATTAAGCAAAATAGATAATACTAAATCCAATTTATGTTGGAGGGGGTGTATTCGCTTGGGAACTATGGCCCACATGTGGTGGGAGTGTCCCTGTATAAAAACCTTCTGGGGAAAAATCATAATATTGATTAAGGAAATAACAGGGGAAGATATTGCTGAAGATCCATGGGTGTGTTTATTCCACGGTACGGCAAAGACGTTGAAGAGTTACCTATCCTCTATTGTTCCTATATTGCTGGATGCAGCCAAGAAGCAGATAGCAATAAAATGGTTAGACCCAGCTAGCCCAGACATTCGAGACTGGCTCCTCTGTATTAATGAGGTATACAACGTCGAAAGTTTGGACAGCAGGGGAATGGCACCAGATGAGGGGGTGGTACGGGAGGGCAAATGGGAAGGATGGCAAAAGTATAAAAAGACCTGGAGCTATGTGGAGGAGTTTATAAACGCCACATAAAGGGTGGGTGAGTTAGATAAGATTAGGTGTATATGGATGTACTATATGTCTCCTTTAGATCCTTCTGCAGAAACGGGGGGGGGGTGTGTGTGTGGGAGGGTTCCGGGGGGGGGGGGGAGATTGTCAGTAATATGATGTATTTTGTCAATGAAATTTGTATTCTTCTTGTTTATTGGAGGGGCTTGGTTTTGTATGGGAAAAATATTAAATAAAGTATTTAAAAAAAAAAAAAAAAAAAGTGAACTCTTTGATTTCCCTGCCAGTGCTTTACAGCAATCCTAGTAGAAACATTTTATCTGATTCCCAAAACAGCGGTGACAGGCTAGGCCGGGCTGTTTTGTGATACTTTTAGTCCTCTGGGCAGCCCACTAGAACAGAGGCTCTTAACTGGCAGTACTTACATATCTTTTGGAGATATGGCAAGCAAATGATGGGGTATTGGACTGGATCTATGAAAAAGTAAATAAAAAACTGAAACTAGATTTTCTGCAGTACTGAACCTGAAAATCAAAAAAGAAAAATCAAATGAGTAACATCGTCTGTAATGGGACATTCACTCTATATTATGTTTTGATTGCATAAAAACAATAGCAACTATCGCAGTTGTAGCTAGGTTATGTATTTGTGATCTTCTATTTTATTTATACACAGTATCCGATGTGTGTGTGTGTATGTATGTGTATATATATATATATATATATATATATATATATATATATATATATATGTATATATATATATATAGTGCCTTGCAAAAGTATTCACCTCCCCCCCCCCCCGTCATCTTTCCTGTTTTGTTGCCTCGCAACCTTGAATCACCACTTCAGCCCCGGAAGAATTTACCCCCTTCCTGACCAGGGCACTTTTTGCGATTCGGCACTGCGTCGCTTTAACTGACAATTGCGTATTCGTGCGACGTTGCACCCAAAAAAAATTGACGTCCTTTTTTTCCCACAAATAGAGCTTTCTTTTGCTGGTATTTGATCACCTCTGCAGTTTTTATTTATTTGTGCTATAAACAAAAAAAGAGCGACAATTTTGAAAAAACACAATATTTTGTACTTTTTACTATAAATATCCCAATTTTTTTTTAAAAAAAAGCTAATTTTTTTCAGTTTAGGCTGATATGTATCCTTCTACATATTTTTGGTAAAAAAAAAAAAAAAAATGGCAATAAGCGTATATTGATTGATTTGTGCAAAAGTTAGTGTCTACAAAATAGGGGATAGATTTATAGCATTTTTATTATTATTTTTTTTTTTTACTAGTAATGGCAGCGATCTGTGATTTTTATCGTGACTGTGACATTATGGCGGACACATCGGACAATTTTGACACATTTTTGGGACCATTGGCATTAATACAGCGATCAATGCTATAAAAATGCATTTATTACTGTAAAAATGTCACTGGCAGTGAAGGGGTTAACACTAGGGAGCGATCAAGGGGTTAACTGTGTTCCCTGGGAGGTGATGCTAACTGAAGGAGGAGGGAACTGACTAGAGGAAGTGACGGATCGTGGTTCCTAGCTAATAGGAACACACGATCTGTCACTCCTGTCAGTTTACACCCACTCGTCCCTGTTCTGTCTCTCCTGCTCACAATTGCTCGTGACCGGCGGTCATCGCAACCATCGGCCATGAGCATCAGCACCCCCGCTGTGCAGCGGGCGCATGTGCGCCTGCTATCCCGACCCCGCGAGACGACGTATAGCTGCGACGGCTCACACAGGGGAGCCAACCTGCCGCCGTATAACGGCAGCGGTTGGTCGGGAAGTGGATAACATGGATTGCTTGAGGATTTGCATCATTTAATTTTCAGAACATGCCCACAACTTTGAAGATTTTTTTTTATTATTGTGAAGCTAACAACAAATAGGACAAAATAACATACATTTTGGGAGTCTCCCACATGCCTTTTCACAAACTCAAAACGTTCCATTTTGTTTTCTGTTGAACTGGCCACTCTGCCATAAATCCCAACTTTATGGAGCGTACGGCTTATTGTCATCCTATGTACTGATACTCCAGTCTCTGCTGTGGAACTCTGCAGCTTCTCCAGGGTTACCTTAGGTCTCTGTGCTGCCTCTCTGATTTATCTTTGACCGGTCCGTGAGTTTTGGTGTGCTGTCATCTCTTGGTTGGTTTACTGTTGTGCCATGTTCTTTCCATTTGGTTATGATAGATTTGATGGTGCTCCTAGGGGTCATCAAAGATTTGGATATTTTTTATAGCCTAACCCTGACCTGTACTTCTCAACATTGTCCCTTACTTGTTTGGAGAGTTCCTTGGTCTTCATGGCAGTGTTTGGTTAGTGGTTCCTCTTGCTTAGGTGTTGCAGCCTCTGGGGCTTTTCAAAAAGGCGTGTATATGTAATTACAGATCATGTGACACTTAGATTGCACACAGGTGGACATCATTTCACTAATGATGTGACTTCTGAAGTTAATTGGTTGCACCAGAGCTTGTTATGGGCCTCATAACAAAGTGGGTGAATACATACGCACATGCCAATTATCAGTTTTTTATTTCTGAAAAATAGTTTTATGTATATATTTTTCTAATTTTACTTCACCAACTTAGACTATTGTGTTCTGATCCATCACATATAATTCAGATTAAAAAAACTTTGAACTAAATGCTGTAATGTAACAAAATAAAAAGGTAAAAAGCCAAGGGGGTAAATACTTTTGCAAGGCACTATATATATATATGTGTGTATATATATATATATATATATATATATATATATATATATATATATATATATATATATATATATATATATATATATATATATACACAGTGCCTTGTAAAAGTATTCACCCCCCTTGGCTTTTTACCAGGTGCATGGTGAATGCAGAATGACTAAAGTTGAGACAGGGGCTGAAGTAGACTAGATCAGAATTGAACCTCTGTAGGTGGTGAACTAGTCTGATGAAGCAAGTTCCTTTACAGTCCATGTTTCCAGCTCTCCTATGCAACCCAACCTGGCCTGGGTCCTCTGAGTCCCACACCGCCATATTACATATGTCCTCACCCTCTCACAGTCTCCTTTCTTCTTCCTCTCAAAATTTCCTGGGCTTTAGATTATATAGGGAAATGTAGTCTGCATTCAGCTTGTCTGGGTACAGAAGTCCTGCTATCAGCATACAATTTAATAATGCTTTGCTGTACTTTAGGCTGCTTTCACACTGGCGCATCAGCGGTAAAGCGCCGCTATTTTTAGCAGCGCTTTACCGTCGTTTTTGCTGAGGTTTTCGGCCTCTAACTAATTTTAACCCCCGCTAGCGGCAGAAAAAGAGTTAACACGACACGCAAAGCGCCACTGCAGCGGCGCTTTTCCAGAGGCGCTACCCATTCATTTCAATGGGCAGGGGTGGTTTAGGAGCGGTGTATACACCGCTCCTTCACCGCTCCAAAGATGCTGCTTGCAGGAGTCTTTTTAACGTCCTGCCAGTGCATCGCCTCAGTGTGAAAGCACTCAGGGCTTTCACACTGAGACTGCAGGGGAGCCGTTTTTCAGGCCCTTTACAGGTGCTATTTTTAGCCCAAAAGCGCCTGAAAAATGCCTCAATGTGAAAGGGGTGTTACTAATGTCTGAATAACTAAACTGCAGAACACTGTCATCTTGTGGGTTATTTACATCCTGCAATCAGTAACAGTGCAGTCTGTTACATACATATACAGTATATACTGTGTGATAACATCCTTATGAGTTTAATTTCGATGTTCTGTTACTAGCTAGCTATTTGTAAAGTAAAATCAAGCTACCTAATATGTTTGGTGATGATGGTGATTTCGACAGTCTGGCAAAATAGGTATGGGGAAATCCATTGGGAGCATGCAATTTTAAGAACCACTTTACTGCAGAATACACAAAAAAAGGAGGCCTGTCACAAATTATAAGGTTGTCACTGTGGGGCTGATATAACCTTCTGCATCCCAAAAGACTTGGAAACATAGTGGAGAATCAAGCCTTGCCTTGCAGGATTTTATAAAGTAGGCATGGCTTGAAGCTTCCAGTCTCAGTGCAGAAGCCTCAAGCACTCATGGAAAAGTTAATTAAGGTGTAATAATTGTGGAACTACTGTGATAACATTTGAAACTACTGGTTATCAAAACTTGTAGGCAATACACCAGTTTGCATATGCTTTAGGGCTGTTGGAGAGAATGCAGTACAAACTGGTGAATGTATATGATTTAGGACAGCAGAAGGCAGAGCCTTCTGCATGAAACCCATTGGTCTTTTTAGCTGTCTGTAGAGGTTGCATTCTGTTCACTACTACCACTTGACGACCAGGCCTTTTTCTGATACTTCTCACATACATGTAAAAATCTGTATTTTTTTGCTAGCGAATTACATAGAACACCCAAACATTATATATTTTTTAACAACTTCAGCCCTGGAAGAATTTACCCCCTTCCTGACCAGGCCATTTTTTGCGCTATGGCACTGCTTCCGCTTTAACTGACAATTGCGCGTGCGATGTCGTGCAATGCTGTACACATACAAAATTTACATCCTGTTTTTCCCACAAATAGAGCTTTCGTTTGGTGGTATTTGATTACTTCTGCGGTTTTTATTTTTTGCGCTATAAACAAAAGAAGAGTAACAAATTTGAAAAAAATTGAATATAGGTGAATGATTGCGCTGATATTAACCTCTTAATAGTGCACCTTAGTGTCCTAAAATACCATAAATATGTGATTTTAAACCTTATCTGTGCATGTGGTTGTGAACAAATAATAAGCAGTCCTCCTGAGAATTAACATACACTAAATAAATAAATAGACACAGATAAAAAATTTTGTACCAAAATTGTCCTTTGTAAAAGATCTTATAGGTAAGCCAAAATAAATGGTAGGAGTTTCAATAATAAATAAGCCAAAATAGATGCTCGGAAGTTCAATGATGAGTGTGCTTTGAAATAAATAGCAACAGGTTCAGCACCAGTTTCACAATTAAAGTGCCGTTGGTTTATGGTGGGATATTTTCGGATTTCAACAAGTTTCCCCGACATGCAAAGCAAGCACAGAAAACAAATCCATTGCGCAGAGATTTTAACCAGAGCGATGCTAAATATAATAAAACTAATCTCACTCACATATCCCCATTCGCATGATCGCATGAAAGAAAAAATGATCAGCTGCATTCAGCTAAGCGCTGGAGGCTCCTCATCCACCGCCAGTGCACACACAGACACTGCTGGAAACGTCACAGGCTCCTCCTCCCGACGCGTTGCGTCACCAGACACATGACTTTTTCAAATTTGAAAAAAACACTATCTTTTACTTTGTATACTTGTTATAATAATTATATTAAATTTTAAAAAAAAAACAATTTTTTTCCTCAGTTTGGGCCGATATGTATTCTTCTACATATTTTTGGTAAAAAAAAAAAAATCGCAATAAGCGTATATTGATTGGTTTGCGCAAAAGTTATAGCGTCTACAAAATTGTATTATTATTTTTTTCTTGTTTTACTAGTAATGTCGGCGATCTGCGATTTTTAGCGGTACTGCGATATTACCGAGGGCAAATTGAACACTTTTGACACATTTTTGGGACCAGTGACATTTATACAGCGATTGGTGCTATAAAAATGCACTGAATACTGTATAAATGTCGCAGGCAGGAAAGGGGTTAAAACTAGGGGGTTAACTGTGTTCCCTAGGTGTGTTCTAACTGTGGGGGGGATGGGACTGACTACGGGAGGGGACCGGCCGGTGTTCATACTTAGAATGAACACACGATCTGTCTCCTCTCCACTGACAGAACCGGGATTTGTGTGTTTACACACACAGATCCCAGTTCTCGCTCTGTCACGAGCGATTGCGGGTGCCCGGCGGTCATCGTGCCCACTGGGCACTCGTATTAGCTCCGGGGACTCGCTGCGGGCACGCTTGCGCCTCCTACAGCGTCTTAAAGGGCCAACGTATGGCTACGACAGATCGCCCAGGGGAGCCACCCTGACGCAGTATAACTGTGGTGGCTGGTCGGGAACTGGTTAAAGCAGAGCCTCTAGAGAATCAAATGGTGGGTGTTGCAATTTTTTATGTGACATAGTATTTGCTCAGTGGTATTTCAAACATAATTTTTTGGGAAAAAATACACTTTAATGAATTTCAATGCACAAAAACATTAAATACAATATAATACCCAATTGTTTGGTAAAATATAAACAATGTTATTATGGCAAGGAAATAGATACCAAACATATCACGTTTTAAAATTGTGCCGCCTGTGGATTACCCATAGGTGACGCTTTAAAAGCCTTTACAACTTACCACTTTAGATTTACACAGTAATGGTTTGTTTACAACCGGCAAAACTGGAAGTGAAGAAATACAAATAGTTTCCAGTTTCTTAGACTATAAAGATCATCGGGGTCGTTTCACTCCGCAATCAGCTCTATTTGCCCCAGAGCATAGTGAATCAGGTGACTTCTATCAGCCAATCATGTCCAAGGAAGAATGACGTTGTTTTATTTTCCTTGCTTGTGATTGTGTATTCTTTGCAAAGTGAAACACATGATTTCTAAACTCTAGAGAAAATTCTATTGCAAAGTGTAACAGCCTATTTGCCTTTAGTATATCAACCCCAATATGTATTATTTATTTTGATACCTTGTTTTCACATGCTTTTATGCTCATTCTTCTCAGGGAAACTGCAAAAACAGCCGTGTCTACAGAATTTTCTCATAAGAGCATTCATTGCACAAAAGCAATTGTATTTCTAGGCACAGCTGCAAGCAGACAATCAAACTGTCACTATTTACCATACGATAAGAACAAAATAAAACACACTGATTAATTTCTTGAAACATACTTTCTGTACATTTTAAACAACCCCTATTATACAGCCAACGTGTTGGATTTTGAGCTAGCATTAATCTACTTTGCAATTTAGTACTATTTCAGTGCACTGAGGATAATGGTTCACCTTTGAAGCCATCCTTAGAAAATAGAGTGTGACAAATGTGTTATAGGCATGAATTAAAATAACCTCACAGTAATATCATTTATAAGAGAAAATATTTTTGTTCAAGGTGAATTGCTTGGGGCAGAGCAGAGAGGCACACGCATAAAAAAAAATAACCCTTTAAATTGTGCTTAAAATTTATACAGTGAAATCTTTCATGCAGCAATGACTTTTCTCCACTGTTAAGCTGCAAAATTGATCAGACTGCATAATTTCTTATAACACCTTAGAACAGCCCCTGAAAAGATTGCAAGTATTGGGTTTTTCGGAAGTTTAAGCATTAAGGCGGAACTAAACCCTTCTAAACCTTTACAATAAAGGAAGCTACCATCTTAGCTTATGTTTGATCTGCAGTTGCTATGGAGCTGCACATGTGATCCGTTATGATACCAGCCATTTGATGGCTTGACAGTTCAGTTGAGAGCACAAGCAACTGTGACAGTTATCATTTATGACATGCCTTAAATGTAACTTTTTTGGGAAACCGTTAAATCATTGGGTTTAGTTCTACTTTAACTTAACTATTCTTAAAAGTAAAATTAACGGTGTGATTTCCATTTTTTAAATTTACCCTAACGTAATACTTGAAGTGACGTACATTTTATTTGCTTACTGATCCAGATGTAAGTTAATGTAATAAATATAGAGCTTTGTACGTTCTACACTATTGGAATTAGTCTTCACTTTGCAATCACTATGCCTCCCTTCTTTCCAACTGTTGAGATATCAACCCTTTAATGGAAGCTTTTTTTTTTTTCAATTCCTTTTCAACTTACAGACTTGCATTAAAATAAGAAGCAGTAAAGCACAACTATAGTGTAGCACTAATAAAAAAAAATTCTGGTAAAAGAAAAAAATGTTGCACTGTCATAAAATACGTGCTTATACAAGCTCATAAATGCATGACATCAAACAATTAATAATAATGTGCATATAGTGCCTCAGGCCAGTAAATAAAGTAAAAATTCATACAATTAATGCAATCCACAAAAATCTGTGCTATCATGCAAGGAAAATACAGTGCAAAAATCCTGAACAATTATAAAAAAGAATAAAAGTCTCAAATAGAGTCAGTTATTGAAAAATAGTGTTCAACATGTGCACATCCTATTGTGCTAGTGCTGTAGAATAAATTAGCCTCCTATCAGAAAAGTATGACCTTATTAGGGTCTGACCTCACTTTAGTGAGCACACCCCTGACTGTAGATATGGAAAGTATCTCCCAGCAGGAAGGCCCTTAAAGTGATTAATCACTTGAATACACTCTCCAGATAACTTCGCTAAAAATCTATCCCGCAAGATCATATGGAGCATGATGTATATAAAGAGAGAGAAGAAAACATCATTGCGCAACGTACATGCGTATTAATAATCTATTAAAAAAGGCATCTACTTAAAAAAATGGTTAAAAGGCAGGCATTGAGTACAGATTAGCATCCATTGCCCTGGCAGGTTTGCTGGCGTCATGGCTACTAGACATGTGCATTCGTTTTCATCCGAATGCATTTTCGTCCGAATTTCAGGTATTTTCGTTATCGTTTTAACAAACGATAACGAAAGTGCAGAATCCGAAAAACGAAAGATTCGACATAAACAAATGCTTTATTTTCGTTTTCATTGCTACAACAGTTCAATATAGATAGGAGATTCGACATGATGATGACAATAACAATCTGTGTCCATCAAACCTGTGGTTGAATGTGCCTAACCTTAACTCTATTAGTCCAAGATTATTCTACATAGAGAGAAAAGATTTGACGTAGGGGAGAAAAGATTTGACGTAGGGGAGAAAAGATTTGACGTAGGGGAGAAAAGATTCGACGTAGGGGAGAAAAGATAAATAAAAATAATGATGAATGTTATTGGCTGATTGTAACCAAAGAGGAGGAGCAGTAAAATAGCTAGAACTAAGTAAACACGTACTTTGGCTTATGGTGTCTGTTGAAAGTTCTAAGAAGATTCGACGGAGCAGGTAAACTATACGGCGTCGTACAGTTTAGCTGCTCCATCTAATCTTCTTTGAACATTCGACAGACACCATAAGCCTTCAATGACAGATTCGACCTTAATTTGGATTTTCGGACGAATGCAATTTTTAACGAAAAACGAAATAAATAAAAACGAATTTCGGGAGTAACTAAATAAATTTATTTTTCGGACGAAAACGAAATTCCGAAACAAAATATTTCAGTGTGCACATGTCTAATGGCTACTTCTTCCACCTGACGTACGCTTCGTCATAAGAGACGTCATCACTGGGGCAATGGGTGTAGCACTACAAAACAGAAAGCAGAGCAT
Source organism: Lithobates clamitans (assembly GCA_037952925.1). Lineage (NCBI taxonomy): Eukaryota > Metazoa > Chordata > Amphibia > Anura > Ranidae > Lithobates > Lithobates clamitans. Next base: position 16,348 of record JBBGZY010002687.1, read on the forward strand.
GTGTATGCAATGAGCAAAGTAAAGTGTCTAGTTCTTCAATGCTAACCTGCAATTGAGAATTCAGCAATTCAGCATAGACAGATTGTCTATCAATTATTAAAGACAGGTTGTAATCACTTATTGAAACCTAGCTCTGAAAAGTTTGTATATATCGGTCTGTGACACCAGGGCAAGAAATAACGGGAGCAGTAGTCACTGGGATAGGAAGTCATGTACAATAATAAACACTGTCAGAAGTTATACGTCTTTCTAATTTTACTAAAAAGTACTTAAAGCGGTTGTCTATCCGCACAAAAGAATAAGAAAAAAACCTGTAAGGCAAAGGCATAATGAGCTAGTATGCACCGCATACTAGCTCATTATGAAATACTTACCTTTGAACGAACGAGGTGTCATAAGCTGATCCCAGTCACCGCCGAGGGAGCTGACATTTCCCCTCAGCGTGTCTTCCGGGTTCGCGGCTCCGGGGCTGTGAGTGGCCAGAGCCGCAATGTCACTTGTCGTTAGACTTGTCTCCGGCAAGGTCCAGCAGCGTCTGCCAGACCTTCAGCCGGACCTTCACAGCGCATGCAACGCTGACGTCAGCGGCTGCATGCAAAGTGAATATCTCCTAAACCGTAAGGTTTAGGAGATATTCATTTTACCTAGAGGTAAGCCTTTTTATAAAAATAAAAAAAAGGGTATACAACCACTTTAAAAAAAGAAACTGACTTTACTGGTACAGAGGATGACACAGTAACTATTTAAAGAACATTCCATTCAATTTTAAGTATTAAATAACATATAAAAAGGCAACATATTCTCGTTTAATGAAATATGCATATCTCAAAATTAATTTGTGCAGAATCACATAATGTACATAATTTATAAATCTCCGATTGTAAGATCCACAAGGTCAATGTGTTTCACAAATATAGCTTCTTCAGGACCTTATCTTGAGATCCAATGAGCACAACCTAACTAAATAGAAAATAATTTAATCACATGATTATAACACATCTTTTTATTGAACTAGAACATAATTAAGTCAACCATGCATTTCCACATACCACTTTATAGCAGCACTTTGAGGTAACCCCAAATAGCGGCCACAGCTGTATTCCAAACTGGCTGTATAGATAGGGGAGACAAGGTGGATATCATGTGAAAAGCCTGATTCTAATATTAAAACCACTAAACGTAAACCGGTAAAAGGAAAACAAAAACAAAGCATATATTAGCATATAGTATAATAATGGTAGATGCCTCAATTTAACCAAATCCTCATAGATAAGCACTAGCCTGTCCTACGAAGACATATTCACCGCAGGCGAGAAATATATCTGTGCAACACTCGCTATACATCCCAAAACCTATAGGGGTAAGTATATTAGTAACCCTACAGTTATAAACCACAACAATTAATTGCAAATGTATTAAAGCGGGCACCCACCTGTCACCCACAGATGTACATCAAATGCATTGCTTACAGTGCCTTGAAAAAGTATTCATACCCCTTGAAATTTTCCACATTTTATGTTACAACCAAAAAAATAAATGTATTTTATTGGGATTTTATGTGATAGACCAGCACAAAGTGTCACATAATTTTGTACGGAAAATGATAAATGATTTTCAAAATTGTTTACAAATAAATATCTGAAAAGTGTGGCATGCATTTGTATTCAGCCCCCCTGAGTCAATACTTTGTAGAACCACCTTTTGCTGAAATTACAACTGCAAGTCTTTTTGGGTATATCTCTACCAGCTTTGCACATCTAGAGAGTGACATTTTTGCCCATTCTTCTTTGCAAAATAGCTCAAGCTCTGTCCGATTGGATGGAGAGCATCTGTCAACAGCAGTTTTCAAGTCTTGCCACAGATTCTCAATTGGATTAAGGTCTGGGCTTTGACTGGCCATTCTAACACATAAATATTCTTTGATCTAAACTAGGGATCTCCAAACTACGGCCCTTCAGCTGTTGCGGAACTACACGTCCCATGAGGCCCCACGGGGAACTCAGTCATGCAACGCAGCAACTGACCAATCAGAATGATTCATCACTTTCTTCGTCCATTTCTGATCCAACAGGTTCCTGTCCCACAGGTTCCTCTACCTCCAATTCAACACGAAAACAATCTCGTTATAGTGGTGGCACCTCTCCAGCAGCACCCAGGAAGGGTAAAAAGAATTCCTCTAAACATCAATCAGCACATACACCAGGAGACCGTTCTCCGACGCCTAATCAGTCGGCTGGTGGGACAGGTTCTTTTACACTGCACAATTTGATTCCCAAGGTTCTTGGGTCAGCTTTAGTTAATCCCAAGAAGGCACTAATTGATATTGATTTTTTAGATCTGACTTCACCAGATCTGAAGAAACAACAACAAACCAGGATAGACACATTTGTTTACAAACCACCTCTCACACCCCTACCCAGCACTTCTACGACACCCATCAATTAAATATTTTTAACCTCACCTCTAGTTTTTTGTCACAGGGTGAGTTGTCAGCACTACAACTGGGCCTTGGCTTTTTTGCTCTTTAACCCATACACATTAATGAAACTATCAAAGATATATACCACTTTGCACGTAATTTAACTTTCAAATTCATTTTTGACAAAGACCGCCAAAATGTTAATCTTGAACGTGAACTCACTGAACGCACTAGGCACTTTACCATGGAAGTGCCCTGATGTTTCTGTATGACGAGAGCGCCAGTCAGGATACCCTGGGTTCACAGCAAGACCCCACAGGGGACTCCACTGGCACTACAGCAATGGCAGTCTCATTCCTTACGCAATCTAATGTTCCCATCAAATTTAAACCCAAATCACGCAACTTTCCAGACTTCATGACTTACCCAGCTATCTAGGACTTTCTTCATCAATCTATTAATGACCTTAAGCGAAACAAATGGCAAGACTTCCCATCCAATCTCACCCCTAATCAATTACGAGCACTCAGACACCTACAAAAACGCAATGACATAATTATTAAACCATCTGATAAGGGTGGCAATATTATTGTCATGTCCCACTTACAATATCAGACCATGTGTCTTGAGGTTTTAAACAACTCCACATGGTATAAACCTATTGCATCTACTAAAATCAATGGATTTATTGACGAGTTTAGAGAACTGTGCACTGGTGCGTTTTGGCGGGGCCTGATAGATAGGGATACTCTCAATTATCTGATTCCCAAAAACCCTTGAATCCCCACTTTTTACACATTGCCAAAGACACACAAGAATCTTTCCTGTCCCCCAAGAAGGCCTATTGTATTGCATTGGCTCTTTAATGGACAATGCTAGCAAATTTGTGGACAGTTTTCTGATGCCACACGTACTGAGCTTACATCTTACATCCGTGATACAACAGACCTCCGGAGACATATTAAGGGGATTCAGGTCCCTCGGGACTCCCTCCTCATGGCTATTGATGTCCAGTCTTTATACTCGAGCATCCCCCACGAGAGGGGAGTGTCAATTGCCAGGTTTTTTCTAATGGAACAGGAACGTACGTCCTGGCCCCTAAATTATTTGTTTTACAATTACTATATCTTTCATACTTACACAGAATTTCTTCATTTTTGAAGATCAACACTTCCTACAGGCCCAAGGCATGGCCATGGGCACATCTTGTGCCCCATCCTACGCCAATTTATTACTCGGAGCCTGGGAAAGAATTGTCTTTTCCAACGATTAACATACCATTTTCCTACAGTCTGTGCTTTGTTGGTATAGATTCATAGACGACCTATTTGTGGTATGGACCGGCTCTGTAGCCCAGTTAAACAAATTTATCCAGCTATTGAACGTCAATTCTATGAATCTACACTTCATGGTTAATTTTGATGCTACACAGATCCCGTTCTTGGATCTGTTGATCATCAAGAACTCTGATGGCACACTGGATACAGATCTTTATCGGAATCCAACAGCAGGGAACACCCTGCTGCAGGCTTCCAGTGCTCATCCTAAGCCTCTTATGCGCAGTATCCCTTATGCGCAGTATTTGCTACTGTGCAGGAACTGCACACGAGAGGAGGATTTATATATTCAGGCTGCTTCTCTATGTGAACGTTTGCTTTTGAGAGGCTACTCCCCGACCAATCTGAGGAGGGCCTTCAATAAAGCACTTACACGTACTAGAACATCTCTGTCATATCCCCCTCCACACACAAGCTGTACCAACGCTGTTAAATGTTCAGCACATCAGGGCCAGCTTCGGGATATTCTCACCAAGCATTGGCACCTCTTAACAGATTACCATATCTTAAACAAACATCTCCGTAGCACTCCTGAACTAGTTTTCCGTAGAGCTAATTCCCTTAAAGATCGCTTAACCAGCAGCCACTATCAATCTGACACAAGTCATCCCTTGAGATCGAGGGGCACTTTTCAATGTGGGCACTACCCTCGGTGCCCTTGGATTCTCACGGGTACAACCTTCATAGTCCCCAATTGGGAACTTTTCCCCCCTCACACCTCAGCCCATTGTGGCACTACTGGAGTCGTGTATTTAATGCTTTGCGATTGCAGGGCGTTTTATGTAGGGAAGACTATCAGGGAATTAAGGCAGAGAATTGGGGACCATTTACATCACTCAGTAAATGGAAAACTTACCACCATTGGCCGGCACATAGGCCTTTACCATAAATGTAACACTCTAGCTGTTAAATTTTTGGCCCTGTAGGTGGTACCCCTGGATACCAGAGGGGGTGACTGTGACATGGTGCTCTTGCAGCGGGAGACTTGAGAGGCTTAAGGCCACTATTCCACACGGCCTGAACAAAGTTAACTCCTTCAGACCATTCTTGTAATTTTTGTCCCCTAGAGTTCCCCCTTAGGTTCCCGTAGGTCTTGCTTCAACTTTGAATTTGTAGTCACATTCCTGTATATTTACTCTGTCATGGCAACTGGCTACTGGGTTAGCTACGCTTATTGGTCCTATAATAGGTAATTCTTTATGTCCTCTGCTTTGGTTTAAATATGCCCTTTGTGTTTGTGTATCTATATGTTCTTATTTTCCTTTATTATCTACCTCAGCCTCAGGCTCTATATATCCCTGAGTCTCCGATGTGAATTTTAATGGTTGCTATGGCCCCCAAGGGGATTTATCCAATCCCTGCATACCAATTGCATGTACTTTATTTTGCACTGTGAATACATTTTTCTCTTAAACACTTGCACACGTCCTGGCTTGGGCTTCCACCCTTTGGCCATAGGGCGGGTGTGCATGCGCGCACAACTTCTTCGTGCGTGCGCACTGCGGGAGCTCTGACCGTGTGACGTCACGCGCTGCCCACGGCCGGCGTTCGTGAAACATCACAGGGTTGGGTACTAGAAACAGCAGGCATTTGATTGCTTGTCCATGTGCTGGACTCTGGGCCCAGGAACGCTGTTTGCTAACAAGCCTACAGTAAGTTACCTATCTCTGAGACTTATATTACATGTTTATTGCAGCCACTGTGCAGCCTTCCCTGTTTAAGGGAAATGGCAATAGGCTAATTTATTTATTCTGGGTACTGTGTTTCTTTCCATAGGCTACGTGGGTGGGAGTGTTGTGCTTTATTGTGCTGTCACTCTCTACCCTCTCTGTATAGTGCTCCATATCGCTGCTGTACACTGGTACCCTCTTCCCTAGTGGGACTTTTTCTTCCCAGGACACCCTATTCTCTGTATTTCGATACAAGGTATAAACTATGTCCTTCTTCACAGATCCCCACTTTATTCACTTCTATCCACCCCTCCTTTGTTTGTCACAATCTCCATTTCCTTTCCCTTCCCTCTTCCTCTCTCCTTGTTTTTCCTTCTCCTCTCTCCCTTCCCTCCCCTCTCATTTGCCCCCCCTTCTCTCCTTTTTTTTCTCCCCTCCCCCCTTTTTCCTCCACCCCCTTTCCTTTCCCCGTTTTTCCCCTCCCTTCTCTCCCCTTCCTCCTTCCTCTCCCCCTTCCTTCCCTCTCCCTTTCCTTCATTTCCCTATAAACCAAATCTCTCCTTTCCCCCCTCCCTCCCTTCCTCTCCCCCTTGTTTAACGGCCCCTTTTCACCCCTCCTACCTTTCCCTTTTCAACTCCCCTACAAACCCCCCATCTTGTCTAGTAGCCTGCTTCACCACACAACACACAACCTTCAACCTAATTTTACTATTATTATTTTTTATATATTTTTCATATATTTTTTATATCTACTTTTTTTGCTGTGTTTTTCAATTCGTTCACATTTAATCTGTTAGTTTTTCACACTTTCATCCACTTATCACTTTACTGTCCTCCACCCAATCAAACCTTCACAGCCTCATCCTTTTCACTTGCAGTCTCTCATTTAACCTAATCACCCCAGTCACATCCTCACATCCCCTCACCTGTAGTGTTCTCCAAGTACATAGTTCACCCATTTCATCTGCCTTATTCTATTCAGATTCCAGCCCATTGTTCTGTTAGTCCCCCCTAGTCACCGTGGGAGACCCCCCTTTTGGTGACGCCTTGTGCCCTGTGCCTGCCGGGATGTGGGTAAGCAGTCTCGCTTTTGCCTCTGTATATATAAATATATTGTTTAACTGATATATTGTATTAAATACTGTTACCTTTTTATGTCTTTGGTCAATTATACTGTCATTGATCATTTGTTAATCAAATTACAGATATCCTCCTGATGAAGCGGCATTAGTCCACAAACTAGTTGAGATGGTATCTGTGATCAACTATCCCACTGTGATCTTAAACTTTTGTATAATTTTATGCACCTGCCTATATACTTGACCTTACCCCTATTGTACTGTACCAAGATAGTCCAATTGCCCTACCCCTTTGGGGAGGCTTGGTTGGGGACCAGGCTCCCGATCTCTGTATCCCATGAGGCATTGTAAAACTCTGACATTCACATACATGACTAGGCATGATAGGAATTGTAGTTCCTGAACAACTGGAGGGCCATCGTTTGGAGACCCCTGATATTGTGGCTCTGACTGTATGTTTAGTGTTGTTGTCCTGCTGGAAGGTGAACCTCAGTCTCTAGTCTTTTGCAGTCACTAACAGGTTTTCTTTTAAGGTTGCCCTGTATTTGGCTCCTTCCATCTTCCCATCAACTCTGACCAGTTTCCCTGTCCCTGCTGAAGAAAAGCATCCCCACAACATGATGCTGCCACCATAATGTTTCACGGTGGGGATGGTGTATTTAAGGTGATGAGCAGTGTTAGT
>JBBGZY010002688.1:0-193211 GCA_037952925.1 Lithobates clamitans
TATAGGGTGGTATATAGAGTATATAGGGTGGTATATAGAGTACATAGGGTGGTATATAGAGTACATAGGGTGGTATATAGAGTATATAGGATGGTATATAGAGTACATAGGATGGTATATAGAGTATATAGGATGGTATATAGAGTACATAGGGTGGTATATAGAGTACATAGGATGGTATATAGAGTATATAGGATGGTATATAGAGTATATAGGGTGGTATATAGAGTACATAGGGTGGTATATAGAGTACATAGGATGGTATATAGAGTATATAGGATGTATATAAAGTACATAGGATGGTATATAGAGTACATAGGGTGGTCTATAAAGTACATAGGGTGGTATATAGAGTACATAGGATGGTATATAGAGTACATAGGATGGTATATAGAGTACATAGGATGGTATATAGGGTACATAGGATGGTATATAGAGTATATAGGATGGTATATAGAGTACATAGGATGGTATATAGAGTACATAGGATGGTATATAGAGTATATAGGATGGTATATAGAGTATACAGGATGGTATATAGAGTATATAGTGTGGTATATAGAGTACATAGGATGGTATATAGGGTACATAGGATGGTATATAGAGTATATAGGATGGTATATAGAGTACATAGGATGGTATATAGAGTATATAGGGTGGTATATAGAGTACATAGGATGGTATATAGAGTATATAGGATGGGATATAGAGTACATAGGGTGGTATATAGAGTATATAGGATGGTATATAGAGTAAATAGGATGGTATATAGAGTACATAGGGTGGTATATAGAGTATATAGGATGGTATATAGAGTATATAGGATGGTATATAGAGTACATAGGATGGTATATAGAGTATATAGGATGGTATATAGAGTATATAGGGTGGTATGTAGAGTACATAGGATGGTATATAGAGTACATAGGATGGTATATAGAGTATATAGGATGGTATATAGAGTACATAGGATGGTATATAGAGTACATAGGATGGTATATAGAGTACATAGGATGGTATATAGAGTACATAGGATGGTATATAGAGTATATAGGGTGGTATATAGAGTACATAGGATGGTATATAGAGTACATAGGATGGTATATAGAGTATATAGGGTGGTATATAGAGTACATAGGAGGGTATATAGAGTATATAGGATGTATATAAAGTACATAGGATGGTATATAGAGTACATAGGGTGGTATATAGAGTACATAGGGTGGTATATAGAGTACATAGGATGGTATATAGAGTACATAGGGTGGTATATAGAGTACATAGGATGGTATATAGAGTATATAGGATGGTATATAGAGTACATAGGATGGTATATAGAGTATATAGGATGGTATATAGAGTATATAGGGTGGTATATAGAGTACATAGGATGGTATATAGAGTATATAGGATGGTATATAGAGTACATAGGATGGTATATAGAGTATACAGGATGGTATATAGAGTATATAGTGTGGTATATAGAGTACATAGGATGGTATATAGAGTACATAGGATGGTATATAGAGTATATATGGTGGTATATAGAGTACATAGGATGGTATATAGGGTACATAGGATGGTATATAGCGTATATAGGATGGTATATAGAGTACATAGAATGGTATATAGAGTATATAGGATGGTATATAGAGTACATAGGATGGTATATAGAGTACATAGGATGGTATATAGAGTATATAGGGTGGTATATAGAGTACATAGGATGGTATATAGAGTATATTGGATGGTATATAGAGTACATAGGGAGGTATATAGAGTATATAGGATGGTATATAGAGTACATAGGAAGGTATATAGAGTATATAGCGTGGTATATAGAGTACATAGGATGGTATATAGAGTATATAGGATGGGATATAGAGTACTAGGGTTATATAGAGTACATAGGGTGGTATATAGAGTATATAGGATGGTATATAGAGTATATAGGATGGTATATAGAGTACATAGGGTGGTATATAGAGTACATAGGATGGTATATAGAGTATATAGGATGGTATATAGAGTATATAGGGTGGTATATAGAGTACATAGGATGGTATATAGAGTACATAGGATGGTATATAGAATACATAGGATGGTATATAGAGTATATAGGGTGGTATATAGAGTACATAGGGTGGTATATAGAGTACATAGGATGGTATATAGAGTACATAGGGTGGTATATAGAGTACATAGGGTGGTATATAGAGTACATAGGGTGGTATATAGAGTATATAGGATGGTATATAGAGTACATAGGATGGTATATAGAGTATATAGGATGGTATATAGAGTACATAGGGTGGTATATAGAGTACATAGGATGGTATATAGAGTATATAGGATGGTATATAGAGTATATAGGGTGGTATATAGAGTACATAGGGTGGTATATAGAGTACATAGGAGGGTATATAGAGTATATAGGATGTATATAAAGTACATAGGATGGTATATAGAGTACATAGGGTGGTCTATAAAGTACATAGGGTGGTATATAGAGTACATAGGATGGTATATAGAGTACACAGGATGGTATATAGAGTACATAGGATGGTATATAGGGTACATAGGATGGTATATAGAGTATATAGGATGGTATATAGAGTACATAGGATGGTATATAGAGTACATAGGATGGTATATAGAGTATATAGGATGGTATATAGAGTATACAGGATGGTATATAGAGTATATAGTGTGGTATATAGAGTATATGGTGTGGTATATAGAGTACATAGGATGGTATATAGGGTACATAGGATGGTATATAGAGTATATAGGATGGTATATAGAGTACATAGGATGGTATATAGAGTATATAGGGTGGTATATAGAGTACATAGGATGGTATATAGAGTATATAGGATGGGATATAGAGTACATAGGGTGGTATATAGAGTATATAGGTGGTATATAGAGTATATAGGATGGTATATAGAGTACATAGGGTGGTATATAGAGTACATAGGATGGTATATAGAGTATATAGGATGGTATATAGAGTACATAGGGTGGTATTAGAGTACATAGGATGGTATATAAAGTACATAGGGTGGTATATAGAGTATATAGGGTGGTATATAGAGTACATAGGGTGGTATATAGAGTATATAGGATGGTATATAGAGTATATAGGGTGGTATATAGAGTACATAGGATGGTATAAAGTACATAGGGTGGTATATAGAGTACATAGGATGGTATATAAGTACATAGGGTGGTATATAGAGTATATAGGGTGGTATATAGAGTACATAGGGTGGTATATAGAGTATATCGGATGGTATATAGAGTATATAGGGTGGTATATAGAGTACATAGGATGGTATATAGAGTATATAGGGTGGTATATAGAGTATATAGGGTGGTATATAGAGTACATAGGATGGTATATAGAGTATATAGGATGGTATATAGAGTATATAGGATGGTATATAGAGTACATAGGGTGGTATATAGAGTATATAGGATGTTATATAGAGTACATAGGATGGTATATAGAGTATATAGGGTGGTATATAGAGTATATAGGATGGTATATAGAGTATATAGGATGGTATATAGAGTATATAGGATGGTATATAGAGTATATAGGGTGGTATATAGAGTACATAGGATGGTATATAGAGTACATAGGATGGTATATAGAGTACATAGGGTGGTATATAGAGTACATAGGAAGGTATATAGAGTACATAGGGTGGTATATAGAGTACATAGGGTGGTATATAGAGTATATAGGATGGTATATAGAGTACATAGGGTGGTATATAGAGTATATAGGATGGTATATAGAGTACAAAGGATGGTATATAGAGTATATAGGGTGGTATATAGAGTATATAGGATGGTATATAGAGTATATAGGATGGTATATAGAGTACATCGGGTGGTATATAGAGTATATAGGATGGTATATAGAGTACAAAGGATGGTATATAGAGTATATAGGGTGGTATATAGAGTATATAGGATGGTATATAGAGTATATAGGATGGTATATAGAGTATATAGGATGGTATATAGAGTACATAGGGTGGTATATAGAGTATATAGGATGTTATATAGAGTACATAGGATGGTATATAGAGTACATGGGGTGGTATATAGAGTATATAGGGTGGTATATAGAGTATATAGGAAGGTATATAGAGTATATAGGGTGGTATATAGAGTACATAGGATGGTATATAGAGTATATAGGGTGGTATATAGAGTATATAGGGTGGTATATAGAGTACATAGGGTGGTATATAGAGTACATAGGGTGGTATATAGAGTATATAGGATGGTATATAGAGTACATAGGATGGTATATAGAGTATATAGGATGGTATATAGAGTACATAGGGTGGTATATAGAGTACATAGGATGGTATATAGAGTATATAGGATGGTATATAGAGTATATAGGGTGGTATATAGAGTACATAGGGTGGTATATAGAGTACATAGGATGGTATATAGAGTATATAGGATGTATATAAAGTACATAGGATGGTATATAGAGTACATAGGGTGGTCTATAAAGTACATAGGGTGGTATATAGAGTACATAGGATGGTATATAGAGTACATAGGATGGTATATAGAGTACATAGGATGGTATATAGGGTACATAGGATGGTATATAGAGTATATAGGATGGTATATAGAGTACATAGGATGGTATATAGAGTACATAGGATGGTATATAGAGTATATAGGATGGTATATAGAGTATACAGGATGGTATATAGAGTATATAGTGTGGTATATAGAGTACATAGGATGGTATATAGGGTACATAGGATGGTATATAGAGTATATAGGATGGTATATAGAGTACATAGGATGGTATATAGAGTATATAGGGTGGTATATAGAGTACATAGGATGGTATATAGAGTATATAGGATGGGATATAGAGTACATAGGGTGGTATATAGAGTATATAGGATGGTATATAGAGTACATAGGATGGTATATAGAGTATATAGGATGGTATATAGAGTACATAGGATGGTATATAGAGTATATAGGATGGTATATAGAGTATATAGGGTGGTATGTAGAGTACATAGGATGGTATATAGAGTACATAGGATGGTATATAGAGTATATAGGATGGTATATAGAGTACATAGGATGGTATATAGAGTACATAGGATGGTATATAGAGTACATAGGATGGTATATAGAGTACATAGGATGGTATATAGAGTATATAGGGTGGTATATAGAGTACATAGGATGGTATATAGAGTACATAGGATGGTATATAGAGTATATAGGGTGGTATATAGAGTACATAGGAGGGTATATAGAGTATATAGGATGTATATAAAGTACATAGGATGGTATATAGAGTACATAGGGTGGTATATAGAGTACATAGGGTGGTATATAGAGTACATAGGATGGTATATAGAGTACATAGGGTGGTATATAGAGTACATAGGATGGTATATAGAGTATATAGGATGGTATATAGAGTACATAGGATGGTATATAGAGTATATAGGATGGTATATAGAGTATATAGGGTGGTATATAGAGTACATAGGATGGTATATAGAGTATATAGGATGGTATATAGAGTACATAGGATGGTATATAGAGTATACAGGATGGTATATAGAGTATATAGTGTGGTATATAGAGTACATAGGATGGTATATAGAGTACATAGGATGGTATATAGAGTATATATGGTGGTATATAGAGTACATAGGATGGTATATAGGGTACATAGGATGGTATATAGCGTATATAGGATGGTATATAGAGTACATAGAATGGTATATAGAGTATATAGGATGGTATATAGAGTACATAGGATGGTATATAGAGTACATAGGATGGTATATAGAGTATATAGGGTGGTATATAGAGTACATAGGATGGTATATAGAGTATATTGGATGGTATATAGAGTACATAGGGAGGTATATAGAGTATATAGGATGGTATATAGAGTACATAGGAAGGTATATAGAGTATATAGCGTGGTATATAGAGTACATAGGATGGTATATAGAGTATATAGGATGGGATATAGAGTACATAGGGTGGTATATAGAGTACATAGGGTGGAATATAGAGTATATAGGATGGTATATAGAGTATATAGGATGGTATATAGAGTACATAGGGTGGTATATAGAGTACATAGGATGGTATATAGAGTATATAGGATGGTATATAGAGTATATAGGGTGGTATATAGAGTACATAGGATGGTATATAGAGTACATAGGATGGTATATAGAATACATAGGATGGTATATAGAGTATATAGGGTGGTATATAGAGTACATAGGGTGGTATATAGAGTACATAGGATGGTATATAGAGTACATAGGGTGGTATATAGAGTACATAGGGTGGTATATAGAGTACATAGGGTGGTATATAGAGTATATAGGATGGTATATAGAGTACATAGGATGGTATATAGAGTATATAGGATGGTATATAGAGTACATAGGGTGGTATATAGAGTACATAGGATGGTATATAGAGTATATAGGATGGTATATAGAGTATATAGGGTGGTATATAGAGTACATAGGGTGGTATATAGAGTACATAGGAGGGTATATAGAGTATATAGGATGTATATAAAGTACATAGGATGGTATATAGAGTACATAGGGTGGTCTATAAAGTACATAGGGTGGTATATAGAGTACATAGGATGGTATATAGAGTACATAGGATGGTATATAGAGTACATAGGATGGTATATAGGGTACATAGGATGGTATATAGAGTATATAGGATGGTATATAGAGTACATAGGATGGTATATAGAGTACATAGGATGGTATATAGAGTATATAGGATGGTATATAGAGTATACAGGATGGTATATAGAGTATATAGTGTGGTATATAGAGTATATGGTGTGGTATATAGAGTACATAGGATGGTATATAGGGTACATAGGATGGTATATAGAGTATATAGGATGGTATATAGAGTACATAGGATGGTATATAGAGTATATAGGGTGGTATATAGAGTACATAGGATGGTATATAGAGTATATAGGATGGGATATAGAGTACATAGGGTGGTATATAGAGTATATAGGATGGTATATAGAGTATATAGGATGGTATATAGAGTACATAGGGTGGTATATAGAGTACATAGGATGGTATATAGAGTATATAGGATGGTATATAGAGTATATAGGGTGGTATATAGAGTACATAGGATGGTATATAAAGTACATAGGGTGGTATATAGAGTATATAGGGTGGTATATAGAGTACATAGGGTGGTATATAGAGTATATAGGATGGTATATAGAGTATATAGGGTGGTATATAGAGTACATAGGATGGTATATAAAGTACATAGGGTGGTATATAGAGTACATAGGATGGTATATAAAGTACATAGGGTGGTATATAGAGTATATAGGGTGGTATATAGAGTACATAGGGTGGTATATAGAGTATATCGGATGGTATATAGAGTATATAGGGTGGTATATAGAGTACATAGGATGGTATATAGAGTATATAGGGTGGTATATAGAGTATATAGGGTGGTATATAGAGTACATAGGATGGTATATAGAGTATATAGGATGGTATATAGAGTATATAGGATGGTATATAGAGTACATAGGGTGGTATATAGAGTATATAGGATGTTATATAGAGTACATAGGATGGTATATAGAGTATATAGGGTGGTATATAGAGTATATAGGATGGTATATAGAGTATATAGGATGGTATATAGAGTATATGGGGTGGTATATAGAGTATATAGGATGTTATATAGAGTACATAGGATGGTATATAGAGTATATAGGGTGGTATATAGAGTATATAGGATGGTATATAGAGTATATAGGATGGTATATAGAGTATATAGGATGGTATATAGAGTATATAGGGTGGTATATAGAGTACATAGGATGGTATATAGAGTACATAGGATGGTATATAGAGTACATAGGGTGGTATATAGAGTACATAGGAAGGTATATAGAGTACATAGGGTGGTATATAGAGTACATAGGGTGGTATATAGAGTATATAGGATGGTATATAGAGTACATAGGGTGGTATATAGAGTACATAGGATGGTATATAGAGTACAAAGGATGGTATATAGAGTATATAGGGTGGTATATAGAGTATATAGGATGGTATATAGAGTATATAGGATGGTATATAGAGTATATAGGATGGTATATAGAGTACATAGGATGGTATATAGAGTACATAGGATGGTATATAGAGTACATAGGGTGGTATATAGAGTATATAGGATGGTATATAGAGTACATGGGGTGGTATATAGAGTATATAGGGTGGTATATAGAGTATATAGGAAGGTATATAGAGTATATAGGGTGGTATATAGAGTACATAGGATGGTATATAGAGTATATAGGGTGGTATATAGAGTATATAGGGTGGTATATAGAGTATATAGGAAGGTATATAGAGTATATAGGGTGGTATATAGAGTACATAGGATGGTATATAGAGTATATAGGGTGGTATATAGAGTATATAGGGTGGTATATAGAGTACATAGGGTGGTATATAGAGTACATAGGGTGGTATATAGAGTATATAGGATGGTATATAGAGTACATAGGATGGTATATAGAGTATATAGGATGGTATATAGAGTACATAGGGTGGTATATAGAGTACATAGGATGGTATATAGAGTATATAGGATGGTATATAGAGTATATAGGGTGGTATATAGAGTACATAGGGTGGTATATAGAGTATATAGGATGTATATAAAGTACATAGGATGGTATATAGAGTACATAGGGTGGTCTATAAAGTACATAGGGTGGTATATAGAGTACATAGGATGGTATATAGAGTACATAGGATGGTATATAGAGTACATAGGATGGTATATAGGGTACATAGGATGGTATATAGAGTATATAGGATGGTATATAGAGTACATAGGATGGTATATAGAGTACATAGGATGGTATATAGAGTATATAGGATGGTATATAGAGTATACAGGATGGTATATAGAGTATATAGTGTGGTATATAGAGTATATGGTGTGGTATATAGAGTACATAGGATGGTATATAGGGTACATAGGATGGTATATAGAGTATATAGGATGGTATATAGAGTACATAGGATGTTATATAGAGTATATAGGGTGGTATATAGAGTACATAGGATGGTATATAGAGTATATAGGATGGGATATAGAGTACATAGGGTGGTATATAGAGTATATAGGATGGTATATAGAGTAAATAGGATGGTATATAGAGTACATAGGGTGGTATATAGAGTACATAGGATGGTATATAGAGTATATAGGATGGTATATAGAGTACATAGGATGGTATATAGAGTATATAGGATGGTATATAGAGTATATAGGGTGGTATGTAGAGTACATAGGATGGTATATAGAGTACATAGGATGGTATATAGAGTATATAGGATGGTATATAGAGTACATAGGATGGTATATAGAGTACATAGGATGGTATATAGAGTACATAGGATGGTATATAGAGTATATAGGGTGGTATATAGAGTACATAGGATGGTATATAGAGTACATAGGATGGTATATAGAGTATATAGGGTGGTATATAGAGTACATAGGAGGGTATATAGAGTATATAGGATGTATATAAAGTACATAGGATGGTATATAGAGTACATAGGGTGGTATATAGAGTACATAGGGTGGTATATAGAGTACATAGGATGGTATATAGAGTACATAGGGTGGTATATAGAGTACATAGGATGGTATATAGAGTATATAGGATGGTATATAGAGTACATAGGATGGTATATAGAGTATATAGGATGGTATATAGAGTATATAGGGTGGTATATAGAGTACATAGGATGGTATATAGAGTATATAGGATGGTATATAGAGTACATAGGATGGTATATAGAGTATACAGGATGGTATATAGAGTATATAGTGTGGTATATAGAGTACATAGGATGGTATATAGAGTATATATGGTGGTATATAGAGTACATAGGATGGTATATAGGGTACATAGGATGGTATATAGCGTATATAGGATGGTATATAGAGTACATAGAATGGTATATAGAGTATATAGGATGGTATATAGAGTACATAGGATGGTATATAGAGTACATAGGATGGTATATAGAGTATATAGGGTGGTATATAGAGTACATAGGATGGTATATAGAGTACATAGGATGGTATATAGAGTATATAGGATGGTATATAGAGTACATAGGGTGGTATATAGAGTACATAGGATGGTATATAGGGTACATAGGATGGTATATAGCGTATATAGGATGGTATATAGAGTACATAGAATGGTATATAGAGTATATAGGATGGGATATAGAGTACATAGGGTGGTATATAGAGTATATAGGATGGTATATAGAGTATATAGGATGGTATATAGAGTACATAGGGTGGTATATAGAGTACATAGGATGGTATATAGGGTACATAGGATGGTATATAGCGTATATAGGATGGTATATAGAGTACATAGGATGGTATATAGAGTATATATGGTGGTATATAGAGTACATAGGATGGTATATAGGGTACATAGGATGGTATATAGCGTATATAGGATGGTATATAGAGTACATAGAATGGTATATAGAGTATATAGGATGGTATATAGAGTACATAGGATGGTATATAGAGTATATAGGATGGGATATAGAGTACATAGGGTGGTATATAGAGTATATAGGATGGTATATAGAGTATATAGGATGGTATATAGAGTACATAGGGTGGTATATAGAGTACATAGGATGGTATATAGGGTACATAGGATGGTATATAGCGTATATAGGATGGTATATAGAGTACATAGGATGGTATATAGAGTATATATGGTGGTATATAGAGTACATAGGATGGTATATAGGGTACATAGGATGGTATATAGCGTATATAGGATGGTATATAGAGTACATAGAATGGTATATAGAGTATATAGGATGGTATATAGAGTACATAGGATGGTATATAGAGTACATAGGATGGTTAATAGAGTACATAGGATGGTTAATAGAGTACATAGGATGGTATATAGAGTATATAGGGTGGTATATAGAGTACATAGGATGGTATATAGAGTACATAGGATGGTATATAAAGGATATTGGATGGTATATAGAGTACATAGGGAGGTATATAGAGTATATAGGATGGTATATAGAGTACATAGGAAGGTATATAGAGTATATAGCGTGGTATATAGAGTACATAGGATGGTATATAGAGTATATAGGATGGGATATAGAGTACATAGGGTGGTATATAGAGTATATAGGATGGTATATAGAGTATATAGGATGGTATATAGAGTACATAGGGTGGTATATAGAGTACATAGGATGGTATATAGAGTACATAGGGTGGTATATAGAGTATATAGGATGGTATATAGAGTACATAGGGTGGTATATAGAGTACATAGGATGGTATATAGAGTATACAGGATGGTATATAGAGTATATAGTGTGGTATATAGAGTACATAGGATGATATATAGAGTATATATGGTGGTATATAGAGTACATAGGATGGTATATAGGGTACATAGGATGGTATATAGAGTATATAGGATGGTATATAGAGTACATAGAATGGTATATAGAGTATATAGGATGGTTAATAGAGTACATAGGATGGTATATAGAGTATATAGGGTGGTATATAGAGTACATAGGATGGTTAATAGAGTACATAGGATGGTATATAGAGTATATAGGGTGGTATATAGAGTACATAGGATGGTATATAGAGTATATAGGATGGTATATAGAGTACATAGGATGGTATATAGAGTATATAGGATGGGATATAGAGTACATAGGGTGGTATATAGAGTACATAGGATGGTATATAGAGTATATAGGATGGTATATAGAGTACATAGGGTGGTATATAGAGTACATAGGATGGTATATAGAGTACATAGGGTGGTATATAGAGTATATAGGATGGTATATAGAGTACATAGGATGGTATATAGAGTACATAGGATGGTATATAGAGTATATAGGATGGTATATAGAGTACATAGGATGGTATATAGAGTACATAGGATGGTATATAGAGTATATAGGATGGTATATAGAGTACATAGGGTGGTATATAGAGTACATAGGATGGTATATAGAGTATATCCTGTTTATCGAGTATTTACAATGATAATAGTGAGAGTTTGGGGTGACGTTGCGTTTGGCGGGATTGTCGCGGTGCCTTTTTCTAGGACAAAGCCTTGTCTTTGGTGTTTCTGCCTTGTTGGTTTCCATCTGCTCCTCACATGTGTCCCTCCATTGGTGTGACCACCCCGCTTTCCCCGAGCGCAGCACTTGTAGAACACGCCGGTATTTCTGCGGCTTCTCCTCCTTTCCAGATCTCGGCGTATGACTGGCAGGATTTCTGAGGCCGTAGAACGTCACTTTCCATGGATGCCCAGACTGCCAGATCTTCTCTCCTTCATAAAGATTAAGGAGCATCTGTACTGCATCCAAAACCCAACGAAAAGCCCTCAGTCGACATAACCGCGTCCTCCTCCACCGGCTTCTCCGCTACCCCAAGGTGTGAGAAAACTCTTCTGAGAAGGCATCCAAAAATAACGCCGACTGAAATTACACTCAATGAAATCCCAGTAGCAGCACTTGTGAGATCCGGAGCGACCGAATAACACGCCAATTCCATCCATCAACCTCCATCCACACAAAGCCAACCGGGGCCATCCCCTCCCCCGTCTTACTCCATCTTAAAGTAAACGCTCCGTTCTCATAGAGGCTTTACCATCCCAACTTCAATCGTCATCTTCAGTATTTCTGCAGATCGGAAACGTTCTCCACTGCGAAGAATAATCAGGAAACGATCCACAAAGCTAATCTTGGCCTTGGAGTGGCCGAAGCCCAGCAGGTGACACCAGATTATCGCTTTCATGACTAGACCTATGTCTGACATTCGGTGTTTACAAGATAAAATCTGTATTCTTTGCTAGAAAATTACTTAGAGCCCCCAAACATTATATATGTATATATTTTTTTAGCAGAGAATCTTGAGAATAAAATGGAGATTGTTGCAATATTTTATGTCACACGTTATTTGTGCAGCGGTGTTTTAAACGCAACTTTTTGGGAAAAGGGACACTTTCATGAATTTTTAAAAAAACAAACAGTAAAGTTACCCCAATTTTTTTGTATAATGTGAAAGATGATGTTACGCCGAGTAAATAGATACCAACCATGTCATGCTTTATTATCGCACGCACTCGTGGAATGGCGACAAACTACGGTACCTAAAAACCTCCATAGGCGACCCTTTACATTTTTTTCATGGTTACCAGGTTAGAGTTACAGAGGAGGTCTAGTGCTAGAATTATTGCTCTCACTCTGACGATCGTGGCGATACCTCAAATGTGTGATTTGAACACCTTTTACATATGCGGACGCGACTTACGTATGCGTTTTCTTTAGTGCGCGAGCTCGCGGGGATGGGGGCGCTTAAAACATTTTTTTTTCTTATTTATTTTATTTATTTTTATATTTATTAATTGTGTTTAAAAAAAAATAAAAAAAATTGATGACTTTTATTGCTATCAAAAGGAAGGTAAACATCCCATGTGACAGTAATAGATGGTGACAGGTCCTCTTTATGGAGAGATCTGGGGTCTATAATGAATGTAAACATCCCATGTGACAGTAATAGGTGGTGACAGGTCCTCTTTATGGAGAGATCTGGGGTCTATAATGAATGTAAACATCCCATGTGACAGTAATAGACGGTGACAGGTCCTCTTTATGGAGAGATCTGGGGTCTATAATGAATGTAAACATCCCATGTGACAGTAATAGGAGGTGACAGGTCCTCTTTATGGAGAGATCTGGGGTCTATAATGAATGTAAACATCCCATGTGACAGTAATAGACGGTGACAGGTCCTCTTTATGGAGAGATCTGGGGTCTATAATGAATGTAAACATCCCATGTGACAGTAATAGATGGTGACAGGTCCTCTTTATGGAGATATCTGGGGTCTATAATGAATGTAAACATCCCATGTGACAGTAATAGGAGGTGACTGGTCCTCTTTATGGAGAGATCTGGGGTCTATAATGAATGTAAACATCCCATGTGACAGTAATAGGAGGTGACAGGTCCTCTTTATGGAGAGATCTGGGGTCTATAAAGAATGTAAACATCCCATGTGACAGTAATAGGAGGTGACAGGTCCTCTTTATGGAGAGATCTGGGGTCTATAATGAATGTAAACATCCCATGTGACAGTAATAGGAGGTGACAGGTCCTCTTTATGGAGAGATCCGGGGTCTATAATGAATGTAAACATCCCATGTGACAGTAATAGGAGGTGACAGGTACTCTTTATGGAGAGATCTGGGGTCTATAATGAATGTAAACATCCCATGTGACAGTAATAGGGGGTGACAGGTCCTCTTTATGGAGAGATCTGGGGTCTATAATGAATGTAAACATCCCATGTGACAGTAATAGGAGGTGACAGGTCCTCTTTATGGAGAGATCTGGGGACTATAATGAATGTAAACATCCCATGTGACAGTAATAGGGGGTGACAGGTCCTCTTTATGGAGAGATCTGAGGTCTATAATGAATGTAAACATCCCATGTGACAGTAATAGGAGGTGACAGGTCCTCTTTATGGAGAGATCTGGGGTCTATAATGAATGTAAACATCCCATGTGACAGTAATAGGTGGTGACAGGTCCTCTTTATGGAGAGATCTGGGGTCTATAATGAATGTAAACATCCCATGTGGCAGTAATAGGAGGTGACAGGTCCTCTTTATGGAGAGATCTGGGGTCTATAATGAATGTAAACATCCCATGTGACAGTAATAGGAGGTGACAGGTCCTCTTTATGGAGAGATCTGGGGTCTATAATGAATGTAAATATCCCATGTGACAGTAATAGGGGGTGACAGGTCCTCTTTATGGAGAGATCTGGGGTCTATATTGAATGTAAACATCCCACGTGACAGTAATAGGAGGTGACAGGTCCTCTTTATGGAGAGATCTGGGGTCTATAATGAATGTAAACATCCCATGTGACAGTAATAGGAGGTGACGGGTCCTCTTTATGGAGAGATCTGGGGTCTATAATGAATGTAAACATTCCATGTGACAGTAATAGGAGGTGACGGGTCCTCTTTATGGAGAGATCTGGGGTCTATAATGAATGTAAACATCCCATGTGACAGTAATAGGTGGTGACAGGTCCTCTTTATGGAGAGATCTGGGGTCTATAATGAATGTAAACATCCCATATGACAGTAATAGACGGTGACAGGTCCTCTTTATGGAGAGATCTGGGGTCTATAATGAATGTAAACATCCCATGTGACAGTAATAGGTGGTGACAGGTCCTCTTTATGGAGAGATCTGGGGTCTATAATGAATGTAAACATCCCATGTGACAGTAATAGGTGGTGACAGGTCCTCTTTATGGAGAGATCTGGGGTCTATAATAAATGTAAACATCCCATGTGACAGTAATAGGAGGTGACAGGTCCTCTTTATGGAGAGATCTGGGGTCTATAATGAATGTAAACATCCCATGTGACAGTAATAGACGGTGACAGGTCCTCTTTATGGAGAGATCTGGGGTCTATAATGAATGTAAACATCCCATGTGACAGTAATAGATGGTGACAGGTCCTCTTTATGGAGGGATCTGGGGTCTATAATGAATGTAAACATCCCATGTGACAGTAATAGACGGTGACAGGTCCTCTTTATGGAGAGATCTGGGGTCTATAATGAATGTAAACATCCCATGTGACAGTAATAGACGGTGACGGGTCCTGTTTATGGAGAGATCTGGGGTCTATAATGAATGTAAACATCCCATGTGACAGTAATAGGAGGTGACGGGTCCTCTTTAGGAGAGATCTGGGGTCTATAATGAATGTAAACATCCCATGTGACAGTAATAGGAGGTGACGGGTCCTCTTTATGGAGAGATCTGGGGTCTATAATGAATGTAAACATCCCATGTGACAGTAATAGAAGGTGACAGGTCCTCTTTATGGAGAGATCTGGGGTCTATAATGAATGTAAACATCCCATGTGACAGTAATAGGAGGTGACAGGTCCTCTTTATGGAGAGATCTGGGGTCTATAATGAATGTAAACATCCCATGTGACAGTAATAGAAGGTGACAGGTCCTCTTTATGGAGAGATCTGGGGTCTATAATGAATGTAAACATCCCATGTGACAGTAATAGGAGGTGACAGGTCCTCTTTATGGAGAGATCTGGGGTCTATAATGAATGTAAACATCCCATGTGACAGTAATAGGAGGTGACGGGTCCTCTTTATGGAGAGATCTGGGGTCTATAATGAATGTAAACATCCCATGTGACAGTAATAGGTGGTGACAGGTCCTCTTTATGGAGAGAACTGGGGTCTATAATGAATGTAAACATCCCATATGACAGTAATAGACGGTGACAGGTCCTCTTTATGGAGAGATCTGGGGTCTATAATGAATGTAAACATCCCATGTGACAGTAATAGGTGGTGACAGGTCCTCTTTATGGAGAGATCTGGGGTCTATAATGAATGTAAACATCCCATGTGACAGTAATAGGTGGTGACAGGTCCTCTTTATGGAGAGATCTGGGGTCTATAATGAATGTAAACATCCCATGTGACAGTAATAGGAGGTGACAGGTCCTCTTTATGGAGAGATCTGGGGTCTATAATGAATGTAAACATCCCATGTGACAGTAATAGATGGTGACAGGTCCTCTTTATGGAGGGATCTGGGGTCTATAATGAATGTAAACATCCCATGTGACAGTAATAGACGGTGACAGGTCCTCTTTATGGAGAGATCTGGGGTCTATAATGAATGTAAACATCCCATGTGACAGTAATAGACGGTGACAGGTCCTCTTTATGGAGAGATCTGGGGTCTATAATGAATGTAAACATCCCATGTGACAGTAATAGGAGGTGACGGGTCCTCTTTAGGAGAGATCTGGGGTCTATAATGAATGTAAACATCCCATGTGACAGTAATAGGAGGTGACGGGTCCTCTTTATGGAGAGATCTGGGGTCTATAATGAATGTAAACATCCCATGTGACAGTAATAGAAGGTGACAGGTCCTCTTTATGGAGAGATCTGGGGTCTATAATGAATGTAAACATCCCATGTGACAGTAATAGGGGGTGACAGGTCCTCTTTATGGAGAGATCTGGGGTCTATAATGAATGTAAACATCCCATGTGACAGTAATAGGAGGTGACAGGTCCTCTTTATGGAGAGATCTGGGGTCTATAATGAATGTAAACATCCCATGTGACAGTAATAGGAGGTGACAGGTCCTCTTTATGGAGAGATCTGGGGTCTATAATGAATGTAAACATCCCATGTGACAGTAATAGGAGGTGACAGGTCCTCTTTATGGAGAGATCTGGGGTCTATAATGAATGTAAACATCCCATGTGACAGTAATAGGTGGTGACAGGTCCTCTTTATGGAGAGATCTGGGGTCTATAATGAATGTAAACATCCCATGTGACAGTAATAGGAGGTGACAGATCCTCTTTATGGAGAGATCTGGGGTCTATAATGAATGTAAACATCCCATGTGACAGTAATAGGAGGTGACAGGTCCTCTTTATGGAGAGATCTGGGGTCTATAATGAATGTAAACATCCCATGTGACAGTAATATGAGGTGACAGGTCCTCTTTATGGAGAGATCTGGGGTCTATAATGAATGTAAACATCCCATGTGACAGTAATAGGTGGTGACAGGTCCTCTTTATGGAGAGATCTGGGGTCTATAATGAATGTAAACATCCCATGTGACAGTAATAGGAGGTGACAGGTCCTCTTTATGGAGAGATCTGGGGTCTATAATGAATGTAAACATCCCATGTGACAGTAATAGGTGGTGACAGGTCCTCTTTATGGAGAGATCTGGGGTCTATAATGAATGTAAACATCCCATGTGACAGTAATAGGAGGTGACAGATCCTCTTTATGGAGAGATCTGGGGTCTATAATGAATGTAAACATCCCATGTGACAGTAATAGGAGGTGACTGGTCCTCTTTATGGAGAGATCTGGGGTCTATAATGAATGTAAACATCCCATGTGACAGTAATAGGAGGTGACAGGTCCTCTTTATGGAGAGATCTGGGGTCTATAATGAATGTAAACATCCCATGTGACAGTAATAGGGGGTGACAGGTCCTCTTTATGGAGAGATCTGGGGTCTATAATGAATGTAAACATCCCATGTGACAGTAATAGGAGGTGACAGGTCCTCTTTATGGAGAGATCTGGGGTCTATAATGAATGTAAACATCCCATGTGACAGTAATAGGTGGTGACAGGTCCTCTTTATGGAGAGATCTGGGGTCTATAATGAATGTAAACATCCCATGTGACAGTAATAGGAGGTGACAGGTCCTCTTTATGGAGAGATCTGGGGTCTATAATGAATGTAAACATCCCATGTGACAGTAATAGGTGGTGACGGGTTCTCTTTATGGAGAGATCTGGGGTCTATAATGAATGTAAACATCCCATGTGACAGTAATAGGAGGTGACTGGTCCTCTTTATGGAGAGATCTGGGGTCTATAATGAATGTAAACATCCCATGTGACAGTAATAGGAGGTGATAGGTCCTCTTTATGGAGAGATCTGGGGTCTATAATAAATGTAAACATCCCATGTGACAGTAATAGGTGGTGACAGGTCCTCTTTATGGAGAGATCTGGGGTCTATAATGAATGTAAACATCCCATGTGACAGTAATAGGGGGTGACGGGTCCTCTTTATGGAGAGATCTGGGGTCTATAATGAATGCAAACATCCCATGTGACAGTAATAGGAGGTGACAGGTCCTCTTTATGGAGAGATCTGGGGTCTATAATGAATGTAAACATCCCATGTGACAGTAATAGGTGGTGACAGGTCCTCTTTATGGAGAGATCTGGGGTCTATAATGAATGTAAACATCCCATGTGACAGTAATAGGAGGTGACAGGTCCTCTTTATGGAGAGATCTGGGGTCTATAATGAATGTAAACATCCCTTGTGACAGTAATAGGGGGTGACAGGTCCTCTTTATGGAGAGATCTGGGGTCTATAATGAATGTAAACATCCCATGTGACAGTAATAGGTGGTGACAGGTCCTCTTTATGGAGAGATCTGGGGTCTATAATGAATGTAAACATCCCATGTGACAGTAATAGACGGTGACAGGTCCTCTTTATGGAGAGATGGGGGTCTATAATGAATGTAAACATCCCATGTGACAGTAATAGGAGGTGACAGGTCCTCTTTATGGAGAGATCTGGGGTCTATAATGAATGTAAACATCCCATGTGACAGTAATAGGAGGTGACGGGTCCTCTTTAGGAGAGATCTGGGGTCTATAATGAATGTAAACATCCCATGTGACAGTAATAGGAGGTGACGGGTCCTCTTTATGGAGAGATCTGGGGTCTATAATGAATGTAAACATCCCATGTGACAGTAATAGAAGGTGACAGGTCCTCTTTATGGAGAGATCTGGGGTCTATAATGAATGTAAACATCCCATGTGACAGTAATAGGGGGTGACAGGTCCTCTTTATGGAGAGATCTGGGGTCTATAATGAATGTAAACATCCCATGTGACAGTAATAGGAGGTGACAGGTCCTCTTTATGGAGAGATCTGGGGTCTATAATGAATGTAAACATCCCATGTGACAGTAATAGGAGGTGACAGGTCCTCTTTATGGAGAGATCTGGGGTCTATAATGAATGTAAACATCCCATGTGACAGTAATAGGAGGTGACAGGTCCTCTTTATGGAGAGATCTGGGGTCTATAATGAATGTAAACATCCCATGTGACAGTAATAGGTGGTGACAGGTCCTCTTTATGGAGAGATCTGGGGTCTATAATGAATGTAAACATCCCATGTGACAGTAATAGGAGGTGACAGATCCTCTTTATGGAGAGATCTGGGGTCTATAATGAATGTAAACATCCCATGTGACAGTAATAGGAGGTGACAGGTCCTCTTTATGGAGAGATCTGGGGTCTATAATGAATGTAAACATCCCATGTGACAGTAATATGAGGTGACAGGTCCTCTTTATGGAGAGATCTGGGGTCTATAATGAATGTAAACATCCCATGTGACAGTAATAGGTGGTGACAGGTCCTCTTTATGGAGAGATCTGGGGTCTATAATGAATGTAAACATCCCATGTGACAGTAATAGGAGGTGACAGGTCCTCTTTATGGAGAGATCTGGGGTCTATAATGAATGTAAACATCCCATGTGACAGTAATAGGTGGTGACAGGTCCTCTTTATGGAGAGATCTGGGGTCTATAATGAATGTAAACATCCCATGTGACAGTAATAGGAGGTGACAGATCCTCTTTATGGAGAGATCTGGGGTCTATAATGAATGTAAACATCCCATGTGACAGTAATAGGAGGTGACTGGTCCTCTTTATGGAGAGATCTGGGGTCTATAATGAATGTAAACATCCCATGTGACAGTAATAGGAGGTGACAGGTCCTCTTTATGGAGAGATCTGGGGTCTATAATGAATGTAAACATCCCATGTGACAGTAATAGGGGGTGACAGGTCCTCTTTATGGAGAGATCTGGGGTCTATAATGAATGTAAACATCCCATGTGACAGTAATAGGTGGTGACAGGTCCTCTTTATGGAGAGATCTGGGGTCTATAATGAATGTAAACATCCCATGTGACAGTAATAGGAGGTGACAGATCCTCTTTATGGAGAGATCTGGGGTCTATAATGAATGTAAACATCCCATGTGACAGTAATAGGAGGTGACAGGTCCTCTTTATGGAGAGATCTGGGGTCTATAATGAATGTAAACATCCCATGTGACAGTAATATGAGGTGACAGGTCCTCTTTATGGAGAGATCTGGGGTCTATAATGAATGTAAACATCCCATGTGACAGTAATAGGTGGTGACAGGTCCTCTTTATGGAGAGATCTGGGGTCTATAATGAATGTAAACATCCCATGTGACAGTAATAGGAGGTGACAGGTCCTCTTTATGGAGAGATCTGGGGTCTATAATGAATGTAAACATCCCATGTGACAGTAATAGGTGGTGACAGGTCCTCTTTATGGAGAGATCTGGGGTCTATAATGAATGTAAACATCCCATGTGACAGTAATAGGAGGTGACAGATCCTCTTTATGGAGAGATCTGGGGTCTATAATGAATGTAAACATCCCATGTGACAGTAATAGGAGGTGACTGGTCCTCTTTATGGAGAGATCTGGGGTCTATAATGAATGTAAACATCCCATGTGACAGTAATAGGAGGTGACAGGTCCTCTTTATGGAGAGATCTGGGGTCTATAATGAATGTAAACATCCCATGTGACAGTAATAGGGGGTGACAGGTCCTCTTTATGGAGAGATCTGGGGTCTATAATGAATGTAAACATCCCATGTGACAGTAATAGACGGTGACAGGTCCTCTTTATGGAGAGATCTGGGGTCTATAATGAATGTAAACATCCCACGTGACAGTAATAGGAGGTGACAGGTCCTCTTTATGGAGAGATCTGGGGTCTATAATGAATGTAAACATCCCATGTGACAGTAATAGGTGGTGACAGGTCCTCTTTATGGAGAGATCTGGGGTCTATAATAAGGTGACCAGACGTCCCCGTTTTCCGGGGACAGTCCCCGTTTTCCGACTATGATCCCCGGACCCCGTTTGTCCCCGCTTTTGTCCCCGGTTTTGCCGGTCGGCATTTGGACAGCCAGGCTGCAGCAGTTTCCCGATGGATGGGGGCGTTTCCCCGATGGACAGGGGCGTTTCCCCGATGGACAGGGGCGTTTCCAGGTGGACGGGGGCGTTGCCCCAAGAGGTAGCAGAGCTATGTAGAATGACTGTAGAGGAGGAGCTAGAGCGGCTCCAGCCTGCCTATTCTGTGCTAGTGTAGTTAGTAGCCGTCACTCCTCCTCAGCTGAAAAATCCATCACGTGACTCTTCCAGCATCCCGCCCCTCTCCTCCTACCTCTGCTCCCTCCTCCAATCGTCCTCCTGGCAGCATAGAGGAGAGGACAGAGTACAGCGTTCCTCCCCTTCCCTCCGGTCCTGCAAGGCACTATGGGAATTGTAGGCAAGAAGTAGTACAGAGTGAATGGCCACAAGCAGGTGAGTTTTTATGCTAGCAGCTAACATAATAACATTTTTCTCCTTCACTGGTGGGCACTGACAGGCAGCACTCATGTGGCACTATATATATCTATATAAATATATATATATATAGCTATAGATATATATAGATATATATCTTTATATATATCTATATATCTTTATATCTATATAGATATATATCTATCTATATATATATATATATATATATATATATATATATATATATATATATATATATATATATATATATATATATATATATATATATATCTCTCTCTCTCTCTCTCTCTCTCTCTCTCTCTCTCTCTATATATATATATATATATATATATATATATATATAGATATATAAAATATGCAATTGATTATATAAAAAAAAAAAAAATCAAATATATGCGATAGTTTTCTTGAATGTGTGCGCTGTAATATGTTTCCCCACTACTTCAGGGTACTTTGTCACAGTAAGACCCCTTTCCCACCGAGCCGCCTATAGCGTC
Organism: Lithobates clamitans; assembly: GCA_037952925.1. NCBI lineage: Eukaryota > Metazoa > Chordata > Amphibia > Anura > Ranidae > Lithobates > Lithobates clamitans. The sequence continues at coordinate 22,743 of JBBGZY010002688.1, forward strand.
GGCGGTAAAACGCCGCTATTTTTAGCGGCGTTTTACCGTCGGATTTGCGGCGCTTTGCCGTGCATTTCGGCTGCTAGCGGGGCGCCTTTACCCCCCGCTAGGGGCCGAGAAAGGGTTAAAACCGCCCGCAATGCGCCGCAATAGCGGCGTTTTGCCGGCGGTATTCCAGCGCTGCCCCATTGATTTCAATGGGGAGCAGCGGTGGAGGAGCGGTAAACACACCGCTCCTTCACCGCTCCAAAGAAGCTGCTGACAGGACTTTTCCTGACGTTCTGCCAGCGCACCCCTCCGGTGCGAAAGCCCTCGGGCTTTCACACTGGAAACAATAGAGCAGCTGTTTGAGGGCGGATTGCAGGCGCTATTTTTAACGCTATAGCGCCTGCAAAACGCCCTCGTGTGAAAGGGGTCTTAGTGGGTTTAGCACTATATGACCATATAGTGTGACCAAACCTCCCGTATTTTTTTGAATATGTTCAGGTGTTTTTAACTAGCCTTGTAGGATATGTCATTCTTGAATGTGTGCGCTGTAATCTGTTTTGTACTGTTTGTAGGTCTTATAGCAGCACCATCTTGAATTTAAACGCATTGTAGGGTGTGCCCCCCAAATATGTTTTTGTATATGTGATAGTCAATCGTGCAAAAATCATACAATTATAGTCAAATTAGAGCTGTGTATATCAAAACAGTCCAAAAAAACTATATTCATGAATCCAATGAAACATACAGGAGCTCAGTCCACAAATGACATCTGCTGTAAGGCTGCTTTCATGCTGGGGCGGCGTTGGCGGTAAAGCGCCGCTATTTTTAGCGGCACTTTACCGTACATTTGTAGTCTTATAACAGTTAGCTATTAATATTTTATTATTTATGTTCGAAGGTATCCTACGTGTTGTTACCATGCAATCTTTTACTCTTCTGAATTGTTAATTTATTGTTCATTGTTATTGTTGAACCAAAATTCTTTGGCAAGAATAAAATACAAAATATGCATTGAAAAGTTTTATCTCCATCTTATCTTCTTAACATTTGGTAGTCGTATCCCAAAAAATTCTAAGAATATTTTTTTTTTTTTTAATCTCATGGACGAAATGTGAGAAATAACGTATATATCATATAATCCTTCCATAAACATATACCACATACACTGCATATATAATTTGAGGAATATATGCTTATAAAATCGTTTACCATTTGCCAAAAAAAAAAATGTCCCCGGATTTCATTTTGAAAATCTGGTCACCTTAGTCTATAATGAATGTAAACATCCCATGTGACAGTAATAGGAGGTGACAGGTCCTCTTTATGGAGAGATCTGGGGTCTATAATGAATGTAAACATCCCATGTGACAGTAATAGGTGGTGACGGGTTCTCTTTATGGAGAGATCTGGGGTCTATAATGAATGTAAACATCCCATGTGACAGTAATAGGAGGTGACTGGTCCTCTTTATGGAGAGATCTGGGGTCTATAATGAATGTAAACATCCCATGTGACAGTAATAGGAGGTGATAGGTCCTCTTTATGGAGAGATCTGGGGTCTATAATAAATGTAAACATCCCATGTGACAGTAATAGGTGGTGACAGGTCCTCTTTATGGAGAGATCTGGGGTCTATAATGAATGTAAACATCCCATGTGACAGTAATAGGGGGTGACGGGTCCTCTTTATGGAGAGATCTGGGGTCTATAATGAATGCAAACATCCCATGTGACAGTAATAGGAGGTGACAGGTCCTCTTTATGGAGAGATCTGGGGTCTATAATGAATGTAAACATCCCATGTGACAGTAATAGGTGGTGACAGGTCCTCTTTATGGAGAGATCTGGGGTCTATAATGAATGTAAACATCCCATGTGACAGTAATAGGAGGTGACAGGTCCTCTTTATGGAGAGATCTGGGGTCTATAATGAATGTAAACATCCCTTGTGACAGTAATAGGGGGTGACAGGTCCTCTTTATGGAGAGATCTGGGGTCTATAATGAATGTAAACATCCCATGTGACAGTAATAGGTGGTGACAGGTCCTCTTTATGGAGAGATCTGGGGTCTATAATGAATGTAAACATCCCATGTGACAGTAATAGACGGTGACAGGTCCTCTTTATGGAGAGATGGGGGTCTATAATGAATGTAAACATCCCATGTGACAGTAATAGGAGGTGATAGGTCCTCTTTATGGAGAGATCTGGGGTCTATAATAAATGTAAACATCCCATGTGACAGTAATAGGTGGTGACAGGTCCTCTTTATGGAGAGATCTGGGGTCTATAATGAATGTAAACATCCCATGTGACAGTAATAGGTGGTGACAGGTCCTCTTTATGGAGAGATCTGGGGTCTATAATGAATGTAAACATCCCATGTGACAGTAATAGACGGTGACAGGTCCTCTTTATGGAGAGATCTGGGGTCTATAATGGATGTAAACATCCCATGTGACAGTAATAGGAGGTGACAGGTCCTCTTTATGGAGAGATCTGGGGTCTATAATGAATGTAAACATCCCATGTGACAGTAATAGGTGGTGACAGGTCCTCTTTATGGAGAGATCTGGGGTCTATAATGAATGTAAACATCCCATGTGACAGTAATAGATGGTGACAGGTCCTCTTTATGGAGAGATCTGGGGTCTATAATGAATGTAAACATCCCTTGTGACAGTAATAGGGGGTGACAGGTCCTCTTTATGGAGAGATCTGGGGTCTATAATGAATGTAAACATCCCATGTGACAGTAATAGACGGTGACAGGTCCTCTTTATGGAGAGATGGGGGTCTAAAAGACCCCCCATCCCTTATTTGCACTTCAAAGTATTCAGATTGCTGAAAACGGCGATTGTGAATACTGTGTATTTTTCAGGTATGGACACCGGGGGGTGGGGGGCACCTTGTGAAGGGACCTTTTTTCAGGTATGGACACCGGGGGGCTTGTGAAGGGACCTTTTTTCGGGTATGGACACCGGGGGGCTTGTGAAGGGACCTTTTTTCGGGTATGGACACCAGGGGGTGGGGGGCACCTTGTGAAGGGACCTTTTTTCGGGTATGGACACCGGGGGGGGGGGGGGGGGGGCTTGTAAAGGGACCTTTTTTCAGGTATGGACACCGGGGGGCTTGTGAAGGGACCTTTTTTCGGGTATGGACACCGGGGGGCTTGTGAAGGGACCTTTTTTCGGGTATGGACACCGGGGGGGGCTTGTGAAGGGACCTTTTTTCGGGTATGGACACCGGGGGGGGGGGGGCTTGTAAAGGGACCTTTTTTCAGGTATGGACACCGGGGGACTTGTGAAGGGACCTTTTTTCGGGTATGGACACCGGGGGGCTTGTGAAGGGACCTTTTTTCAGGTATGGACACCAGGGGGTGGGGGGCACCTTGTGAAGGGACCTTTTTTCGGGTATGGACACCGGGGGGGGCTTGTAAAGGGACCTTTTTTCAGGTATGGACACCAGGGGGTGGGGGGCACCTTGTGAAGGGACCTTTTTCAGGTATGGACACCGGGGGGGCTTGTGAAGGGACCTTTTTCAGGTATGGACACCAGGGGGTGGGGGGCACCTTGTGAAGGGACCCTTTTTTCAGGTATGGACACCGGGGGGGCTTGTGAAGGGACCTTTTTTCAGGTATGGACACCGGGGGGGGCTTGTGAAGGGACCTTTTTTCAGGTATTGACACCGGGGGGGTTTGTGAAGGGACCTTTTTCAGGTATGGACACCAGGGGGTGGGGGGCACCTTGTGAAGGGACCTTTTTCAGGTATGGACACCGGGGGGGTTTGTGAAGGGACCTTTTTCAGGTATGGACACCAGGGGGTGGGGGGCACCTTGTGAAGGGACCTTTTTCAGGTATGGACACCAGGGGGTGGGGGGCACATTGTGAAGGGACCTTTTTTCAGGTATGGACACCAGGGGTGGGGGGCACCTTGTGAAGGGACCTTTTTTTAGGTATGGACACCGGGGGGGGGGGGCTTGTGAAGGGACCTTTTTTCAGGTATGGACACCAGGGGGTGGGGGGCACCTTGTGAAGGGACCTTTTTTCAGGTATGGACACTGGGGGGGCTTGTGAAGGGACCTTTTTCAGGTATGGACACCAGGGGGTGGGGGGCACCTTGTGAAGGGACCTTTTTTCAGGTATGGACACCAGGGGGCACCTTGTGCAGGGACCTTTTTTCAGGTATGGACACCGGGGGGCACCTTGTGAAGGGACCTTTTTTCAGGTATGGACACCGGGGGGTGGGGGGCACCTTGCGAAGGGACCTTTTTATCAGGAATGAACACCAGGGGGTGGGGGGCACCTTGTGAAGGGACCTTTTTATCAGGAATGAACACCCCAGGCTTGTGAAGGGACCTTTTTTCAGGTATGGACACCAGGGGGGGGGGGGGCTTGTGAAGGGACCTTTTTTCAGGTATGGACACTGGGGGGGCACCTTGTGAAGGGACCTTTTTTCAGGTATGGACACCAGGGGGCACCTTGTGAAGGGACCTTTTTTCAGGTATGGACACCGGGGGGGGGGGCTTGTGAAGGGACCTTTTTTCAGGTATGGACACCAGGGGTGGGGGGCACCTTGTGAAGGGACCTTTTTTCAGGTATGGACACCAGGGGGTGGGGGGCACCTTGTGAAGGGACCTTTTTTCAGGTATGGACACCAGGGGTGGGGGGCACCTTGTGAAGGGACCTTTTTTCAGGTATGGGCACCGGGCGCCTTTTGAAGGGACCTTTTTATCAGGAATGAACACCCCAGGCTTGTGAAGGGACCTTTTTTCAGGTATGGACACCAGGGGTGGGGGGCACCTTGTGAAGGGACCTTTTTCAGGTATGGACACCAGGGGGTGGGGGGCACCTTGTGAAGGGACCTTTTTTCAGGTATGGACACCAGGGGGCACCTTGTGAAGGGACCTTTTTTCAGGTATGGACACCAGGGGGTGGGGGGCACCTTGTGAAGGGACCTTTTTTCAGGTATGGACACCAGGGGGTGGGGGGCACCTTGTGAAGGGACCTTTTTTCAGGTATGGACACCAGGGGGCACCTTGTAAAGGGACCTTTTTTCAGGTATGGACACCGGGGGGTGGGGGGCACCTTGTGAAGGGACCTTTTTCAGGTATGGACACCGGGGGGCTTGTGAAGGGACCTTTTTATCAGGAATGAACACCCCAGGCTTGTGAAGGGACCTTTTTTCAGGTATGGACACCAGGGGGTGGGGGGCACCTTGTGAAGGGACCTTTTTCAGGTATGGACACCAGGGGGTGGGGGGCACCTTGTGAAGGGACCTTTTTTCAGGTATGGACACCAGGGGGCACCATGTGAAGGGACCTTTTTCAGGTATGGACACCGGGGGGCACCTTGTGAAGGGACCTTTTTTCAGGTATGGACACCAGGGGGTGGGGGGCACCTTGTGAAGGGACCTTTTTCAGGTATGGACACCAGGGGGTGGGGGGCACCTTGTGAAGGGACCTTTTTTCAGGTATGGACACCAGGGGGCACCTTGTGAAGGGACCTTTTTCAGGTATGGACACCGGGGGTCTTGTGAAGTCTTTCTGAACAGTAAACTTGGGGCGGCACATTTTCAAGTCATTACAATAAAACAATTCCCTTTATTCAGCTTCACCGGGCAGAAGAACATTGATGACCTGGAGTCGACGTTTGATCTCCTCCATTGTGGCCTCTTCATGATGAATTACCTCGGAAAGACACATTATGTCCAGAGACCACACACCTGACTACACCCAAAATCCCCTCACACCTCCCCCAGGTGTCCCTCTAGGAACAAAGGAGATTAAGGTGCCGGCTGCAGATAGCAATTAGGGAATTGGAAGACCAAGCGGATAAAATTGGGAATTACTAAGACAAAGGCAAACAGAAGAAGAGATGAGAGATGGAAATATCCGAGCTGACCCAGGTCAAGCTCCCGGTCTTTTTCCTACAATAAGGTGTAGAGATGAACAATGGCTCATTTCCTGCAAGTCTTCACCAAAGGAAAAAAAGCTGAACTGGAATTCTGATGAAAAGTCCCAAATTTCCGCCCCATGACTGATTTCCATCACCTTCCGATTCAGTCCTTAATTGGTTCTTCACAAGAATCGCATCAGCTGATGGAAGTTCCGTTGGCTGTAGGATTGTCTCCCTAGAAGAGGTCACCTCCAGGAAGATCTGGAAGATTCAGAAAGCGGACTTCATAGGAAGGTCACCAAATATGCGGATCCTCCGTGTGAAGTCAGGAGGACACCTCCAGGAAGATCTGGAAGATTCAGATAGCGGACTTCATAGGAAGGTCACCAAATATCCGGATCCTCTGTGTGAAGTCAGGAGGACACCTCCAGGAAGATCTGGAAGATTCAGAAAGAGGACTTCATAGGAAGGTCACCAAATATCCGGATCCTCTGTGTGAAGTCAGGAGGTCACCTCCAGGAAGATCTGGAAGATTCAGAAAGAGGACTTCATAGGAAGGTCACCAAATATCCCGATCCTCTGTGTGAAGTCAGGAGGACACCTCCAGGAAGATCTGGAAGATTCAGAAAGCGGACTTCATAGGAAGGTCACCAAATATCCGGATCCTCCGTGTGAAGTCAGGAGGTCACCTCCAGGAAGATCTGGAAGATTCAGAAAGCGGACTTCATAGGAAGGTCACCAAATATCCGGATCCTCTGTGTGAAGTCAGGAGGTCACCTCCAGGAAGATCTGGAAGATTCAGAAAGCGGACTTCATAGGAAGGTCACCAAATATCCGGATCCTCTGTGTGAAGTCAGGAGGTCACCTCCAGGAAGATCTGGAAGATTCAGAAAGCGGACTTCATAGGAAGGTCACCAAATATCCCGATCCTCTGTGTGAAGTCAGGAGGTCACCTCCAGGAAGATCTGGAAGATTCAGATAGCGGACTTCATAGGAAGGTCACCAAATATCCGGATCCTCTGTGTGAAGTCAGGAGGACACCTCCAGGAAGATCTGGAAGATTCAGAAAGAGGACTTCATAGGAAGGTCACCAAATATCCGGATCCTCTGTGTGAAGTCAGGAGGTCACCTCCAGGAAGATCTGGAAGATTCAGAAAGAGGACTTCATAGGAAGGTCACCAAATATCCCGATCCTCTGTGTGAAGTCAGGAGGACACCTCCAGGAAGATCTGGAAGATTCAGAAAGCGGACTTCATAGGAAGGTCACCAAATATCCGGATCCTCCGTGTGAAGTCAGGAGGTCACCTCCAGGAAGATCTGGAAGATTCAGAAAGCGGACTTCATAGGAAGGTCACCAAATATCCGGATCCTCTGTGTGAAGTCAGGAGGTCACGTCCAGGAAGATCTGGAAGATTCAGAAAGCGGACTTCATAGGAAGGTCACCAAATATCCGGATCCTCTGTGTGAAGTCAGGAGGTCACCTCCAGGAAGATCTGGAAGATTCAGAAAGCGGACTTCATAGGAAGGTCACCAAATATCCGGATCCTCTGTGTGAAGTCAGGAGGTCACCTCCAGGAAGATCTGGAAGATTCAGAAAGCGGACTTCATAGGAAGGTCACCAAATATCCGGATCCTCTGTGTGAAGTCAGGAGGTCACCTCCAGGAAGATCCGGAAGATTCAGAAAGCGGACTTCATAGGAAGGTCACCAAATATCCGGATCCTCTGTGTGAAGTCAGGAGGACACCTCCAGGAAGATCTGGAAGATTCAGAAAGCGGACTTCATAGGAAGGTCACCAAATATCCGGATCCTCTGTGTGAAGTCAGGAGGACACCTCCAGGAAGATCTGGAAGATTCAGAAAGCGGACTTCATAGGAAGGTCACCAAATATCCGGATCCTCTGTGTGAAGTCAGGAGGACACCTCCAGGAAGATCTGGAAGATTCAGAAAGCGGACTTCATAGGAAGGTCACCAAATATCCGGATCCTCTGTGTGAAGTCAGGAGGTCACCTCCAGGAAGATCTGGAAGATTCAGAAAGAGGACTTCATAGGAAGGTCACCAAATATCCGGATCCTCTGTGTGAAGTCAGGAGGACACCTCCAGGAAGATCCGGAAGATTCAGAAAGAGGACTTCATAGGAAGGTCACCAAATATCCCGATCCTCTGTGTGAAGTCAGGAGGTCACCTCCAGGAAGATCTGGAAGATTCAGAAAGCGGACTTCAACCCGCTACTAGCAAGGGGGACCTAATAAAGGGGGGGCAAAAAGCTACTAGCAAGAGGGACCCAATAAAGGGGGTCTAATCCACTACTAGCAAGGGGGACCTAATAAAGGGGTTCCAACCAGCTACTAGCAAGGGGGACCTAATAAAGGGGGTCCAACCCGCTACTAGCAAGGGGGACCTAATAATTGGGGTCCAACCAGCTACTAGCAAGGGGGACCTAATAAAGGGGGTCCAACCAGCTACTAGCAAGGGGGACCTAATAAAGGGGGTCCAACCTTCTGCTAGCAAGGTGGACCTAATAAAGGGGGTCCAACCAGCTACTAGCAAGGGGGACCTAATAAAGGGGGTCCAACCTGCTGCTAGCAAGGTGGACCTAATAAAGGGGGTCCAACCAGCTACTAGCAAGGGGGACCTAATAAAGGGGGTCCAACCCGCTAGTAGCAAGGGGTACCTAATAATGGGGGTCCAACCAGCTACTAGCAATGGGGACCTAATAATTGGGGTCCAACCTGCTACTAGCAAGGGGTACCTAATAATGGGGGTCCAACCAGCTGCTAGCAAGGGGGACCTAATAATGGGGGGCCAACAAGCTACTAGCAAGGGGGGCCTAATAAAGGGGGTCCTACCAGCTACTAGCAAGGGGGACCTAATAAAGGGGGTCCAACCTGCTACTAGCAATGGGGACCTAATAACTGGGGTCCAACATGCTACTAGCAAGATGGACCTAATATAGGGGGTCCAACCTGCTACTAGCAAGGGGGACCTAATAATTGGGGTCCAACCAGCTACTAGCAAGGAGGACCTAATAAAGGGGTTCCAACCAGCTACTAGCAAGGGGGACCTAATAAAGGGGGTCCAACCTGCTACTAGCAATGGGGACCTAATAATTGGGGTCCAACCTGCTACTAGCAAGGTGGACCTAATAAAGGGGGTCCAACCAGCTACTAGCAAGGAGGACCTAATAAAGGGGTTCCAACCAGCTACTAGCAAGGGGGACCTAATAAAGGGGGTCCAACCAGCTACTAGCAAGGGGGACCTAATAAAGGGGGTCCAACCTGCTGCTAGCAATGGGGACCTAATAAAGGGGGTCCAACCAGCTACTAGCAAGGGGGACCTAATAAAGGGGGTCCAACCAGCTACTAGCAAGGGGGACCTAATAAAGGGGGTCCAACCAGCTACTAGCAATGGGGACCTAATAATTGGGGTCCAACCTGCTACTAGCAAGGGGTACCTAATAATGGGGGTCCAACCAGCTGCTAGCAAGGGGGACCTAATAATGGGGGGCCAACAAGCTACTAGCAAGGGGGGCCTAATAAAGGGGGTCCTACCAGCTACTAGCAAGGGGGACCTAATAAAGGGGGTCCAACCCGCTACTAGCAAGGGGGACCTAATAAAGGGGGTCCAACCCACTACTAGCAAGGTGTATCTAATAAAGGGGATCCAACCCGCTACTAGCAAGGGGGACCTAATAATTGGGGTCCAACCTGCTACTAGCAAGGTGGACCTAATAAAGGGGGTCCAACCAGCTACTAGCAAGGGGGACCTAATAATTGGGGTCCAACCAGCTACTAGCAAGGGGGACCTAATAAAGGGGGTCCAACCAGCTACTAGCAAGGGGGACCTAATAAAGGGGGTCCAACCTGCTGCTAGCAAGGTGGACCTAATAAAGGGGGTCCAACCAGCTACTAGCAAGGAGGACCTAATAATGGGGGTCCAACCAGCTACTAGCAGGGGGGACCTAATAAAGGGGGTCCAACCTGCTACAAGCAAGGAGGACCTAATAATGGGGGTCCAACCAGCTACTAGCAGGGGGGACCTAATAAAGGGGGTCCAACCCGCTACAAGCAAGGTGTACCTAATAAAGGGGGTCCAACCCGCTACTAGCAAGGGGGACCTAATAATTGGGGTCCAACCAGCTACTAGCAGGGGGGACCTAATAAAGGGGGTCCAACCCGCTACAAGCAAGGTGTATCTAATAAAGGGGATCCAACCCGCTACTAGCAAGGGGGACCTAATAATTGGGGTCCAACCAGCTACTAGCAAGGGGGACCTAATAAAGGGGGTCCAACCTGCTGCTAGCAAGGGGGACCTAATAAAGGGGGTCCAACCAGCTACTAGCAATGGGGACCTAATAAAGGGGGTCCAACCTGCTACTAGCAAGGGGGACCTAATAATTGGGGTCCAACCAGCTACTAGCAAGGTGTATCTAATAAAGGGGATCCAACCCGCTACTAGCAAGGGGGACCTAATAATTGGGGTCCAACCAGCTACTAGCAAGGGGGACCTAATAAAGGGGGTCCAACCCGCTACTAGCAAGGGGGACCTAATAAAGGGGGTCCAACCCACTACTAGCAAGGTGTATCTAATAAAGGGGGTCCAACCAGCTACTAGCAATGGGGACCTAATAATTGGGGTCCAACCTGCTACTAGCAAGGGGGACCTAATAAAGGGGGTCCAACCCGCTACTAGCAAGGGGGACCTAATAAAGGGGGTCCAACCCACTACTAGCAAGGTGTATCTAATAAAGGGGATCCAACCCGCTACTAGCAAGGGGGACCTAATAATTGGGGTCCAACCAGCTACTAGCAAGGGGGACCTAATAAAGGGGGTCCAACCTGCTGCTAGCAAGGGGGACCTAATAAAGGGGGTCCAACCAGCTACTAGCAATGGGGACCTAATAATTGGGGTCCAACCTGCTACTAGCAAGGGGGACCTAATAAAGGGGGTCCAACCTGCTACTAGCAATGGGGACCTAATAATTGGGGTCCAACCTGCTACTAGCAAGGTGGACCTAATAAAGGGGGTCCAACCAGCTACTAGCAAGGAGGACCTAATAAAGGGGGTCCAACCCACTACTAGCAAGGGGGACCTAATAAAGGGGGTCCAACCTGCTGCTAGCAAGGTGGACCTAATAAAGGGGGTCCAACCAGCTACTAGCAGGGGGGACCTAATAAAGGGGGTCCAACCAGCTACTAGCAAGGGGGACCTAATAAAGGGGGTCCAACCAGCTACTAGCAAGGGGGACCTAATAAAGGGGGTCCAACCAGCTACTAGCAAGGGGGACCTAATAAAGGGGGTCCAACCTGCTGCTAGCAAGGGGGACCTAATAAAGGGGGTCCAACCAGCTACTAGCAATGGGGACGAAATAATTGGGGTCCAACCTGCTACTAGCAAGGGGTACCTAATAATGGGGGTCCAACCAGCTGCTAGCAATGGGGACCAAATAATTGGGGTCCAACCTGCTACTAGCAAGGGGGACCTAATAAAGGGGGTCCAACCTGCTACTAGCAAGGAGGACCTAATAAAGGGGGTCCAACCCACTACTAGCAAGGTGTATCTAATAAAGGGGATCCAACCCGCTACTAGCAAGGGGGACCTAATAATTGGGGTCCAACCAGCTACTAGCAAGGGGGACCTAATAAAGGGGGTCCAACCTGCTGCTAGCAAGGTGGACCTAATAAAGGGGGTCCAACCAGCTACTAGCAGGGGGGACCTAATAAAGGGGGTCCAACCAGCTACTAGCAAGGGGGACCTAATAAAGGGGGTCCAACCAGCTACTAGCAAGGGGGACCTAATAAAGGGGGTCCAACCAGCTACTAGCAAGGGGGACCTAATAAAGGGGGTCCAACCTGCTGCTAGCAAGGGGGACCTAATAAAGAGGGTCCAACCAGCTACTAGCAATGGGGACCAAATAATTGGGGTCCAACCTGCTACTAGCAGGGGGGACCTAATAAAGGGGGTCCAACCTGCTGCTAGCAAGGGGGACCTAATAAAGGGGGTCCAACCAGCTACTAGCAATGGGGACCTAATAATTGGGGTCCAACCTGCTACTAGCAAGGGGTACCTAATAAAGGGGGTCCAACCAGCTACTAGCAAGGGGGACCTAATAAAGGGGGTCCAACCTGCTACTAGCAAGGGGGACCTAATAATTGGGGTCCAACCAGCTACTAGCAAGGTGGACCTAATAAAGGGGGTCCAACCTGCTACTAGCAATGGGGACCTAATAATTGGGGTCCAACCTGCTACTAGCAAGGGGGACCTAATAATTGGGGTCCAACCAGCTACTAGCAAGGTGGACCTAATAAAGGGGGTCCAACCTGCTACTAGCAATGGGGACCTAATAATTGGGGTCCAACCTGCTACTAGCAAGGGGGACCTAATAAAGGGGGTCCAACCTGCTACTAGCAAGGGGGACCTAATAAAGGGGGTCCAACCTGCTACTAGCAAGGGGGACCTAATAAAGGGGGTCCAACCTGCTACTAGCAATGGGGACCTAATAATTGGGGTCCAACCTGCTACTAGCAAGGTGGACCTAATAAAGGGGGTCCAACCAGCTACTAGCAAGGAGGACCTAATAAAGGGGGTCCAACCCGCTACTAGCAAGGGGGTCCCAATAAAGGGGTCCAACCAGCTACTAGCAAGGGGGACCTAATAAAGGGGGTCCAACCTGCTGCTAGCAAGGGGGACCTAATAAAGGGGGTCCAACCCACTACTAGCAAGGGGGACCTAATAAAGGGGGGCCAACAAGCTACTAGCAAGGTGTAACTAATAAAGGGGGTCCAACCCGCTACTAGCAAGGGGGACCTAATAAAGGGGGTCCAACCCGCTACTAGCAAGGAGGACCTAATAAAGGGGGTCCAACCCGCTACAAGCAAGGTGTACCTAATAAAGGGGGTCCAACCCGCTACTAGCAAGGGGGACCTAATAAAGGGGGTCCAACCCGCTACTAGCAAGGGGGACCTAATAATGGGGGTCCAACCCGCTACTAGCAAGGGGGACCTAATAAAGGGGGTCCAACCCGCTACTAGCAAGGGGGACCTAATAATGGGGGTCCAACCCGCTACTAGCAAGGGGGACCTAATAAAGGGGGTCCAACCCGCTACTAGCAAGGGGGACCTAATAAAGGGGGTCCAACCCGCTACTAGCAAGGGGTACCTAATAAAGGGGGTCCAACCTGCTACTAGCAAGGAGAACCTAATAAAGGGGGTCCAACCTGCTACTAGCAAGGGGGACCTAATAAAGGGGGTCCAACCCGCTACTAGCAAGGGGGACCTAATAAAGGGGGTCCAACCCGCTACTAGCAAGGTGTACCTAATAAAGGGGGTCCAACCTGCTACTAGCAAGGGGGACCTAATAAAGGGGGTCCAACCTGCTACTAGCAAGGGGGACCTAATAAAGGGGGTCCAACCAGCTACTAGCAAGGGGGACCTAATAAAGGGGGTCCAACCCGCTACTAGCAAGGTGTACCTAATAAAGGGGGTCCAACCCGCTACTAGCAAGGGGGACCTAATAAAGGGGGTCCAACCCGCTACTAGCAAGGGGGACCTAATAAAGGGGGTCCAACCCGCTACTAGCAAGGGGGACCTAATAAAGGGGGTCCAACCCGCTACTAGCAAGGGGGACCTAATAAAGGGGGTCCAACCCGCTACTAGCAAGGGGTACCTAATAATGGGGGTCCAACCAGCTACTAGCAAGGTGGACCTAATAATGGGGGTCCAACCCGCTACTAGCAAGGGGGACCTAATAAAGGGGGTCCAACCAGCTGCTAGCAAGGGGGACCCAATTAAGCGGGTCCAACCCGCTACTAGCAAGGGGGACCTAATAAAGGGGGTCCAACCCGCTACTAGCAAGGGGTACCTAATAATGGGGGTCCAACCAGCTACTAGCAAGGTGGACCTAATAAAGGGGGTCCAACCAGCTGCTAGCAAGGGGGACCCAATAAAAGGGGTCCAATCCACTACTAGCAAGGGGGACCTAATAAAGGGGTCCAACCCGGTACTAGCAAGGGGACCTAATAAAGGGGGTCCAACCTGCTACTAGCAAGGGGGACCTAATAAAGAGGCCGGTGAGTTTATATCATGGACATCCAGAGAGGGGACGGGGATCCTTTCATGAACCAATCTGAAGGCCGTATTCCTGAATTTCAGATATCTATTCGCAGAGAAATGATCTGAGACAGAAACAAAGTTCACGGCTTTCCCCAATCGGGTCCTCCGGCATCTCTGAGTGTTTCCGTACATTTACACAGGTTCAGAGTATCCAACCTTTCCCCGGACAGAATTCTAAACTGAACGCAATCGATCGCAGAGTAGATTGTACGATATTCAGTCATCAGGTGTCTAGAAATGTCCATCTGGTGAAAATGAAGCCCGGTTCATCCTGCCGCTGAGGACCCTCAGATGTTCTTCTTCCCTCCTTCCTTCCTTCCTTCCTTCCTTCCTTCCTTCCTTCCTTCCTTCCTTCCTTCCTTCCTTCCTTCCTCCCTTCTGCTTCTCCCAGTTCTTCCTTCCACTAAGGACCCTCAGATGTGCCTCCTTCAGCTTCTTCCTTCCTCCCTTCTGCTTCTCCCGGTTTTAACTTCCACTGAGGACCCTCAGATGTGCTTCTGTCAGCTTCTTCTTTCCTTCCTCCCTTCCGCTTCTCCCGTCTCTTCCTTCCGCTGAGGACCCTCAGATGTGCCTCCTTCAGCTTCTTCCTACCTTCCTCCCTTCTCCAGGTTCTTCCTTCCTTCCTTCCTTCCTCTTCCTTCCTTCCTTCCTTTCTTCCTTCCCCTTCCTTCCTTCCTTCCTTCCTTCCTTCCTTCCTTCCTTCCTTCCTTCCTTCCCCTTCCTTCCTTCCTTCCTTCCTTCCTTCCTTCCTTCCTTCCTTCCTCCCTTCTTCCGTCCTTCCTTCCTTCCTCCCTTCCGCTTCTCCTGGTTCTTCCTTCCACTAAGGACCCTCAGATGTGCCTCCTTCAGCTTCTTCCTTCCTTCCTCCCTTCCACTTCTCCCGTCTCTTCCTTCCCCTGAGGACCCTCAGATGTGCTTCTTCCAGCTCCTTCCTTCCTTCCTTCCTTCCTTCCTTCCTTCCTTCCTTCCTTCCTTCCTCCCTTCCGCTTCTCCCGTCTCTTCCTTCCCCTGAGGACCTTCAGATGTGCTTCCTTCAGCTTCTTCCTTCCTCCCTTCTGCTTCTCCCGGTTCTTCCCTCCGCTGAGGACCCTCAGATGTGCTTCCTTCAGGTTCTTCCTTCCTTCCTCCCTTCTCCCGGTTCTTCCTTCCGCTGAGGACCCTCAGATGTGCTTCCTTCAGCTTCTTCCTTCCTTCCTCCCTTCCGCTTCTCCCGTCTTTTCCTTCCGCTGAGGACCCTCAGATGTGCCTCCTTCAGCTTCTTCCTACCTTCCTCCCTTCTCCAGGTTCTTCCTTCCACTAAGGACCCTCAGATGTGCCTCCTTCAGCTTCTTCCTACCTTCCTCCCTTCTCCAGGTTCTTCCTTCCACTATGGACCCTCAGATGTGCCTCCTTCAGCTTCTTCCTACCTTCCTCCCTTCTCCAGGTTCTTCCTTCCACTAAGGACCCTCAGATGTGCCTCCTTCAGCTTCTTCCTACCTTCCTCCCTTCTCCAGGTTCTTCCTTCCGCTGAGGACCCTCAGATGTGCCTCCTTCAGCTTCTTCCTACCTTCCTCCCTTCTCCAGGTTCTTCCTTCCACTAAGGACCCTCAGATGTGCTTCTGTCAGCTTCTTCTTTCCTTCCTCCCTTCTACGTTTCCCGGTTCTTCCCTCCGCTAAGGACCCTCAGATGTGCTTCCTTCAGCTTCTTCCTCCCTCCCTTCTGCTTCTTCCAGTTCTTCCCTCCGCTGAGGACCCTCAGATCAATGTGCAGATTATTGGTTCCAGGTGATCAGAGATCCATGGACTGTCCACCTGTAGGTCTTCATGGAACTGTTCCAGTCCTCATGTGTATATAATATAATGATGGACAACCTACACCCAATCCTCAGTCTAGGTGGATCACCAATCTCAAATCAGAAATTGTTTTCAATCTCTCTAAATTCCCTCCCCCGGTGGTCCTGCCATGGATGTGCTTGTTTGGGCACTTCCTGTTATAGGGTGACAACACTCTGCCCCATCTCCCTTTGTGCTCCAGGGTTGTCACCCTGTCACATGCAACCAGAAAGTACAAGCAGAGGTGCTGACACACAGTGTGCAGACGTTGTTCCCTGTAGTCACAGAAGGGAGTGTATGTAGACTGGAAGTGGCTGAAAGAGACTGTAGGAGATCAGCAGCACTGAGATGGAACAAATTCCAACAACAAAGATTTTAGTTAAAAAGTGTCACAGCTGTTTATGTTCCATAATGTATTCGCAAAAGAAGCCTCCTCAAATTGGGCTCTACAGTAATGATCGCCCTTTGTGGATCACATTGACTACCGAGGCCACCTGACACACCACGGGGTGTCCCAGATTAGGGCACCGAAGCCAATTTCACCAAGAAATGCCACATGGAGGAACCAGAGGCCGATATCACCCAACCGACCCCCAAACCATCATCAGGACTAGTACTAGGATAAGGGTTACCACTAGGATTAGTACTAGGATAAGGGTTACCACTAGGATTAGTACTAGGATAAGGGTTACCACTAGGATTAGTACTAGGATAAGGGTTACCACTAGGATTAGTACTAGGATAAGGGTTACCACTAGGATTAGTACTAGGATAAGGGTTACCACTAGGATTAGTACTAGGATAAGGGTTACCACTAGGATTAGTACTAGGATAAGGGTTACCACTAGGACTAGTACTAGGATAAGGGTTACCACTAGGATTAGTACTAGGATAAGGGTTACCACTAAGACTATTACTAGCAAGGATAAGGGTTACCAGTAGGATAAGTACTAGGATAAGGGTTACCACTAGGATTAGTACTAGGATAAGGGTTACCACTAAGACTATTACTAGCAAGGATAAGGGTTACCAGTAGGATAAGTACTAGGATAAGGGTTACCACTAGGACTAGGACTAGGATAAGAGTTGCCACCAGGATTAGTACTAAGGTCATTGTTAATATTAAGATTAATGCTTGGGTTAAGGGCTACCATTAGGATTAGTGGGTTAGGGCTACCACTAGGATTAGTACTGGGGCTATCATTAGGGTTGCTTCTATGGTTAGAATTATTATTACAGCTGGTACTAGGGTCAGGGTTATCATTACTGTTAGGGGGTTATGGTTGTGGTTGGGTTTTAATACTAGGGTTAGATTTATTTTTAGGGTTAGTTCTAGGGTCAGGTTTATAGGGGTTAGTACTAGGGCTAATATTAGGGTTAGTACTATGGTTAGAATTAGGGTAAAGATTATCATTAGGCTTAATACTAGGGTCAGGGTTATCATTACAATAAGGGAGTTAGGGTTATGATTGGGGCAAGTACTAGGGTCAGGGTTATTATTAGGGTTAGTACAAGGGTTGAAATTAGGGTTACTATTAGAAGTCATACTAGGGTTAGGGGGTTAGGGCTATGACTAGAGTTAGTATTACGGTCAGGGTTATCAATACAGCTAAGGGGTTATCATTATGGTTAGGGTTACGATTGGGGTTAGTACCGGGGTTACTATTAGAGGTAATAATAGGGTTGGGGGTAAAGGTTAGGGTCAGGGTAATTCTTAGGGTTAGTACTAGCGGTCAGGGTAACAGTTGGGGTTAGTACTAAGGCTATCATTAGGGTTAGTACTAGGGTCAGGGTTGTTAGTGCTAGGGTAGGAATTAGGGTACTATCAGAGTTAGCAATAGGGTTAGGGGTTTAGGGTTACAATTAGGGTTAGTACTAGGGTCAGGGTTATCATTAGGGTTAGGGGGTACAATTGGGGCTAGTAATGGGGGTCAGGGTTATGACTAGGGTTAGTACAAGGGTTTGAATTAGGATTACTATTAGAGTTAATTCTAGGGTCAGGGTTATGATGAGGGTTAGGGGGTCAGGGTTATGATTAGGGTTAGGGGGTCAGGGTTATGATGAGGGTTAGGGGGTCAGAGTTATGATTAGAGTTAGGGGGTCAGGGTTATGATTAGGGTTAGGGGGTCAGGGTTATGATTAGGGTTGGGGGTCAGTGTTATGATTAGGGTTAGGGGGTCAGGGTTATGATGAGGGTTAGGGGGTCAGGGTTATGATTAGGGTTAGGGGGTCAGGGTTATGATTAGGGTTAGGGGGTCAGGGTTATGATTAGGGTTAGGGGGTCAGGGTTATGATTAGGGTTAGGGGGTCAGGGTTATGATGAGGGTTAGGGGGTCAGGGTTATGATTAGGGTTAGGGGGTCAGGGTTATGATTAGGGTTGGGGGTCAGTGTTATGATTAGGGTTAGGGGGTCAGGGTTATGATTAGGGGGTCAGGGTCATCATTAGGGTTAGGGGGGTCAGGGTTATGATTAGGCTTAGGGGGTCAGGGTTATGATTAGGGTTAGGGGGGTCAGGGTTATGATTAGGGTTAGGGGGACAGGGTTATGATTAGGGTTAGGGGGTCAGGGTTATGATTAGGGTTAGGGGGTCAGGGTTATGATTAGGGTTAGGGGTCAGGGTTATAATTAGGGATAGGGGGTCAGGGTTATGATTAGGATTAGGGGGTCAGGCTTATGATTAGGATTAGGGGGTCAGGGTCATCATTAGGGTTAGGGGGTCAGCGTTATGATTAGGGTTAGGGGGTCAGGGTTATGATTAGGGTTGGGGGTCAGGGTTATGATGAGGGTTAGGGGGTCAGGGTTATGATTAGAGTTAGGGGGTCAGGGTTATGATTAGGGGGTCAGGGTTATGATTAGGGGGTCAGGGTTATGATTAGGGGTCAGGGTTATGGTTAAGGTTAGGGGGTCAGGGTTATGATTAGGGGGTCAGGGTTATGATTAGGGGGTCAGGGTTATGATTAGGGTTGGGGGTCAGGGTTATGATTAGGGTTAGGGGGTCAGGGTTATGATTAGGGTTAGGGGTCAGGGTTATGATTAGGATTAGGGGGTCAGGCTTATGATTAGGATTAGGGGGTCAGGGTCATCATTAGGGTTAGGGGGTCAGCGTTATGATTAGGGTTAGGGGGTCAGGGTTATGATTAGGGTTGGGGGTCAGGGTTATGATGAGGGTTAGGGGGTCAGGGTTATGATTAGAGTTAGGGGGTCAGGGTTATGATTAGGGTTAGGGGGTCAGGGTTATGATTAGGGTTGGGGGTCAGGGTTATGATTAGAGTTAGGGGGTCAGGGTTATGATGAGGGTTAGGGGGTCAGGGTTATGATTAGGCTTAGGGGGTCTGGGTTATGATTAGGGTTAGGGGGTCAGGGTTATCATTAGGGTTAGGGGGGTCAGGGTTATCATTAGGGTTAGGGGGGGTCAGGGTTATGATTAGGCTTAGGGGGTCTGGGTTATGATTAGGGTTAGGGGTCAGGGTTATGATTAGGGTTAGGGGGTCAGGGTTATGATTAGGGTTAGGGGGTCAGGGTTATGATTAGGGTTGGGGGTCAGGGTTATGATTAGGGATAGGGGGTCAGGGTTATGATTAGGATTAGGGGGTCAGGGTTATGATTAGGGTTAGGGGGTCAGGGTTATGATTAGGGTTGGGGGTCAGGGTTATGATTAGGGATAGGGGGTCAGGGTTATAATTAGGGATAGGGGGTAAGGGTTATGATTAGGGTTAGGGGGTCAGGGTTATGATTAGGGTTAGGGGTCCGGGTTATGATTAGGGTTAGGGGTCCGGGTTATGATTAGGGTTAGGGGGTCAGGGTTATGATTAGGATTAGGGGGTCAGGGTTATCATTAGGGTTAGGGGGTCAGGGTTATGATTAGGGGGTCAGGGTTATGATTAGGATTAGGGGGTCAGGGTTATGATTAGTGTTAGGGGTCAGGGTTATGATTCGGGTTAGGGGGTCAGGGTTATGATTAGAGTTAGGGGTCAGGGTTATGATTAGAGTTAGGGGGTCAGGGTTATAATTAGGGTTAGGGGGGTCAGGGTTATGATTAGTGTTAGGGGTCAGGGTTATGATTCGGGTTAGGGGGTCAGGGTTATGATTAGAGTTAGGGGTCAGGGTTATGATTAGAGTTAGGTGGTCAGGGTTATGATTAGGGTTAGGGGGTCAGGGTTATGATTAGTGTTAGGGGTCAGGGTTATGATTCGGGTTAGGGGATCAGGGTTATGATTAGGGTTGGGGGTCAGGGTTATGATTAGGGTTGGGGGTCAGGGTTATGATTAGGGATAGGGGGTCTGGGTTATGATTAGGGTTAGGGGTCAGGGTTATGATTAGGGTTAGGGGGTCAGGGTTATGATTAGGGTTAGGGGGTCAGGGTTATGATTAGGGTTGGGGGTCAGGGTTATGATTAAAGTTTGGGGGCAGGGATATGATCATGGTTTAGGGGGTCAGGGTTAGAATTATTGTTAGGGGGTCAGGGTTATGATTAGGGTTGGGGGTCCGGGTTATGATTAGGGTTGGGGGTCAGGGTTATGATTAGGGTTAGGGGTCAGGGTTATGATTAGGGTTAGGGGTCAGGGTTATGATTAGGGTTAGGGGTCAGGGTTATCATTAGGGTTAGGGGGTCAGGGTTATGATGAGAGTTAGGGGATCAGGGTTATGATTAGGGTTAGGGGTCAGGGTTATGATTAGGGTTGGGGGTCAGGGTTATGATGAGGGTTAGGGGGTCAGGGTTATGATTAGGGTTAGGGGGTCAGGGTTATGATTAGGGTTAGGGGGTCAGGGTTATGATTAGAGTTAGGGGGTCAGGGTTATGATTAGAGTTAGGGGGTCAGGGTTATGATGAGGGTTAGGGGGTCAGGGTAATCATTAGGGTTAGGGGGTCAGGGTTATGATTAGGGTTAGGGGGTCAGGGTTATGATTAGGGTTAGGGGGTCAGGGTTATGATTAGGGTTGGGGGTCAGGGTTATGATTAGAGTTAGGGGGTCAGGGTTATGATTAGAGTTAGGGGGTCAGGGTTATGATTAGGATTAGGGATAGGGGGTCAGGGTTATGATTAGGGTTAGGGCGTCAGGGTTATGATTAGGGTTGGGGGTCAGGGTTATGATTAGGGTTAGGGGGTCAGGGTAATCATTAGGGTTAGGGGGTCAGGGTTATCATTAGGGTTAGGGGGTCAGGGTTATGATTAGGATTAGGGATAGGGGGTCAGGGTTATGATTAGGGTTAGGGCGTCAGGGTTATGATTAGGGTTGGGGGTCAGGGTTATGATTAGGGATAGGGGGTCAGGGTTATGATTAGGATTAGGGGGTCAGGGTTATGATTAGGGGTCAGGGTTATGATTAGGGTTAGGGGATCAGGGTTATGATTAGGATTAGGGGGTCAGGGTTATCATTAGGGTTAGGGGGTCAGGGTTATGATTAGGGTTAGGGGGTCAGGGTTATGATTAGGGTTGGGGGTCAGGGTTATGATTAGGGATAGGGGGTCAGGGTTATGATTAGGATTAGGGGGTCAGGGTTATGATTAGGGTTAGGGGTCCGGGTTATGATTAGGGTTGGGGGTCAGGGTTATGATTAGGGTTAGGGGTCCGGGTTATGATTAGGGTTGGGGGTCAGGGTTATGATTAGGGTTAGGGGGTCAGGGTTATGATTAGGGTTAGGGGGTCAGGGTTATGATTAGGATTAGGGGGTCAGGGTCATCATTAGGGTTAGGGGGGTCAGGATTATGATTAGGGTTAGGGGGTCAGGGTTATGATTAGAGTTAGGGGGTCAGGGTTATCAGGGTTAGGGGGTCCGGGTAATCATTAGGTTTAGGGGTCAGGGCTATGATTAGGGTTAGGTGGTTAGGGTTATCATCATTAGAGTTAGGGGGTCAGGGTTATGATTAGGGTTAGGGGGTCAGGGTTATGATTATGGTTAGGGGGTCAGGGTTATGATTAGGGTTAGGGGGTCAGGGTTATGATTAGGGTTAGGGGGTCAGGGTTATGATTAGGGTTAGGGGGTCAGGGTTATGATTAGGGTTAGGGGGTCAGGGTTATGATTAGGCTTAGGGGGTCAGGGTTATGATTAGGGTTAGGGGGTCAGGGTTATGATTATGATTAGGGTTGGGGGTCAGGGTTATGATTAGGGTTAGGGGGTCAGGGTTATGATTAGGGTTAGGGGGTCAGGGTTATGATTAGGGTTGGGGGTCAGGGTTATGATTAGAGTTAGGGGGTCAGGGTTATGATTAGAGTTAGGGGGTCAGGGTTATGATTAGGGTTAGGGGGTCAGGGTTATCATTAGGGTTAGGGGGTCAGGGTTATGATTAGGGTTAGGGGGTCAGGGTTATGATTAGGGTTAGGGGGTCAGGGTTATGATTAGGATTAGGGGGTCAGGGTTATGATTAGGATTAGGGGGTCAGGGTTATGATTAGGGTTAGGGGGTCAGGGTTATGATTAGGGTTAGGGGTCAGGGTTATAATTAGGGATAGGGGGTCAGGGTTATGATTAGGGTTGGGGGTCAGGGTTATGATTAGGGTTAGGGGTCAGGGTTATGATTAGGGTTAGGGATCAGGGTTATGATTAGGGTTGGGGGTCAGGGTTATGATTAGGATTAGGGGGTCAGGGTTATGATTAGGATTAGGGGATCAGGGTTATGATTAGGGTTGGGGGTCAGGGTTATGATTAGGATTAGGGGGTCAGGGTTATGATTAGGATTAGGGGGTCAGGGTTATGATGAGGGTTAGGGGGTCAGGGTTATGATTAGGGTTAGGGGGTCAGGGTTATGATTAGAGTTATGGGGTCAGGGTTATGATTAGGGTTAGGGATCAGGGTTATGATTAGGGTTGGGGGTCAGGGTTATGATTAGGATTAGGGGGTCAGGGTTATGATTAGGATTAGGGGGTCAGGGTTATGATTAGGGATAGGGGGTCAGGGTTATGATTAGGGTTGGGGGTCAGGGTTATGATTAAAGTTTGGGGGCAGGGTTATAATTAGGGTTAGGGGGTCAGGGTTATGATTAGGGTTAGGGGGTCAGGGTTATGATTAGGATTAGGGGGTCAGGGTTAGGGATTAGGGTTAGGGGGTCAGGGTTATGATTAGGGTTAGGGGGTCAGGGTTATCATTAGGGATAGGGGGTCAGGGTTATGATTAGGGTTAGGGGGTCAGGGTTATGATGAGGATTAGGGGGTCAGGGTTATGATTAGGGTTGGGGGGTCAGGGTTATGATTAGGGGGTCAGGGTTATGATTAGGGTTAGGGGTCAGGGTTATGATTAGGGTTAGGGGGTCAGGGTTATGATTAGGGTTAGGGGGTCAGGTTTATGATTAGGGTTGGGGGGTCAGGGTTATGATTAGGGTTAGGGGGTCAGGGTTATGATTAGGGTTAGGGGGTCAGGGTTATGATTAGGGTTGGGGGTCAGGGTTATGATTAGGGTTAGGGGGTCAGGGTTATGATTAGGGTTAGGGGGTCAGGGTTATGATTAGGGTTAGGGGGTCAGGGTTATGATTAGGCTTAGGGGGTCAGGGTTATGATTAGGGTCAGGGGGTCAGGGTTATGATTAGGATTAGGGTTGGGGGTCAGGGTTATGATTAGGGTTAGGGGGTCAGGGTTATGATTAGAGTTAGGGGGGCAGGGTTATCATTAGGGTTAGGGGGTCAGGGTTATGATTAGGTTTAGGGGGTCAGGGTTATGATTAGGATTAGGGGGTCAGGGTTATGATTAGGGTTAGGGGGTCAGGGTTATGATTAGGGTTAGGGGTCAGGGTTATAATTAGGGATAGGGGGTCAGGGTTATGATTAGGGTTGGGGGTCAGGGTTATGATTAGGGTTAGGGGGTCAGGGTTATGATTAGGGTTAGGGGGTCAGGGTTATGATTAGAGTTATGGGGTCAGGGTTATGATTAGGGTTAGGGATCAGGGTTATGATTAGGGTTATGGGGTCAGGGTTATGATTAGGGTTAGGGATCAGGGTTATGATTAGGGTTAGGGGGTCAGGGTTATGATTAGGGTTGGGGGTCAGGGTTATGATTAAAGTTTGGGGGCAGGGTTATGATTAGGGTTAGGGATTAGGGTTAGGGGGTCAGGGTTATGATTAGGGTTAGGGGGTCAGGGTTATCATTAGGGTTAGGGGGTCAGGGTTATGATTAGGGTTAGGGGGTCAGGGTTATGATGAGGATTAGGGGGTCAGGGTTATCATTAGGGTTACGGGGTCAGGGTTATGATTAGGGTTGGGGGGTCAGGGTTATGATTAGGGTTAGGGGGTCAGGGTTATGATTAGGGTTGGGGGTCAGGGTTATGATTAGGGTTAGGGGGTCAGGGTTATGATTAGGGTTAGGGGGTCAGGGTTATGATTAGGGTTAGGGGGTCAGGGTTATGATTAGGATTAGGGGGTCAGGTTTATGATTAGGGTTGGGGGGTCAAGGTTATGATTAGGGTTAGGGGGTCAGGGTTATGATTAGGGTTGGGGGTCAGGGTTATGATTAGGGTTAGGGGGTCAGGGTTATGATTAGGGTTAGGGGGTCAGGGTTATGATTAGGGTTGGGGGTCAGGGTTATGATTAGAGTTAGGGGGTCAGGGTTATGATTAGAGTTATGGGGTCAGGGTTATGATTAGGGTTAGGGGGTCAGGGTTATGATTAGGGTTGGGGGTCAGGGTTATGATTAGGGTTAGGGGGTCAGGGTTATGATTAGGGTTGGGGGTCAGGGTTATGATTAGAGTTATGGGGTCAGGGTTATGATTAGGGTTAGGGGGTCAGGGTTATGATTAGGGTTAGGGGGTCAGGGTTATGATTAGGGTTGGGGGTCAGGGTTATGATTAGGGTTAGGGGGGGTCAGGGTTATGATTAGGGGGGTCAGGGTTATGATTAGGGTTAGGGGGTCAGGGTTATGATTAGGGTTGGGGGTCAGGGTTATGATTAGAGTTATGGGGTCAGGGTTATGATTAGGGTTAGGGGGTCAGGGTTATTATTAGGGTTAGGGGGTCAGGGTTATGATTAGGGTTAGGGGGTCAGGGTTATAATTAGGGTTAGGGGGTCAGGGTTATGATTAGGGTTAGGGGTCAGGGTTATGATTAGGGTTAGGGGGTCAGGGTTATGATTAGGATTAGGGGGTCAGGGTTATGATTAGGATTAGGGGGTCAGGGTTATGATTAGGGATAGGGGGTCAGGGTTATCATTAGGGTTAGGGGGTCAGGGTTATGATTAGGGTTAGGGGGTCAGGGTTATCATTAGGGTTAGGGGTCAGGGTTATGATGAGGGTTAGGGGGTCAGGGTTATGATTAGGGTTGGGGGTCAGGGTTATGATTAGGGATAGGGGGTCTGGGTTATGATTAGGGTTAGGGGGTCAGGGTTATGATTAGGGTTAGGGGTCAGGGTTATGATTAGGGTTAGGGGGTCAGGGTTATGATTAGGGTTAGGGGTTCAGGGTAATTATTAGGGTTGGGGGTCAGGGTTATGATTAAAGTTTGGGGGCAGGGATATGATCATGGTTTGGGGGTCAGGGTTATGATTAGGGTTAGGGGGTCAGGGTTATAATTAGGGTTAGGGGGTCAGGGTTAGAATTATTGTTAGGGGGTCAGGGTTATCATTAGGGTTAGGGGGTCAGGGTTATGATTAGGGTTAGGGGGTCAGGGTTATGATTAGGGTTAGGGGTCAGGGTTATGATTAGGGTTGGGGGTCAGGGTTATGATTAGGGTTGGGGGTCAGGGTTATGATTAGAGTTATGGGGTCAGGGTTATGATTAGGGTTAGGGGGTCAGGGTTATGATTAGAGTTATGGGGTCAGGGTTATGATCATGGTTTGGGGGTCAGGGTTATGATTAGGGTTAGGGGGTCAGGGTTATGATTAGGGTTAGGGGGTCAGGGTTATGATTAGGGTTAGGGGTCAGGGTTATGATTAGGGTTGGGGGTCAGGGTTATGATTAGGGTTAGGGGGTCAGGGTTATGATTAGGGTTGGGGGTCAGGGTTATGATTAGGGTTAGGGGTCAGGGTTATGATTAGGGTTAGGGGGTCAGGGTTATGATTAGGGTTGGGGGTCAGGGTTATGATTAAAGTTTGGGGGCAGGGATATGATTAGGGTTAGGGATTAGGGTTAGGGGGTCAGGGTTATGATTAGGGTTAGGGGGTCAGGGTTATCATTAGGGTTAGGGGGTCAGGGTTATGATTAGGGTTAGGGGGTCAGGGTTATGATTAGGGTTGGGGGTCCGGGTTATGATTAGGGTTAGGGGGTCAAGGTTATGATTAGAGTTAGGGGGTCAGGGTTATGATTAGGGTTTGGGGTCAGGGTTATGATTAGAGTTAGGGGGTCAGGGTTATGATTAGAGTTATGGGGTCAGGGTTATGATTAGGGTTAGGGGGTCAGGGTTATGATTAGGGTTAGGGGCTCAGGGTTATGATTAGGGTTAGGGGGTCAGGGTTATGATTAGGATTAGGGGGTCAGGGTTATGATTAGGGATAGGGGGTCAGGGTTATCATTAGGGTTAGGGGGTCAGGGTTATGATGAGGGTTAGGGGGTCAGGGTTATGATTAGGGTTGGGGGTCAGGGTTATGATTAGGGTTAGGGGGTCAGGGTTATGATTAGGGTTAGGGGGTCAGGGTTATCATTAGGGTTAGGGGGTCAGGGTTATGATGAGGGTTAGGGGGTCAGGGTTATGATTAGGGTTGGGGGTCAGGGTTATGATTAGGGATAGGGGGTCTGGGTTATGATTAGGGTTAGGGGGTCAGGGTTATCATTAGGGTTAGGGGGTCAGGGTTATGATGAGGGTTAGGGGGTCAGGGTTATGATTAGGGTTGGGGGTCAGGGTTATGATTAGGGATAGGGGGTCAGGGTTATGATTAGGGTTAGGGGTCAGGGTTATGATTAGGATTAGGGGGTCAGGGTTATGATGAGGGTTAGGGGGTCAGGGTTATGATTAGGGTTAGGGGTCAGGGTTATGATTAGGGTTAGGGGGTCAGGGTTATGATTAGGGTTGGGGGTCAGGGTTATGATTAAAGTTTGGGGGCAGGGATATGATCATGGTTTGGGGGTCAGGGTTATGATTAGGGTTAGGGGGTCAGGGTTATAATTAGGGTAAGGGGGTCAGGGTTAGAATTATTGTTAGGGGGTCAGGGTTATAATTAGGGTTAGGGGGTCAGGGTTAGAATTATTGTTAGGGGGTCAGGGTTATGATTAGGGTTAGGGGGTCAGGGTTATGATTAGGGTTGGGGGTCAGGGTTATCATTAGGGTTAGGGGGTCAGGGTTATGATTAGGGTTAGGGGGTCAGGGTTTTGATTAGGGTTGGGGGTCAGGGTTATGATTAGGGTTGGGGGTCAGGGTTATGATTAGAGTTATGGGGTCAGGGTTATGATTAGGGTTAGGGGGTCAGGGTTATGATTAGAGTTATGGGGTCAGGGTTATGATTAGGGTTAGGGATCAGGGTTATGATTAGGGTTGGGGGTCAGGGTTATGATTAGAGTTAGGGGGTCAGGGTTATGATTAGGGTTAGGGATCAGGGTTATGATTAGGATTAGGGGGTCAGGGTTATGATTAGGGATAGGGGATCAGGGTTATGATTAGGGTTGGGGGTCAGGGTTATGATTAGGGATAGGGGGTCTGGGTTATGATTAGGGTTAGGGATCAGGGTTATGATTAGGGTTGGGGGTCAGGGTTATAATTAGGGTTAGGGGTCCGGGTTATGATTAGGGTTAGGGGTCAGGGTTATGATTAGGGTTAGGGGGTCAGGGTTATGATTAGGGTTGGGGGTCAGGGTTATGATTAAGGTTTGGGGGTCAGGGTTATGATTAGGGTTAGGGGGTCAGGGTTATAATTAGGGTTAGGGGGTCAGGGTTAGAATTATTGTTATGGGGTCAGGGTTATCATTAGGGTTAGGGGGTCAGGGTTATGATGAGGGTTAGGGGGTCAGGGTTATGATTAGGGTTGGGGGTCAGGGTTATGATTAGAGTTAGGGGGTCAGGGTTATGATTAGGGTTAGGGGGGTCAGGGTTATGATTAGGGTTAGGGGGTCAGGGTTATGATTAGGGTTAGGGGGTCAGGGTTATGATTAGGGTTAGGGGGTCAGGGTTATGATTAGAGTTAGGGGGTCAGGGTTATGATTAGGGTTAGGGGGTCAGGGTTATGATTAGGGTTAGGGGGTCAGGGTTATGATTAGGGTTAGGGGGTCAGGGTTATGATTAGAGTTAGGGGGTCAGGGTTATGATTAGGGTTAGGGGGTCAGGGTTATGATTAGGGTTAGGGGGTCAGGGTTATGATTAGGGATAGGGGGTCAGGGTTATGATTAGGGTTGGGGGTCAGGGTTATGATTAGGGTTGGGGGTCAGGGTTATGATTAGGGTTGGGGGTCAGGGTTATCATTAGGGTTAGGGGTCCGGGTTATGATTAGGGTTAGGGGTCCGGGTTATGATTAGGGTTAGGGGTCTGGGTTATGATTAGGGTTAGGGGTCCGGGTTATGATTAGGGTTAGGGGGTCAGGGTTATGATTAGGGTTAGGGGTCCGGGTTATCATTAGGGTTAGGGGTCCGGGTTATGATTAGGGTTAGGGGTCAGGGTTATGATTAGGGTTAGGGGGTCAGGGTTATGATTAGGGTTAGGGGTCCGGGTTATGATTAGGGTTAGGGGTCCGGGTTATGATTAGGGTTAGGGGTCCGGGTTATGATTAGGGTTAGGGGGTCAGGGTTATAATTAGGGTTAGGGGGTCAGGGTTATGATGAGGGTTAGGGGGTCAGGGTTATGATTAGAGTTAGGGGGTCAGGGTTATGATTAGGGTTGGTGGTCAGGGTTATGATTAGGGTTAGGGGTCAGGGTTATGATTAGGGTTAGGGGGTCAGGGTTATGATTAGGGTTGGGGGTCAGGGTTATGATTAGGGTTAGGGGGGTCAGGGTTATGATTAGGGTTGGGGGTCAGGGTTATGATTAGGGTTAGGGGTCAGGGTTATGATTAGGGTTAGGGGTCAGGGTTATGATTAGGGTTAGGGGGTCAGGGTTATGATTAGGGTTAGGGGGTCAGGGTTATGATTAGGGTTAGGGGTCAGGGTTATGATTAGGGTTAGGGGGGTCAGGGTTATGATTAGGGTTGGGGGTCAGGGTTATGATTAGGGTTAGGGGTCAGGGTTATGATTAGGGTTAGGGGTCAGGGTTATGATTAGGGTTAGGGGGTCAGGGTTATGATTAGGGTTAGGGGGTCAGGGTTATGATTAGGGTTAGGGGGTCAGGGTTATGATGAGGGTTAGGGGGTCAGGGTTATGATTAGGGTTAGGGGGTCAGGGTTATGATTAGGATTAGGGGGTCAGGGTTATGATTAGGGTTGGGGGTCAGGGTTATGATTAGGGTTAGGGGGGTCAGGGTTATGATTAGGGTTAGGGGGTCAGGGTTATGATTAGAGTTATGGGGTCAGGGTTATGATTAGGGTTGGGGGGTCAGGGTTATGATTAGGGTTGGGGGTCAGGGTTATGATTAGGGTTGGGAGTCAGGGTTATGATTAGGGTTAGGGGGTCAGGGTTATGATTAGGGTTGGGGGTCAGGGTTATGATTAGGGTTAGGGGGTCAGGGTTATGATTAGGGTTAGGGGGTCAGGGTTATGATTAGGATTAGGGGGTCAGGGTTATGATTAGGGTTGGTGGTCAGGGTTATGATTAGGGTTAGGGGGTCAGGGTTATGATTAGGGTTGGGGGTCAGGGTTATGATTAGGGTTAGGGGGGTCAGGGTTATGATTAGGGTTAGGGGGGTCAGGGTTATGATTAGGGTTAGGGGGTCAGGGTTATGATTAGGGTTAGGGGGTCAGGGTTATGATTAGGGTTAGGGGGTCAGGGTTATGATTAGGGTTGGGGGTCAGGGTTATGATTAGGGTTAGGGGGTCAGGGTTATGATTAGGGTTGGGGGTCAGGGTTATGATTAGGGTTAGGGGGTCAGGGTTAGAATTATTGTTAGGGGGTCAGGGTTAGAATTAGGGTTGGGGGTCAGGGTTATGATTAGGGTTAGGGGGTCAGGGTTATGATTAGGGTTAGGGGGTCAGGGTTATGATGAGGGTTAGGGGGTCAGGGTTATGATTAGGGTTGGGGGTCAGGGTTATGATTAGGGTTAGGGGGTCAGGGTTATGATTAGGGTTGGGGGTCAGGGTTATGATTAGGGTTAGGGGGTCAGGGTTAGAATTATTGTTAGGGGGTCAGGGTTAGAATTAGGGTTGGGGGTCAGGGTTATGATTAGGGTTAGGGGGTCAGGGTTATGATTAGGGTTAGGGGGTCAGGGTTATGATGAGGGTTAGGGGGTCAGGGTTATGATTAGGGTTAGGGGATCAGGGTTATGATTAGGATTAGGGGGTCAGGGTTATCATTAGGGTTAGGGGGGTCAGGGTTATGATTAGGGTTAGGGGTCAGGGTTATGATTAGGGTTAGGGGGTCAGGGTTATGATTAGGATTAGGGGGTCAGGGTTATG
This sequence comes from Lithobates clamitans, assembly GCA_037952925.1. Classification (NCBI taxonomy): domain Eukaryota; kingdom Metazoa; phylum Chordata; class Amphibia; order Anura; family Ranidae; genus Lithobates; species Lithobates clamitans. Next base: position 52,924 of record JBBGZY010002688.1, read on the forward strand.
ATTAGGGTTAGGGGGTCAGGGTTATGATTAGAGTTAGGGGGTCAGGGTTATGATTAGGATTAGGGGGTCAGGGTTATGATTAGGGTTGGGGGTCAGTGTTATGATTAGGGTTAGGGGGTCAGGGTTATGATGAGGGTTAGGGGGTCAGGGTTATGATTAGGGAGAGGGGGTCAGGGTTATGATTAGGGTTAGGGGGTCAGGGTTATGATTAGGGATAGGGGGTCAGGGTTATGATTAGGATTAGGGGGTCAGGGTTATGATTAGGGTTAGGGGGTCAGGGTTATGATTAGGGTTGGGGGTCAGGGTTATGATTAAAGTTTGGGGGCAGGGATATGATCATGGTTTGGGGGTCAGGGTTATGATTAGGGTTAGGGGGTCAGCGTTATAATTAGGGTTAGGGGGTCAGGGTTAGAATTATTGTTAGGGGGTCAGGGTTATGATTAGGGTTAGGGGGTCAGGGTTATGATTAGGGTTGGGAGTCAGGGTTATGATTAGGGTTAGGGGTCAGGGTTATCAGGGTTAGGGGTCAGGGTTATCATTAGGCTTAGGGGGTCAGGGTTATGATTAGGGTTAGGGGGTCAGGGTTAGAATTAGAGTTAGGGGGTCAGGGTTATGATTAGGGTTAGGGGGTCAGGGTTATGATTAGGGTTAGGGGGTCAGGGTTATGATTAGGATTAGGGGGTCGGGGTTATGATTAGGGTTTGGGGTCAGGGTTATGATTAGGGTTGGGGGTCAGGGTTATGATTAGGGTTAGGGGGTCAGGGTTATGATTAGGGTTAGGGGGTCAGGGTTATGATTAGGGTTTGGGGTCAGGGTTATGATTAGGGTTAGGGGGTCAGGGTTATGATGAGGGTTAGGGGATCAGGGTTATGATTAGGGTTAGGGGGTCAGGGTTAGAATTAGGGTTAGGGGGTCAGGGTTATGATTAGGGTTAGGGGGTCAGGGTTATGATTAGGATTAGGGGGTCAGGGTTATGATTAGGGTTAGGGGGTCAGGGTTATGATTAGGGTTGGGGGTCAGGGTTATGATTAGGGTTAGGGGGGTCAGGGTTATGATTAGGGTTAGGGGGTCAGGGTTAGAATTATTGTTAGGGGGTCAGGGTTATGATGAGGGTTAGGGGGTGAGGGTCATCATTAGGGGGTCAGGGTTATGATTAGGGTTAGGGGATCAGGGTTATGATTAGGATTAGGGGGTCAGGGTTATCATTAGGGTTAGGGGGGTCAGGGTTATGATTAGGGTTAGGGGTCAGGGTTATGATTAGGATTAGGGGGTCAGGGTTATGATTAGAGTTAGGGGGCCAGGGTTATGATTAGGGTTAGGGGGTCAGGGTTATGATTAGGGATAGGGGGTCAGGGTTATGATTAGGGTTAGGGGGTCAGGGTTATGATTAGGGTTAGGGGGTCAGGGTTATGATTAGAGTTAGGGGGTCAGGGTTATGATTAGGGTTAGGGGTCAGGGTTATGATTAGGGATAGGGGGTCAGGGTTATGATTAGGATTAGGGGGTCAGGGTTATGATTAGGGTTAGGGGGTCAGGGTTATGATTAGGGTTGGGGGTCAGGGTTATGATTAGGGTTGGGGGTCAGGGTTATGATTAGAGTTAGGGGGTCAGGGTTATGATTAGAGTTAGGGGGTCAGGGTTATGATTAGGGTTAGGGGGTCAGGGTTATGATTAGAGTTAGGGGGTCAGGGTTATCATTAGGGTTTGGGGGTCAGGGTTATGATTAGGGTTAGGGGGTCAGCGTTATAATTAGGGTTAGGGGGTCAGGGTTATAACTATTGTTAGGGGGTCAGGGTTATGATTAGGGTTAGGGGGTCAGGGTTATGATTAGGGTTAGGGGGTCAGGGTTATAATTATTGTTAGGGGGTCAGGGTTATGATTAGGGTTAGGGGGTCAGGGTTATGATTAGGGTTAGGGGGTCAGGGTTATGATTAGGGTTAGGGGGTCAGGGTTATGATTAGGATTAGGGGGTCAGGGTTATGATTAGGGTTAGGGGGTCAGGGTTATGATTAGGGTTAGGGGGTCAGGGTTATGATTAGGGTTGGGGGTCAGGGTTATGATTATGGTTTGGGGGTCAGGGTTATGATTAAAGTTTGGGGGTCAGGGTTATTATTAGGGTTAATGAGGTCAGGGTTTTGATGAGGGTTAGGGGGTCAGGGTTATGATTAGGGTTGGGGGTCAGGGTTATGATTAGGGTTGGGGGTCAGGGTTATGATTAGGGTTAGGGGTCAGGGTTATGATTAGAGTTAGGGGGTCAGGATAATGATTAGGGTTAGGGGGACAGGGTTATGATTAGGGTTAGGGGGTCAGGGTTATGATTAGGGTTGGGGGTCAGGGTTATGATTAGGGTTAGGGGTCAGGGTTATGATTAGAGTTAGGGGGTCAGGATAATGATTAGGGTTAGGGGGACAGGGTTATGATTAGGGTTAGGGGGTCAGGGTTATGATTAGGGTTGGGGGTCAGGGTTATGATTAGGGTTAGGGGTCAGGGTTATGATTAGGGTTAGGGGGTCAGGGTTATGATTAGGGTTAGGGGGTCAGGGTTAGAATTAGAATTAGGGGATCAGGGTTATGATTAGGGTTAGGGGGTCAGGGTTAGAATTAGAATTAGGGGATCAGGGTTATGATTAGGGTTAGGGGATCAGGGTTATCATTAGGGTTAGGGAGTAAAATTGGGGATAGTAATGGGGGTCAGGGTTATGACTAGGGTTAGTACAAGGGTTTGAATTAGGGTTACTATTAGAGTTAATTCTAGGGTCAGGGTTAGGATTATGCTTAGTGGGTCAGGGTTATGATTAGGGGGTCAGGGTTATCAGGGTTAGGGGGTCCGGGTAATCATTAGGGTTAGGGGTCAGGGCTATGATTAGTGTTAGGGGGTCAGGGTTATCATCATTAGAGTTAGGGGGTCAGGGTTATGATGAGGGTTAGGGGGTCAGGTTTATGATTAGGGTTAGGGGGTCAGGGTTATAATTAGGGTTAGGGGGTCAGGGTCATCATTAGGGTTAGGGGGTCAGGGTTATGATGAGAGTTAGGGGGTCAGGGTTATGATTAGGGTTAGGGGCCAGGGTTATGATTAGGGTTAGGGGATCAGGGTTTTCAGGGTTAGGGGGTCAGGGTTATCATTGGGGTTAGGGGGTCAGGGTTATGATGAGAGTTAGGGGGTCAGGGTTATGATTAGGGTTGGGGGTTAGGGTTATGATTAGGGTTAGGGGGTCAGGGTTATGATTATGGTTAGGGGGTCAGGGTTATCAGGGTTAGAGTTATGATTAGGGGGTCAGGGTCATCATTAGGGGGTCAGGGTTATGATTAGGGGGTCAGGGTCATCATTAGGGGGTCAGGGTTATGATTAGGGGGTCAGGGTCATCATTAGGGCATCAGGGTTATGATTAGGGGGTTAGGGTTATGATTAGGGGGTCAGGGTTATGATTAGGGTTAGGGGGTCAGGGTTATGATTAGGGGTCAGGGTTATGGTTAGGTTTAGGGGGTCAGGGTTATGATTAGGGGTCAGGGTTATGATTAGGGGGTCAGGGTTATGGTTAGGGTTAGGGGGTCAGGGTTATGATTAGGGGGTCAGGGTTATGATTAGGGGGTCAGGGTCATCATTAGGGGGTCAGGGTTATGATTAGGGGGTCAGGGTTATGATTAGGGGGTCAGGGTTATGATTAGAGGGTCAGGGTTATGGTTAGGGTTAGGGGGTCAGGGTTATGATTAGGGGGTCAGGGTTATGATTAGGGGGTCAGGGTTATGATTAGGGGTCAGGGTTATGATTAGGGGGTCAGGGTTATGATTAGGGGTCAGGGTTATGGTTAGGGGGTCAGGGTTATGATTAGGGGGTCAGGGTTATGATTAGGGGTCAGGGTTATGATTAGGGGTCAGGGTTATGATTAGGGGGTCAGGGTCATCATTAGGGGGTCAGGGTTATGATTAGGGGGTCAGGGTTATGATTAGGGGGTCAGGGTTATGATTAGGGTTAGGGGGTCAGGGTTATGATTAGGGGGTCAGGGTTATGATTAGGAGGTCAGGGTCATCATTAGGGGGTCAGGGTTATGATTAGGGGGTCAGGGTTTTGATTAGGGGGTCAGGGTTATGATTAGGGTTAGGGGGTCAGGGTTATGATTAGGGGGTCAGGGTTATGATTAGGGGGTCAGGGTCATCATTAGGGGGTCAGGGTTATGATTAGGGGGTCAGGGTCATCATTAGGGGGTCAGGGTTATGATTAGGGGGTTAGGGTTATGATTAGGGGGTCAGGGTCATCATTAGGGGGTCAGGGTTATGATTAGGGGGTCAGGGTCATCATTAGGGGGTCAGGGTTATGGTTAGGGGGTCAGGGTCATCATTAGGGGGTCAGGGTTATGATTAGGGGGTCAGGGTCATCATTAGGGTTAGTATTTCCGGCACAAGAATGGGTCCAGAATAATATAAAGTCGTTTCTCTAATTCTCAGGAGATATTTAATGCTCTTTGCACTCCTAAACCCACCAGAATCCCTCTTTATTTTGTCACCCTAGTGAGCCTAATGTATTTTGCCAAAATGTTTAACTTTCCCCCAAATTTGCTGATTTTTACAGAAATTTTGGGGAAATGAAAACTCAGGTTTTGATCATCTATATTTATGTTGGATGTGATGGCTGCATTAGTTTTCTTTCTTCTAGCTTTTTTCTTTAGTTTCACCTGGTGATCCTGCCAGTAACACACTTCCTGTGAGAGGGTGACAATGCTCACTGACTGCTCAGGCCATGGTTGTCACCAAGATAAGACACTGCATTTCAGGCAGGATCCACAGATGTTTTCTGTACTTATTGGAAATGGTATTAGCCTGAAAAAGAAAACAAATGTAGCCACCACATTTAAAGCGTCGATAGATGATATTTCTGTTTGTAGGGTTAGCTATCCTTTCATTTACCCGTACTGAGAAAGAATGTGGGGGCCATTGCTGAGCTCCTTGTGAAAATGCTGATTTCCTGGCTGTCTCCGGGTTTTAAATGTATAAACTAACTCTCAGAACAATCCTCCAACCTGCAGATCTTCATTCTTGTTGTGTGTGACCATGCGTCCTCCTAGATATTGGAGTAACGTAAAGCATGATGGATTGGTCGCCCCTCACATGAGGAATGGCCATCAGATACTCCTCAGAAATGACCATCAGATACTCCCCAGAAATGACCATCAGATACTCCCCAGAAATGGCCATCAGATACTCCCCAGAAATGACCATCAGATACTCCCCAGAAATGGCCATCAGATACTCCTCAGAAATGACCATCAGATACTCCCCAGAAATGGCCATCAGATACTCCCCAGAAATGGCCATCAGATACTCCCCAGAAATGACCATCAGATACTCCCCAGAAATTACTATCAGATACTCCCCAGAAATGGCCATCAGATACTCCCCAGAAATGGCCATCAGATACTCCCCAGAAATGGCCATCAGATACTCCCCCGAAATGGCCATCAGATACTCCCCAGAAATGACCATCAGATACTCCTCAGAAATGACCATCAGATACTCCCCAGAAATGGCCATCAGATACTCCCCAGAAATGACCATCAGATACTCCTCAGAAATGACCATCAGATACTCCCCAGAAATGGCCATCAGATACTCCCCAGAAATGACCATCAGATACTCCCCAGAAATGACCATCAGATACTCCTCAGAAATGACCATCAGATACTCCCCAGAAATGACCATCAGATACTCCTCAGAAATGACCATCAGATACTCCCCAGAAATGACCATCAGATACTCCTCAGAAATGGCCATCAGATTCTCCTCAGAAATAACCATCAGATACTCCCCAGAAATGACCATCAGATACTCCCCAGAAATGACCATCAGATACTCCCCAGAAATGACCATCAGATACTCCTCAGAAATGACCATCAGATACTCCCAGAAATGACCATCAGATACTCCTCAGAAATGGCCATCCGATTCTCCTCAGAAATGACCATCAGATACTCCCCAGAAATGACCATCAGATACTCCCTGAAATGACCATCAGATACTCCCCAGAAATGACCATCAGATACTCCTCAGAAATGGCCATCAGATACTCCTCAGAAATGGCCATCAGATACTCCTCAGAAATGGCCATCAGATACTCCCCAGAAAAGACCATCAGATACTCCCAGAAATGACCATCAGATACTCCCAGAAAGGGCCATCAGATACTCCCCAGAAAGGGCCATCAGATACTCCCCAGAAAGGGCCATCAGATACTCCCCAGAAAGGGCCGTCAGATACTCCCCAGAAATGGCCATCAGATACTCCCCAGAAATGACCATCAGATACTCCCCAGAAATTACTATCAGATACTCCCCAGAAATGGCCATCAGATACTTCCCAGAAATGGCCATCAGATACTCCTCAGAAATGGCCATCAGATACTCCCCAGAAAAGACCATCAGATACTCTCAGAAAGGGCCATCAGATACTCCCCAGAAAGGGCCATCAGATACTCCCCAGAAAAGACCATCAGATACTCTCCAAAAAAGACCATCAGATACTCCCCAGAGACGGCCATCAGATACACCCCAGAAATGGCCATCAGCTACTCCCCAGAAATGACCATCAGATACTCCCCAGAAAGGGCCATCAGATACTCCCTGAAATGGCCATCAGATACTCCCCAGAAAGGGCCATCAGATACTCCCCAGAAATGGCCATCAGATACTCCCCTGAAATGGCCATCAGATACTCCCCAGAAAAGACCATCAGATACTCCCCAGAAAGGGCCATCAGATATTCCCCAGAAAGGGCCGTCAGATACGCCCAAGAAAGGGCCATCAGATACTCCCCAGAAAGGGCCTTTAGATACTCCCCAGAAAGGTCCATCAGAAAGAGCTATCAGATACTCCCCAGAAAGGGATGTCTCTATCATTCACACATTGATGGTGTCTGAGAACTGAAGATTTCGAATTCTTCTAATCCAGAGAAGCTTCTCAGATCCCTCAGGAAAGCAGCTGCTTGCTAAACCTCAAAGGGTGAAAACCTGTCCTGGCAGCTGGTTTTGGTGGCGAGGGTTGGGGGGAGTCTGCTGGGAATCCAGCCAAAATCTTAATTCCCATCATATGAGAAGCCATGGGGGGGGGGGGGATGGATTTGGTAAACATGTACAGAGAGGATATGAAATGTTCTGGATTATCAGACTACCCCCCGGAGTTCTCCCTAATAAAATTCCTGAGATCCTAACAATAGAATTACCGGAAATTGAATAAATAAAAAATAAGGACTCCGGGATTGCCGGATTCACACCTTCCATCCTATTCCTCTGTAAATGACTATGAGATGTCACTGACCTCATGTAGCTGGGGTCCAATCAGTGTCCCCCGAGGCCCCCATTCACACGGTGCGTTTTTCCCTGCGTCTGTCATCACGCTGCAATGCACCACATTCTCTATGGTGCCGCTCACATCAATGCAACATGGAGCACTACGATGTTTGAAAAGCTGCAGGTGCTTCTCTTTGTGCCGCACAATGCGTTTTTTTGCAACATTGACTTCAACAGGAGCACCTGAAAAGTGCACAAAAAAGGCAGGTACATGCGATTCTGGTGTGTTTTTGGCAGGATTTTGTGTTCAACCCGTCTCCTCTTTCTACAAATAAATGCATCAAAAATGCATTGGTTGGTCTGTTTTTTTCAAACAGACTAACTATATATAGTATCTGACAAAAGTAAGTACACCCCTCAGTGACATTTGTGTAAATCTTTTCTTCTCTCTTTTCATGTGACAACACTGAAGAAATGACACTTGTCTACAATGTAAAGTAGTGAGTGTACAGCTTGTATAACAGTGTAAATTTGCTGTCCCCTCAAAATAACTCAACACACAGCCATTAATGTCTAAACCGCTGGCAACAAAAGTCAGTACACCCCTAAGTGAAAATCTCCAAATTGGGCCCAATTAGCCATTTTCCCTCCCCGATGTCATGTGACTCGTTAGTGTTACAAGGTCTCAGGTGTGAATGGGGAGCAGGTGTGTTAAATTTTGTGTTATCGCTCTCACTCTCTCATACTGGTCACTGGAAGTTCAACATGAAACCTCATGGCAAAGAACTCTCTGAGGATCTGAATAAAGAATTGTTGCTCTACATAAAGATGGCCTAGGCTATAAGAAGATTGCCAAGACCCTGAAACTGAGCTGCAGCACGGTGGCCAAGACCATACAGCGGTATAACAGGACAGGTTCCACTCAGAACAGGCCTCGCCATGGTCCACCAAAGAAGTTGAGGTCACGTGCTCAGCGTCATATCCAGAGGTTTTCTTTGTGAAATAGACGTATGACTGCTGCCAGCATTGCTGCAGAGGTTGTAGGGGTGGGGGGTCAGCCTGTCAGTGCTCAGACCATACGCCGCACACTGCATCAAATTGGTCTGCATGGCTGTCATCCCAGAAGGAAGCCTCTTCTAAAGATGATGTACAGGAAAGTCCACAAACAGTTTACTGAAGACAAGCAGACTAAGGAGATGGATTACTGGAAGCATGTCCTGTGGTCTGATGAGACCAAGATAAACATATTTGGTTCAGATGGTGACAAGCGTGTGTGGGGGCAACCAGGTGAGGAGGACAAAGACAAGTGTGTCTTGTCTACAGTCAAGCATGGTGGTGGGAGTGTCATGGTCTGGGGCTGCATGAGTGCTGCCGGCACTGGGGGGGCTACAGATCATTGAGGGAACCATGAATGGCAACATGTATTGTGACATACTGAAGCAGAGCATGATCCCCTCCCTTCAGAGACTGGACCGCAGGGCAGTATTCCAACATGATAACCACCCCAAACACACCTCCAAGACCACCACTGCCTTGCTAAAGAAGCTGAGGGTAAAGGTGATGGACTGGCCAAGCATGTCTCCAGACCTAAACCCTATTGATCATCTGTGGGACATCCTCAAACGGAAGGTGGAGGAGTGCAAGGTCTCTAACATCCACCAGCTCTGTGATGTCATCATGGAGGAGGGGAAGAGGACTCCAGTGACAACCTGTGAAGCTCTGGTGACCTCCATGCCCAAGAGGGTTAAGGCAGTGCTGGAAAATAATGGAGGCCACACAAAATATTGACACTTTGGGCCCAATTTGGAGATTTTCACTTAGGGGTGTACTGACTTTTGTTGCCAGCGGTTTAGACATTAATGGCTGTGTGTTGAGTTATTTTGAGGGGACAGCAAATTTACACTGTTATACAAGCTGTACACTCACTACTTTACATTGTAGACAAGTGTCATTTCTTCAGTGTTGTCACATGAAAAGATAGAAGAAGATTTACACAAATGTCACTGAGGGGTGTACTTACTTTTGTCAGATACTGTAACTATTGTTAAAAACATGCAAAAAAAATGTGCTACACAAATGCACGAATTTACAGCAGTGTGCACCCAGCCTGAGACCTGCGAGGACCCGGCGCACTGCGTATATGTTGTAGAAAGACACATCCAAGGCAGGTCTAGCAATGGTACCACATACGTAGTACACTGTACAGTTCTTCTGCCAGATAAAGTCGTGATTGTTCCTAAGGCAGGTTTGGGGCATCTTATGATACATACAGATGACAGGACGCCAGAGGAGCACTTCCCCTAGAGGGAGGAGTCACACCGCGACCCCCAAAAGTCCCCACTGAAATCCGGCTGCCAGTGGAATGTTCTCAGAAGCCAGCAGTAGGGACACCGTGTAGGAGAACCCTTTCCCTTCTTGTCAGGTTCCTCTCCCTAACGCCCCTCCTCTTCTCTCCCTATCCAGCGGGGCCCCTGTCCCTATCCCACAGCGGGGGGCTCTCTGAGTGAAGCAGTATTCCACTATTTAAAGAATCCTCTCCAAGATGGCTGCCTGTAGTCCACGTCAGGAGATAATTATTCCTCAATGGGCTCCTGCCAGTCTGAAGAAATGCCACAGTGCCACACCTTCACCTACACCTGCCTACAGGCAAGCTATGGACTCAAAGAAAAGCATCCAAGAAGGCGTTAACATTGTTATTTATTAGAGTATCAGGGGGATATTGTGTGGACTTTCCTTCTATCACTGGAAAGAATAATTCTAATGATAATTCTGTAACTGAAGAAACAAATTCATAACATTGAACTTCAGAATTCAATGGGTTATACTCTAGAAATAACACTGGTCTTCCTTGTCAGGAAATTAAAAAAAAGAAACGTTTTTTTCTGTGAATATTGTCATTATTAGTAAAAAGAAGAAATATTTGGATGAGTTTTTTACTCCGGGGAAGCATAGTAAAGATACATTGGCCAGGAACCAGCATGGCCGTCATCTGTGGCAAGGCCTTGTCTGCGTATGTGGCCTGGGAAAAGCCCATACTACTTCTTCTGAGTCAGCAAGATATTTTCAGTGGGTGGAAGAATCCTTCATCCAAGGAAAGGATGTTCCAGAGAGCAGCCGCTCAAAGCCACAATCTGCACCCAAATATCCTGAACTGGAGCCAAGTCTTAGTCGGCTGTTTGTCCTCCTTGTGTAACCGGAGAAGTCAGAAGGTATGAAGAGCAATTAACTCTCACTTCACATGGGGATTCCAGTGATGAAACCAAGAGAAGGACACACAATTCTCCTGAATTTACTAACCAGATCTGCAGTACAGCAGCCATACCATCTAGATATACCGTATAGTGAGTGTCTATGCCATGGTCATACATCTGAGTATATAGTGAGTGTCCATGTCATGGTCATACATCTGAGTATATATTGAGTGTCCATGCCATGGTCATCCATCTGTGTATATAGTGAGTGTCCATGTCATGGTCATACATCTGAGTATATAGTGAGTGTCCATGTCATGGTCATCCATCTGTGTATATAGTGAGTGTCCATGTCATGGTCATCCATCTGAGTATATAATGAGTGTCCATGTTTTGTTCCTCCATCTGAGTATATAATGAGTGTCCATGTCATGGTCATCCATCTGTGTATATAGTGAGTGTCTATGTCATGGTCATCAATCTGAGTATATAATGAGTGTCCATGTTTTGTTCCTCCATCTGAGTATATAATGAGTGTCCATGTCATGGTCATACATCTGAGTATATAGTGAGTGTCCATGTCATGGTCATCCATCTGAGTATATAGTGAGTGTCCATGCCATGGTCATCCATCTGAGTATATAATGAGTGTCCATGTTTTGTTCCTCCATCTGAGTATATAATGAGTGTCCATGTCATGGTCATCCATCTGAGTATATAGTGAGTGTCCATGTCATGGTCATCCATCTGTGTATATAGTGAGTGTCCATGCCATGGTCATCCATCTGAGTATATAGTGAGTGTCCATGCCATGGTCATACATTTGAGTATATAGTGAGTGTCCATGTCATGGTCATACATCTGAGTATATAGTGAGTGTCCATGTCATGGTCATCCATCTGAGTATATAGTGAGTGTCCATGCCATGGTCATACATTTGAGTATGGTATATAGGGAGTGTCCACGGTCATCCATCTGTGTATATAGTGAGTGTCCATGTCATGTTCCTCCATCTGTGTATATATTGAGTGTCCATGCCATGGTCATCCATCTGTGTATATATTGAGTGTCCATGCCATGGTCATCCATCTGTGTATATAGTGAGTGTCCATGTCATGTTCCTCCATCTGTGTATATATTGAGTGTCCATGTCATGGTCATCCATCTGTGTATATAGTGAGTGTCCATGTCATGTTCCTCCATCTGTGTATATATTGAGTGTCCATGCCATGGTCATACATCTGAGTATATAATGAGTGTCCATGCCATGGTGATACATCTGAGTATATAATGAGTGTCCATGTCATGGTCATACATCTGAGTATATAGTGAGTGTCCATGCCATGGTCATACATTTGAGTATATAGTGAGTGTCCATGTCATGTTCCTCCATCTGAGTATATAGTGAGTGTCCATGCCATGTTCCTCCATCTGAGTATATAGTGAGTGTCCATGCCATGGTGATACATCTGAGTATATAATGAGTGTCCATGCCATGGTGATACATCTGAGTATATATTGAGTGTCCATGTCATGGTCATACATCTGAGTATATAGTGAGTGTCCATTTAATGTTCCTCCATCTGAGTATATAGTAAGTGTCCATGTCATGTTCCTCCATCTGTGTATATATTGAGTGTCCATGCCATGGTCATACATTTGAGTATGGTATATAGGGAGTCTCCATGGTCATCCATCTGTGTATATAGTGAGTGTCCATTTAATGTTCCTCCATCTGAGTATATAGTAAGTGTCAATGTCATGTTCCTCCATCTGAGTATATAGTGAGTGTCCATGCCATGGTCATACATCTGAGTATATATTGAGTGTCCATGTCATGGTCATACATCTGAGTATATAGTGAGTGTCCATGCCATGGTCATACATCTGAGTATATAGTGAGTGTCCATGTCATGGTCATACATCTGAGTATATAGTGAGTGTCCATGCCATGGTCATACATCTGAGTATATAGTGAGTGTCCATGCCATGGTCATACATCTGAGTATATAGTGAGTGTCCATGTCATGGTCATACATCTGAGTATATAGTGAGTGTCCATGCCATGGTCATCCATCTGTGTATATAGTGAGTGTCCATGTCATGGTCATACATCTGAGTATATATTGAGTGTCCATGCCATGGTCATCCATCTGTGTATATAGTGAGTGTCCATGTCATGGTCATACATCTGAGTATATAGTGAGTGTCCATGTCATGGTCATCCATCTGTGTATATAGTGAGTGTCCATGTCATGGTCATCCATCTGTGTATATAATGAGTGTCCATGTTTTGTTCCTCCATCTGAGTATATAATGAGTGTCCATGCCATGGTCATCCATCTGAGTATATAATGAGTGTCCATGTCATGGTCATCCATCTGTGTATATAGTGAGTGTCCATGCCATGGTCATCCATCTGTGTATATAGTGAGTGTCCATGTCATGGTCATACATCTGAGTATATATTGAGTGTCCATGCCATGGTCATACATCTGAGTATATAGTGAGTGTCCATGCCATGGTCATCCATCTGAGTATATAGTGAGTGTCCATGTCATGGTCATACATCTGAGTATATATTGAGTGTCCATGTCATGGTCATACATCTGAGTATATATTGAGTGTCCATGCCATGGTCATACATCTGAGTATATAGTGAGTGTCCATGCCATGGTCATCCATCTGAGTATATAGTAAGTGTCCATGTCATGTTCCTCCATCTGTGTATATATTGAGTGTCCATGCCATGGTCATACATTTGAGTATGGTATATAGGGAGTCTCCATGGTCATCCATCTGTGTATATAGTGAGTGTCCATTTAATGTTCCTCCATCTGAGTATATAGTAAGTGTCAATGTCATGTTCCTCCATCTGAGTATATAGTGAGTGTCCATGCCATGGTCATACATCTGAGTATATAGTGAGTGTCCATGTCATGGTCATCCATCTGTGTATATAGTGAGTGTCCATGTCATGGTCATCCATCTGTGTATATAATGAGTGTCCATGTTTTGTTCCTCCATCTGAGTATATAATGAGTGTCCATGCCATGGTCATCCATCTGTGTATATAGTGAGTGTCCATGTCATGGTCATCAATCTGAGTATATAATGAGTGTCCATGTTTTGTTCCTCCATCTGAGTATATAATGAGTGTCCATGTCATGGTCATCCATCTGTGTATATAGTGAGTGTCTATGTCATGGTCATCAATCTGAGTATATAATGAGTGTCCATGTCATGGTCATCCATCTGTGTATATAGTGAGTGTCTATGTCATGGTCATCCATCTGTGTATATAGTGAGTGTCCATGTCATGGTCATCAATCTGAGTATATAATGAGTGTCCATGTTTTGTTCCTCCATCTGAGTATATAATGAGTGTCCATGCCATGGTCATCCATCTGTGTATATAGTGAGTGTCCATGTCATGGTCATCAATCTGAGTATATAATGAGTGTCCATGTTTTGTTCCTCCATCTGAGTATATAATGAGTGTCCATGCCATGGTCATCCATCTGAGTATATAATGAGTGTCCATGTTTTGTTCCTCCATCTGAGTATATAATGAGTGTCCATGTCATGGTCATCCATCTGAGTATATAGTGAGTGTCCATGTCATGGTCATCCATCTGTGTATATAGTGAGTGTCTATGTCATGGTCATCCATCTGAGTATATAGTGAGTGTCCATGTTTTGTTCCTCCATCTGAGTATATAATGAGTGTCCATGTCATGGTCATCCATCTGAGTATATAGTGAGTGTCCATGTCATGGTCATCCATCTGTGTATATAGTGAGTGTCCATGTCATGGTCATCCATCTGAGTATATAGTGAGTGTCCATGCCATGGTCATCCATCTGAGTATATAGTGAGTGTCCATGTCATGGTCATCCATCTGAGTATATAGTGAGTGTCCATGCCATGGTCATACATTTGAGTATGGTATATAGGGAGTGTCCACGGTCATCCATCTGTGTATATAGTGAGTGTCCATGTCATGTTCCTCCATCTGTGTATATATTGAGTGTCCATGCCATGGTCATCCATCTGTGTATATATTGAGTGTCCATGCCATGGTCATCCATCTGTGTATATAGTGAGTGTCCATGTCATGTTCCTCCATCTGTGTATATATTGAGTGTCCATGCCATGGTGATACATCTGTGTATATAGTGAGTGTCCATGCCATGGTCCTCCATCTGAGTATATAATGAGTGTCCATGCCATGGTCATACATCTGAGTATATAGTGAGTGTCCATGCCATGGTCATCCATCTGAGTATATAATGAGTGTCCATGTCATGGTCATACATCTGAGTATATAGTGAGTGTCCATGCCATGGTCATCCATCTGAGTATATATTGAGTGTCCATGCCATGGTCATACATCTGAGTATATAATGAGTGTCCATGCCATGGTGATACATCTGAGTATATATTGAGTGTCCAATTCATGGTCATACATCTGAGTATATAGTGAGTGTCCATGCCATGGTCATACATCTGAGTATATAGTGAGTGTCCATGTCATGTTCCTCCATCTGAGTATATAGTGAGTGTCCATGTCATGGTGATACATCTGAGTATATATTGAGTGTCCATGCCATGTTCCTCCATCTGAGTATATAATGAGTGTCCATGTCATGGTCATCCATCTGAGTATATAGTGAGTGTCCATGCCATGGTCATACATCTGAGTATATAGTGAGTGTCCATGTCATGTTCCTCCATCTGAGTATATAGTGAGTGTCCATGTCATGGTGATACATCTGAGTATATATTGAGTGTCCATGCCATGTTCCTCCATCTGAGTATATAGTGAGTGTCCATGCCATGGTCATACATCTGAGTATATAATGAGTGTCCATGCCATGGTCATACATCTGAGTATATATTGAGTGTCCATGTCATGGTCATAAATCTGTGTATATAGTGAGTGTCCATTTAATGTTCCTCCATCTGAGTATATAGTGAGTGTCCATGTCATGTTCCTCCATCTGTGTATATATTGAGTGTCCATGCCATGGTCATACATCTGATTATTTAGTGAGTGTCCATGCCATGGTGATACATCTGAGTATATATTGAGTGTCCATGCCATGTTCCTCCATCTGAGTATATAGTGAGTGTCCATGCCATGGTCATACATCTGAGTATATATTGAGTGTCCATGTCATGGTCATACATCTGTGTATATAGTGAGTGTCCATTTAATGTTCCTCCATCTGAGTATATAGTAAGTGTCCATGTCATGTTCCTCCATCTGTGTATATATTGAGTGTCCATGTCATGTTCCTCCATCTGTGTATATAGTGAGTGTCCATGCCATGGTCATACATTTGAGTATGGTATATAGGGAGTCTCCATGGTCATCCATCTGTGTATATAGTGAGTGTCCATTTAATGTTCCTCCATCTGAGTATATAGTAAGTGTCCATGTCATGTTCCTCCATCTGTGTATATATTGAGTGTCCATGCCATGTTCCTCCATCTGAGTATATAGTGAGTGTCCATGCCATGGTCATACATCTGAGTATATATTGAGTGTCCATGTCATGGTCATACATCTGTGTATATAGTGAGTGTCCATGCCATGGTCATACATCTGAGTATATATTGAGTGTCCATGTCATGTTCCTCCATCTGAGTATATATTGAGTGTCCATGTTATGGTCATACATCTGAGTATATAGTGAGTGTCCATGTCATGTTCCTCCATCTGAGTATATAGTGAGTGTCCATGCCATGGTCATACATCTGAGTATATAGTGAGTGTCCATGCCATGGTGATACATCTGAGTATATATTGAGTGTCCATGCCATGTTCCTCCATCTGAGTATATAGTGAGTGTCCATGTCATGGTGATACATCTGAGTATATAGTGAGTGTCCATGCCATGTTCCTCCATCTGAGTATATAGTGAGTGTCCATGTCATGGTGATACATCTGAGTATATAGTGAGTGTCCATGCCATGTTCCTCCATCTGAGTATATAGTGAGTGTCCATGCCATGGTCATACATCTGAGTATATAATGAGTGTCCATGCCATGGCGATACATCTGAGTATATATTGAGTGTCCATGTCATGGTCATACATCTGTGTATATAGTGAGTGTCCATGCCATGGTCATACATCTGAGTATATATTGAGTGTCCATGCCATGGTGATACATCTGAGTATATATTGAGTGTCCATGTCATGTTCCTCCATCTGAGTATATATTGAGTGTCCATGTCATGGTCATACATCTGTGTATATAGTGAGTGTCCATACCATGGTCATCCATCCAGGGTCCATTCAGTCATCAGAGGGGCAGCTGGGACATAATCCTTGCTCAGGTAGCTTCCATAGACATATCACAGAAGAACCCCGAGTTCTCAGGCCTGCAGAAATCCATATTCTTTGACTGGAGGTTTTCTACAAATTCCAGCAATTTATAACACAACACAAATAATCTTACCCCCCAAGTGTCCCCCGATTCCTCCAGACTGTGCCGTGATTTCAACAAAATCCAGATCCAACCCAATGATAAACAGAACCCCAAAGTATGTGAGTTGGGACTCATGTGGAGGGGAAGATGGGTAGAGGATTTGTAGGGGTTCCTAGTCTACAGATAATCAAATTAGAATAGTAACATTGAGGAGATCATTCCCCAGCAGGTCGCCAGGTTTGCACTCTTTTCTTATGTGTGTGGCAGTCATCCGGCTCTCTCTGGGTTAAGGTCCTCCTTCTTGGA
The DNA here is from genome assembly GCA_037952925.1 of Lithobates clamitans. Taxonomy (NCBI): domain Eukaryota; kingdom Metazoa; phylum Chordata; class Amphibia; order Anura; family Ranidae; genus Lithobates; species Lithobates clamitans. The sequence goes on from JBBGZY010002688.1 coordinate 70,134, forward strand.
GGTTTTGCATACAAATGTGTTGCCGGCAGATAACAGTCTGGTGTCGGCTTGTTCTCTAATCTGGAGAAATTAGACTTGGTCTCTAATTTGTCATCAGGATCAACATTTCTACGCTTCTCTGCGCTTCCCAATTCTGAACCATTGTGAGTAGATGAGCCCAAAGTATAACAGAGACAACACCTTCTGAGGAAGAGGGGGGGCTGGAGAACCAACCAACTACCAACTGGCCTTCCATGGGTGGGAAGTCTTCCCGTGGGCCAAAACTGCCCCACACAAAGCGTGGCCTAGTGACTGGTGGTTTTGGTAGGACCGGTGACAACATTGTAAGACACTTGTCTTATACTGTATAGATGAAGGGAAGGAAGAAAGGTAAATAAGAAAGGTCCCTTTGAACGCAACAAGATGATAAAATGAGAAGAACTCAATGAAGTCCCACGCTATCATCACCAGGAATATGACGTTTGTTCATAAGACATCACAGACATCCCTCTGCCAGACCCCGTCCTCGCGGGTTCATATCATGGCCAGCATTTGTTACCAGCCCAACATATATTATTTGTCCTGGTCCTGGGGTTAATGTCCCCCACCCCCCAGGTGTACTATAGCCATAGGATTCCCATGCTGGACTATTTCATGACTCAGGATTAAAATAACCTGAAAATGAGACGTATTCCTGGAGACGGAGGAGTCCACCCCGGAGCAGATGTTCTTATAGAAGAGTCTTGGAACGATGCCCACAATTCTCACCCATCTCAGGCCATTTACAAGAATTGGATTTCTCCAGCTGAGTTATTCTTGAAATTGAAGTCTTTATTTAACGGAGATGAGAGGCCCATAACAAGCAGCGAAGGGTGGGGTGATCCTGAAATTAGCCATAATATTGTAGGGGGGAGGGGCTGCCTTTTCCTGCACACCACCAAATCCACATTCACAGAGCTCTGATAACTGAGCCGGTCCAACAAATAGAGATTTGATTTATGTAAAGTGGACCTGTCATGAGATCTATTTCATCCTCTTCAGTACCGTGTCAGGGTAAAGCCCGGTACATACACGCCAAAGGTTGGCCAATATAGAAGAAACTGACCGACGTCCTGTACATGTGTACTGCTGTCTGTTCAACAGTTGAATGGTCTTGTTGGAAAACCAACATTCAATCAGGGCTTTTGTCCAATGGCTGCAAGCGTTGATCAGTGTATTCTTGGGGGGGGGGGTCCCTGTGTCACAATACAATAGCGCAGCGGTGGAGGTCACCTCAATTGTTTTGATGCAGGGATCTGTCAGGTTTTTTTTGTTCATCCCAATTGTAAGCAGGTGAACTCTGTTGTCTCCACTGCAGGTGGCGCTCTTCTGCAGTGAAGAGGGAGAGGAAGGCAGGAGGAACATGGTTCCTGTATGGTTTCCTGGGTCACTAGGGCAGCGATCCAGTTGGATGCTGACAGCCCATGTGACCCTGGCAGCCATCTTGGGTAAGACAGAGTTTATTTAAGACCCTGGCTCCTGGGTTTGGTGCACATTTAGCATGTGGTTAGTGTACAGGGGACAGGTCTAAGGACAGTATAAGCAATGGCAAAGGGTTCCAGGCGAGTAAGGAAAGCTTAGGGATCTGCCACTCTCCTTGAACACCTTCCCATTTAGGCTTGGACTGGCCAGGCCGCATTCCGCCCCTCCAGTTAGATGCTGTCAGTTCAGCTAAGACCTGCTCCGCTACCCGCTGTTGTCATCCGTGTGTGTTCCCAGTTGGGCTTCATTCCGCTATTTTTGGACTGAGTGTGTGAGAGTGTGCTATTACCATCAGGGGCCCTGTCCTGATTGTGGGCCTTCTCCTGGGTGGGCGGACCTGTCCTGGGTGAAGACCCTTTACTGGGTGGGGGCCCTGTCTTGTGTGGGGGCCCTGTCCTGGGTGTAGGCCTTCTCTTTGTTTAGGGTTGGGTAGCACTTTATTGGAGAAGCATCTCAGAATTTCTTTCTGCAACATTTCAAGTATTTAAAGGACATCTCCACCTTTTCCAATTTAATCAAATAAATGACCTCCTTCCTCCCAACCCTATTTCCAAATACTACCCTCTTCATGTCTTCCTCTGTTCTGCAATATCAGCTGATTTCCAGGTTGAAGGACGCTGATTGTCATTGAAGGCACATCCTATGAGCACATGTTGTCATGGACACGCCCCCCGGGGCATGTCATCACGTTAGCCTGGGCTCGCAGTACTATGCCTTCTATGATGGTTGAACTGGATGGGCTTGGAACTGTTTTTCATTAACTTCAATACAAGTTTTATCACTTGCACCTGGACTGAGTGTGTGAGAGTGTGTTATTACCATCAGGGGCCCTGTCCTGTTTGTGGGCCTTCTCCTGGGTGGGGGGACCTGTCCTGTATGAAGACCCTGTACTGGGTGTAGGCCTTCTCTTTGGGTAGGGGGACCTGTCCTGGGTGAAGACCCTGTACTGGGTGGGAGCCCTGTCTTGTGTGAGGGCCCTGTCCTTGGTGTAGGCCTTCTCTCGGGATCCCTACCCTACCCTAACCTGTCCTGGGTGGAGGCCCTGTACTGGGTTGGGGCCCTGTCTCCTGGGGGGTGGCCCAGTCCTGGGTGGGGGAACTGCCGCCAACCTTATTACCAATCAGACTCTTGCACTAAGCGAAGGTTCTGGCTCTCTTACTTACCTACAGGTTTAATGCAATATTCTTTTTGGGGAGGACCATTTCTTATAACCACCCCCCCCCCCCCCCATCCCCAAAAGAGGGCAAAATCTTTAATACATGTCTTTTAGTGCAGTGCTCCTCACCCCCATGTAATTCCCCATGCCCTTTGTTTGACAATCCCTTGTCTATTTTCCTTGAAAATGAAGGGAACTGATTTTCATGATTTGCCTCCCATTGACTTTAGTGGCGTTCACATTAAATTTCACAATTTGTGGATTTTTGGCCGTGTTTGCCAAACTTGCCTGTGAATGGAACCCGGGGGGATTTGTGGATCGCTAATCATAGGGAGATAGAAGAGGGTCAGAACTCCCTATTTTCATACCTTTCATACTAACAATCTGCAATGGAAGCCTCTGTGTTTCCTCCTCATGGGTTTCCTCTAAGCAGACCTCGGCAGTGAGTAGCGTCATGTATGAAGTCGTGTAAAGTGAGCCAGGTGTACGCAGCATTTAGAGTTCTCCAGGGAAGTGAAATCAGAGAAAGCTTTGTATCAGCACATGTTCCTGCAGAGCAAACGCAGCACTTTATTGGAGAAGCATCTCAGAATTTATTTCTGCAACATTTCAAGTATTTAAAGGACATCTCCACCTTTTCCAATTTAATCAAATAAATGACCTCCTTCCTCCCAACCCTATTTCCAAATACTACCCTCTTCATGTCTTCCTCTGTTCTGCAATATCAGCTGACTTCCAGGATTAAGGACGCTGATTGTCATTGAAGACACATCCTGTGAGCACAGGTTGTCATGGACACGCCCCCTGGGGCGTGTCATCATGTTAGCCGGGGCTCGCAGTACTATGCTTTCTATGCTGGTTGAACTGGATGGGCTTGGGTCATTTTTTAACCAGATTAACTATGTAACTATGTAACAGTGCTGAAGTCACAACTTCTCGGACTCACAGAAGACCGCCCACCGCTGGAGGAGAGACAAAGTGGACTCCATTTGTCCTGATCACAAGACCCCTGAAAAAAGGTCATGTATAATTCAAATGTGTCACTGTCAAACCCTAACCCCAAACTTGGAGCCAGACCTTTAAGGTTTAAGTTATTTCTCTCCAAGGCAGTAAAGATGGAAACATTCATCTCATATTCATCAAACGTATATTTGATCCCGGCTCTATTTCTTTGTTTCTAGAGTTCAGTGCAATAAAAGCGGGGTGCATTTTCTCAAAGGACCCACAAGAGTCCTCTTAAAATAAAGACAAGGAGGAGACAAGGTGACGAATTCTCAGGTAGGAATGCTCTTCATGTGACCAATCTACGGGTCAAGTATCAGGATCTGCTGCAAGAACACATAGAACAGAGGGTTGTCTACAAAACACTTGACTGACAAGAAGACTCTTCAGACGTGTATTGGAACACTCCGAAGGGGCCACATATACAACAATCCATGTGAAGAGATGTCAGTGACCGTAGGACTCGGCATTCTGAGAGACTTCAGCCATCAATAAACAGTTCTGGGTTTTCAGAAACATTTAAAGTGCAATTCCAGTCAGATTTTAGCTAGGCCTAAAAACCTTCTCCCACCCCATTCTACTATTACATCTACCCTGTGAGAGAAAAGATGTCTATACTTACCTCTCCTGAAGCTGCTCCAGTCCGGTCACATGATTGGGTCCCAGCACCAGCTTTAGTGTAGAGGAGGGACAGCTGACAACGAATGTTCGGCTTCCATAGTAAGCCTGTGGGTGACGTCGTTGGCCAGGCTCCACGGCTGTTATTGCTACCAACCCCTTGTGGGAATTTATACCGACGTATGTAAAGCTACTTTCACACTGAGGCGCTTTACAGGCGCTACATCGCTAAAAATAGTGCCTGTAAAGAGCGTTTCCTGTCTCTCCAGTGAGAAAGCCCTTACAGGACGATAAAAAAATCCTGCAAGCCGCATCTTTGCAGCGATGTAGGAGCGATGTACACACCACTCCTAAAGCACCCCTGCCCATTGAAAACAATGGAGTAGCCCTGGCAAATCTTGGGCGGTTTTAACCCTTTTTTGGCCGCTATTGGGGGTTATAATCGCCCAGCTAGCGGCCGAATAGCGCCGCTAAAACAACGGTAAACGCTTTACCGCCAACGCCTGCCCGCCCCAGTGTGAAAGTAGCTTGACTACTGTATTTGTCATAAGAAAGGCGGGCTGTGCCCTGCCACAATGTTGGCATTGATCAAACTACATTGGAAAAATCCTCCTGCTGCAAGTCCGGTTGAGTACACCTACTGAGTGCTGCATAACTATGTAACTATGTAGTTAGTCTCATGCACCCAGGTCAAAAGATAGCTAGTAGTAGTTATTCTCATGGATCCAGGTCTTGGTATATCTAGTAGTAGTTATTCTCATGGATCCAGGTCATGGTATATCTAGTAGTAGTTATTCTCATGGATCCAGGTCATGGTATATCTAGTAGTAGTTATTCTCATGGATCCAGGTCTTGGTATATCTAGTAGTAGTTATTCTCATGGATCCAGGTCATGGTATATCTAGTAGTAGTTTTTCTCATTGATCAAGGTCAAAAGATAGCTAGTAGTAGTTATTCTCATGGATCCAGGTCATGGTATATCTAGTAGTAGTTATTCTCATGGATCCAGGTCATGGTATATCTAGTAGTAGTTAGTCTCATGGATCCAGGTCATGGTATATCTAGTAGTAGTTATTCTCATGGATCCAGGTCTTGGTATATCTAGTAGTAGTTATTCTCATGGATTCAGGTCTTGGTATATCTAGTAGTAGTTATTCTCATGGATCCAGGTCATGATATATCTAGTAGTAGTTATTCTCATGGATCCAGGTCATGGTATATCTAGTAGTAGTTGGTCTCATGGATCCAGGTCATGATATATCTAGTAGTAGTTATTTTCATGGATCCAGGTCATGGTATATCTAGTAGTAGTTGGTCTCATGGATCCAGATCATGATATATCTAGTAGTAGTTATTTTCATGGATCCAGGTCATGGTATATCTAGTAGTAGTTATTTTCATGGATCCAGGTCATGATATATCTAGTAGTAGTTATTTTCATGGATCCAGGTCATGGTATATCTAGTAGTAGTTGGTCTCATGGATCCAGATCATGATATATCTAGTAGTAGTTATTCTCATGGATCCAGGTCATGGTATATCTAATAGTAGTTATTCTCATGGATCCAGGTCATGGTATATCTAGTAGTAGTTATTCTCATGGATCCAGGTCATGATATATCTAGTAGTAGTTATTCTCATGGATCCAGGTCATGGTGTATCTAGTAGTAGTTGGTCTCATGGATCCAGGTCATGATATATCTAGTAGTAGTTATTCTCATGGATCCAGGTCATGATATATCTAGTAGTAGTTATTCTCATGGATCCAGGTCATGGTATATCTAGTAGTAGTTATTCTCATGGATGCAGGTCATGGTATATCTAGTAGTAGTTATTCTCATGGATCCGGGTCATGGTATATCTAGTAGTAGTTTTTCTCATGGATTCAGGTCATGGTAAATCTAGTAGTAGTTATTCTCATGGATCTAGGTCATGGTAAATCTAGTAGTAGTTATTCTCACGGATCCATGTCTTGGTATATCTAGTAGTAGTTATTCTCATGGATCCAGGTCTTGGTATATCTAGTAGTAGTTATTCTCATGGATCCAGGTGATGGTATATCTAGTAGTAGTTATTCTCATGGATCCAGGTCATGGTATATCTAGTAGTAGTTATTCTCATGGATCCAGGTCATGGTATATCTAATAGTAGTTGGTCTCATGGATCCAGGTCATGATATATCTAGTAGTAGTTATTCTCATGGATCCAGGTCATGGTATATCTAACAGTAGTTATTCTCATGGATCCAGGTCATGATATATCTAGTAGTAGTTATTCTCATGGATCCAGGTCATGATATATCTAGTAGTAGTTATTCTCATGGATCCAGGTCATGGTATATCTAACAGTAGTTATTCTCATGGATCCAGGTCATGATATATCTAGTAGTAGTTATTCTCATGGATCCAGGTCATGATATATCTAGTAGTAGTTATTCTCATGGATCCAGGTCATGGTATATCTAGTAGTAGTTGGTCTCATGGATCCAGGTCATGGTATATCTAGTAGTAGTTGGTCTCATGGATTCAGGTCTTGGTATATCTAGTAGTAATTATTCGCATGGATCCAGGTCATGGTATATCTAGTAGTAGTTATTTTCATGGATCCAGGTCATGGTATATCTAGTAGTAGTTATTCTCATGGATCCAAGTCATGGTATATCTAGTGGTAGTTACTCTCATGGATCCAGGTCATGGTATATCTAGTCAGACATCTCAAGTCTCCCGGAAGGTGGGGGAGACTCCCACATTTCTGTGGCGGCTCCCGCACACCCGCAAGCACCTCCTGAACTCCCGGGAATGATGGGTGCAGCGGAGATCAGCTGTGATCGCCAATCTCCTTTCTATAGTTTTTAGCTGACAGCCACTTCTCCTTCTCTCCCTCTTGCGGCTGTCAGTTAAAAAGCTTTACAGGGAGATTGGTGATCACAGCGTCCCTCCTGCTGCACCGATCATTCCCAGCTGCTCTGTGTGCTCCTCCCCCGGCCCCCTCCATGTCCCTCCAGCCCCCTCCATGTCCTTTTCCGCCCCTATTCTCCTCCAGCCCCCTCCATGTACTTCCCCACCCCCGTTCTCCCCCGGCCCACTCTGTGTCCTTCTCCGCACCCCCCTTGTTCTTCTCCGGCCCCCCACATCCCCCGCAGCCGCCTCCCCTCCTCTCCTCTCCCGTCGGCTGCGGGGAACTAGTTAATGGACACAGTGAGTGAGATCGCTCCCATGTAAACTGTGTTTTCTCTGCTCAGTTTATGAATGGAGAGGAGCCTCTGTCTCCTGTTCATTCATCTTTAGTTCTGAAAAAGGGACTGTGGAATCTGTGTCCTCAGTCCCTTTGTCTGTCTCAAAGGGGAGATGTCAGGGGTCTGTTTAGGCCCCTGACATCTCACCAAACCCCCCAAAAATTATTTTAAAAAAATTGTAAAAAAATTAAAAAGTGTAAAAAAACTGACACCACTCCCCCCTGCCCTACCAACACTGTCCACTGCCCCAACCCCCTCCCCCCAAAAAGCATTGTGAAAAAAAATAAAAACAAATTAAATTGTAAAAATTGTATAAATCAATTATTAAAAATAAAAAAAAACTACTGACACCGTCCACATACCTAACCACCCCACCCCCACCCCCTTCCACAGGAGCACTGCGAAAAAATATTGAAAAAGCGATTTAAATTTTGCCGCAGTGGGTGGGGGGTGTTTGCGGGCGCGAAGCGCCACCTCTCTAAGATAAGTTTCTGCAGGTTGGAATGTCTGTCTAGTAGTAGCTGGTCTCATATATCCAGGTCATGGTAGATCTAATAGTAGCTGGTCTCATGGATTCAGGTCATGGTAGATCTAATAGTAGTTGGTCTCATGTATCCTGGTCATGGTAGATCTAATAGTAGTTGGTCTCATGGATTCAGGTCATGGTGTATCTAGCGGTAGTTTTTCTCATGGATCCAGGTCATGGTAGATCTAATAGTAGCTGGTCTCATGGATCCAGGTCATGGTATATCTAATAGTAGCTGGTCTCATGTATCCAGGTCATGGTATATCTAATAGTAGCTGGTCTCATGTATCCAGGTCATGGTATATCTAATAGTAGCTGGTCTCATGTATCCAGGTCATGGTATATCTAATAGTAGCTGGTCTCATGCATTCAGGTCATGGTAGATCTAATAGTAGCTGGTCTCATGTATCCAGGTCATGGTAGATCTAATAGTAGCTGGTCTCATGGATTCAGGTCATGGTAGATCAAATAGTAGCTGGTCTCATGTATCCAGGTCATGGTATATCTAATAGTAGTTGGTCTCATGGATTCAGGTCATGGTATATCTAATAGTAGCTGGTCTCATGGATTCAGGTCATGGTAGATCTAATAGTAGCTGGTCTCATGTATCCAGGTCATGGTAGATCTAATAGTAGCTGGTCTCATGGATTCAGGTCATGGTATATCTAATAGTAGCTGGTCTCATGGATTCAGGTCATGGTATATCTAATAGTAGTTGGTCTCATGGATTCAGGTCATAGTATATCTAATAGTAGCTGGTCTCATGGATTCAGGTCATGGTAGATCTAATAGTAGTTGGTCTCATGGATTCAGGTCATGGTAGATCAAATAGTAGCTGGTCTCATGTATCCAGGTCATGGTATATCTAATAGTAGTTGGTCTCATGGATTCAGGTCATGGTATATCTAATAGTAGCTGGTCTCATGGATTCAGGTCATGGTAGATCTAATAGTAGCTGGTCTCATGTATCCAGGTCATGGTAGATCTAATAGTAGCTGGTCTCATGGATTCAGGTCATGGTATATCTAATAGTAGCTGGTCTCATGGATTCAGGTCATGGTATATCTAATAGTAGTTGGTCTCATGGATTCAGGTCATAGTATATCTAATAGTAGCTGGTCTCATGGATTCAGGTCATGGTATATCTAATAGTAGCTGGTCTCATGGATTAAGGTCATGGTAGATCTAATAGTAGCTGGTCTCATGTATCCAGGTCATGGTAGATCTAATAGTAGCTGGTCTCATGTATCCAGGTCATGGTAGATCTAATAGTAGCTGGTCTCATGTATCCAGGTCATGGTATATCTAATAGTAGTTGGTCTCATGGATCCAAGTCATGTGTATCTAGTGGTAGTTATTCTCATGGATCCAGGTCATGGTGTATCTAGTGAGAGTTATTCACATTCAGCTGGACTTTTCTGAAGAAGTTTTGTAATTCCTCCAAGCTAGGGATGAGCCAAACACCCCCCGGTTCGGTTCGCACCAGAACCTGCGAACGGACCGAAAGTTCGCACGAACGTTAGAACCCCATTGACGTCTATGGGACTCGAACGTTCGAAATCAAAAGTGCTCATTTTAAAGGCTAATTTGCATGGTATTGTCCTAAAAAGGGTTTGGGGACCCGGGTCCTACCCCAGGGGACATGTATCAATGCAAAAAAAACTTTTAAAAACGGCCGTTTTTTCGGGAGCAGTGATTTTAATGATGCTTAAAGTAAAAAAAAAAAAAGTGAAATATTCCTTTAAATATCGTACCTGGGGGGTGTCTATAGTATGCCTGTAAAGTGACGCGTGTTTCCCGTGTTTAGAACAGTCCCTGCACCAAATGTCATTTTTAAAGGAAAAAATCTCATTTAAAACTGCTTGCGGGTTTAATGTCATGTCGGGTCATGGCAATATGGATGAAAATCAGTGAGACAAACGGCATGGGTACCCCCCAGTCCATTACCAGGCCCTTTGGGTCTTGTATGGATATTAAGGGGAACCCCGCACCCAAATTAAAATAAGGAAAGGCCCTATATACTCTGAACAGCAGTATACAGGCGGTGCAAACAAGACAGGGACTGTAGGTTTGTTGTTAAGTAGAATCTCTTTGTAATTTTGTACATTTTTAACGTGTTTAGCTCCAGCCAAAAAATCTATTTTAAGCTTTTTGGAAAACATAGGGAAGGGTTATCACCCCTGTGACATTTGTTTTGCTGTCTTTCCTCCTCTTCAGAAGATTTCACCTCACTTTTTGTCCCAATGAAAAATGTTTTTTGAAAATTTGGGTTTTTTTGTGGAACAAGGATTGGAAAGCATCAGTGGAAAGGAGAAATTGTTTTCCCATATTAACTCTTACAGGAGAGAATTTCCCTTCCTAGGGGTAGATTTCATCTCACTTCCTGTTGTCTCCTTCCGTTTGCAAGTAGGAGTCGTTTGTAAGTTAGATGTTTGAAAGTAGGGTCCTGCCCTATATACTCAGCAGAAATTTGGGCCTTAGGTGTTGCTGTGGCCACAACACTGTAAGCCCTCACAGGGCCCTGCTGTGAAATATTAGATCAACAATTGTAATTACACGCCCCTGTTGAACAGGAGCTGAAAAATTAGGCACTGGTGCTGGTGCCACAACACTGCAACCCCTCACAGACACTCTAGTTGGAACGCAGGAACGAGCCCTGCTGCAAAGTATTGCATCAAAAATTGTAATTACACGCCCCTGTTAGACAGGGGCAGAAAAATTGGGCCTTAGGCACTGGTGCTGGTGCCACAACACTGCAACCCCTCACAGACACTCTAGTTGGAATGCAGGAACGAGCCCTGCTGCAAAGTATTACATCAAAAATTGTAATTACACGCCCCTGTTAAACAGGGGCTGAAAAATTGTGCCTTAGGCACTGGTGGTGGCGCCCAGAACCAAAAATGTTCTTACAAGCTATCAGCGTGATGATTGAGGAGGAAGAGGATAATTACTCAGGGATAGTCACTCAGCATCAGCATAGGCAGTCTTTGAAGGGATCTGAGATTTCAAAAAAAATTATTCGGTTACATCAGCATCAGGTGCTTGGTAGCTGGTGGTGATCCAAGACTGATTCATTTTTATGAAGGTCAGCCGATCGACCGAGTCGGTGGACAAACGCACCCTGTGATCGGTTACCACGCCTCCAGCAGCACTGAATGTGCGTTCCGAAAGAACGCTGGATGCAGGACAGGCCAGTAGCTCAATTGCATACTGTGCAAGCTCTGGCCAGTGATCCATCCTCAAGACCCAGTAACCCAGAGGATTTTCGGTGGGAAAGGTGTCCAAGTCTGATCTTGCCCCTAGGTATTCCTGCACCATGTAAAACAGACGCTGGCGATGGTTGCTGGAACCGATCATACCTTGGGGCTGCGGACCAAAAAATTGTCTGAACGCATCGGTCAGACGGCCACCTTCTCCACCGCTCCTTCTTTGACTGACCGAAGCCTCAGCAACACGTTGTCCAGAAACAGGAGTTTGTAACCTCCCAGTCTCTGGGAACGCGTTGCACAGACCTTTCTGAAAGGCCTCCCAAAGATGTTTCATCCTCTGCTCCCTCTGCGATGGCAAGATAAGGTCCGCAACCTTACCCTTGTAACGTGGATCAAGGAGGGTTGCCAGCCAGTATTGGTCCTTCTCCTTGATACCACGAATACGAGGATCCTTACGCAGGCTTTGCAGGATCAGGGAGGCCATGCAGCGTAGGTTTGCTGAGGCATTCGGTCCGGAGTCCTCTGGGTCACTAAGGACGACAACGTCCGCAGCCACCTCCTCCCAGCCACGTACAAGTCCATGTGTTTCTTGGGACTGATCCCTTAAAGACTGCTGCTGATGCTGAGTGCCAGGCTCCACCTCCATACTGACACAATCTTCCTCCTCCTCCTCCTCGTCCTCTTCCTGTGTGATCGGCGGGCACGCAGGAACACTGTCTGGATAAAGGGGGCCTTGAGAGCTAAGGAAGTCCTCCTCTTCCTGCTTCTGTTCTGCCTCAAGTGCCCTGTCCATTATTCCACGCAACGTGTGCTCCAACAGGTGGACAAGGGGGACAGTGTCACTGATGCATGCACTGTCACTGCTCACCATCCTCGTGGCCTCCTCGAATGGTGACAGGACAGTGCATGCATCCCTGATCATGGCCCACTGGCGTGGGGAAAAAAAAACAAGCTCCCCTGACCCTGTCCTGGTGCCATAGTCGCACAGGTACTCATTGATGGCCCTCTGCTGCGTGTGCAGCCGCTGCAGCATGGCCAACGTTGAGTTCCACCTGGTGGGCATGTCACAGATTAGGCGGTTCTTGGGCAGGTTAAACTCCTTTTGGAGGTCCGTCAGCCGAGCACTGGCATTATATGACCGGCGGAAATGCACACAGACTTTCCTGGCCTGCCTCAGGACATCCTGTAAGCCCGGGTACCTGCCCAAGAACCGCTGCACCACCAAGTTAAGGACGTGAGCCAAACAGGGCACATGGGTCATTTGTCCCTGTCGGAGGGCAGAGAGGAGGTTGGTGCCATTGTCGCAAACCACCATTCCTGCCTTAAGTTGGCGTGGCATCAACCACCTCTGAACCTGCCCCTGCAGAGCTGACAGAACCTCTGCCCCAGTGTGGCTCCTGTCCCCCAAGCACACCAGCTCAAGCACCGCATGGCATCTTTTGGCCTGCGTACTTGCGTAGCCCCTTGAACGACTACGGAGCACCGCTGGTTCTGAGGAAGAGGCCATGGAGGAAGAAGAAGAGGGGGGGTGGAGGAGAGAGGTGTGTCACAATCAGCATTTTGGAGGCGTGGTGGCGGAACAACCTCCAACACTACTGCACCTTGTCCTGCATCCTTCCCAGCTGCCAGCAGAGTCACCCAATGTGCCGTGAAACTTAGGTAACGTCCCTGTCCATGCCTGCTGGACCATGAGTCAGCGGTAATATGCACCTTACCGCTGACCGCCCTGTCCAGCGAGGCATGGACATTGTCTTCCACATGCCGGTAGAGAGCCGGAATCGCCTTCTGTGAGAAAAAGTGGCGTTTGGGTACCTGCCACTGAGGAACCGCACTTTCCACAAACTCACAGAAGGGGGCAGAGTCTACCAACTGAAAAGGCAGCAGTTGAAGTGCTAGCAATTTTGCCAAGCTAGCATTCAACCGCTGGACATATGGATGGCTGGGAGCAAACTTCTTTCGGCGGTGCAGCAGCTGGGGCAGGGAAATTTGCCTGGTACAATCTGACGTCGGTGTACCAAAAGCAGATTGCCCACAAGTACTTGGCTGTGACACACCTAATTCTACACCTTCATTCCTCTCACTGCAGGTCTCAGAGAGGACTGGAGGTCTAGTGGGGTTGGAAATCTCAGCTGATGAGGAGCAAGGAGAGGTCCTCTTTGTTCTTTGGTGTGGGTCTTTTAGATACGCTTGCCAACTAACTGCATGACAGGTCAACATATGTCTGGTCAAGCATGTGGTACCCAAGCGGGAGATGTTTTGGCCACGTGAGATACGCTTGAGACATATGTTGCAAATAGCAGCGGTGCGATCTGATGCACTCGTCTCAAAAAAGGCCCACACCAAAGAACTTTTTGAATAACGCACAGAGACTGCAGCGCCCTGCACATGTGGAGCTTTGGGGTGTGATGCAGTCAATGTGCTGCCCTTAGGCTGGCCCCTGGAGGGCATCCTGCCTCGTTGGTGATGTGCCGCCTCCTCCTCCTCCTCCTCTCCTCTCCTATCAGGCACCCACGTTGAGTCAGTGACCTCATCATCCCCTCCCTCCTCATCACTGGAGCAAACCTGGCAGTATGCTGCAGCAGGGGGAGCATGACTGCCAGATTGCTGTCCTTCTTGGGCACCCCCTCTGTCCGTGCTCATGTTACTGCCTTCATCGAGCTCATTATCATCATCAGAGCCTTCCAAACGCTGGGCATCCTCCTGGAGCATGTACCCAACACTGTGGTCAAACAGTTCGAGGGACTCCTCAGGAGGACATGGTGGGGCTAGGGAAGGAGTCACTGATGACATTGAGCTGAGGGAAGAGGCCGCTGCTTTGCCAGACAAAGCACCCTGGGCATGGGTGAGAGAGGATGAGGAGGATGAGGACGGCTTGGTCATCCACTCGACCAAGTCTTCCGCATGTTGCGGCTCAACACAGCCAGCTGCCGAAAAAAAGGCCAAGCGTGTCCCATGGCCACGTGCTGATGAGGATGCACCGTGTCCACGACCAGCACTAGACACAGAGCCTGCTTGCCCTCTCTTATTGGCTTGTGACTGTCTGCCTCTCCTTCTTGGCCTTCCAGACATACTAATGGCCTGTAGCTGCACTAAGCTGGGATAGAACACCTGTAATTTTCTTCAGGTAGCTTTATATACTGTAACCAGACAAGCCTGCCTGTCAGTAGGAAGATAACAGGAACGGATCTAGCTGAACACTGTGAGCAGGACGCACTGCACTAAATGTAAATAGCAGGAACGGATCTAGCTGAACACTGTGAGCAGGACGCACTGCACTAAATGTAAATAGCAGGAACGGATCTAGCTGAACACTGTGAGCAGGACGCACTGACTGCACTAAATGTAAATAGCAGGAACGGATCTAGCTGAACACTGTGAGCAGGACGCACTGCACTAACTGTAAATAGTCTAGAAGATAACAGGAACGGATCTAGCTAAACTGAATACAGTGTATATATATATACACAACACCTGGGATGCATATATATACACAATACACTGTAAGTGCAGCTAACTGACTGACTGTTCTGCCTAATCTATCTAACTCAAATCAAATGACACTGTCTCTCTCTCTCTCTCTCAATGAACGCCGGAACACACACTACACAGGGCGCCGTGCAGGCGGCCTTATATAGTGTGGGGCGTGTACTAAATCCCCTGAGCCATAATTGGCCAAAGCCTTCTTGGCTTTGGCCAATTATGGCTCTCTGTTCAGGCGGCGCTGTGATTGGCCAAGCATGCGGGTCATAGTGCATGCTTGGCCAATCATCAGCCAGCAATGCACTGCGATACCGCAGTGAATTATGGGCCGTGACGTGCCACACGAATTTGGCGCGAACGGCCCATATCGTTCGCAATTCGGCGAACGGGCGAACAGCTTATGCTCGAGTCGAACATGGGTTCGACTCGAACACGAAGCTCATCCCTACTCCAAGCTATTTCTTTTTCCTCTTGTGAGTAGAACATTCATTTCCATATGAACAGTGTCATGTTGCTGCAGCCTTCAGCCAAGGGGAACCCCATTTGACTCCTGCCCAGAACCCTTCCTCAGTCTGTAACTTATCTTCTCTGCCCACTAATCAATAGTTTTCATTTATAAAAGTTGAACCAAAATCTCCAATAACTTACCTAAAACATTGGTCACATGACAGCACTTATTGAAGTTCTCATGTCACTTCCTGTTGTCTATCGCCCGTCCATCACAGAGCCCTCAAACAGTCCTCACTGGCTCCCGAAGGTTTTTTCCCTTTATTTGTTTTTAAGACTAAACTTTATGCTTAGGACATCATTAAACCCTCTTACAGATCCACTTTTCTCTCGTACACAGTCCCCACTCTTGTCCATCCCCCAACTTTTGTACACAGCCCCCCACTCTTGTACACAGTCCCCACTCTTGTCCATCCCCCAACCCTCATACACAGCCCCCTACTCTTGTACACAGTCCTCACTGTCATACACAACTCCCACCCATGTATACAACCCCCACCCTCATACATAGCCCCCACCCTTGTACACAGTCCTCCATTCTTATACACAGCTACTCACCCTTGTACACAACCCCCCACATTTATACATAGCCTGCCCATGCTTGTACACAGCCCCCACCCTCGTACACAGCTACCCACCCTTGAACACAGCCGCCACACTTATACACAGGCCCCATGCCTCATACACAGCCTCTCACCCTTGAACATAGCCCCATCCTTGTACACGACCCCCCACCCTCATACACAGTCTCCGCCCTTGTACACAGCCCCCCCACTCTTGTACACAGCCCCCCACCATAATATAAAGTCCCCACTCTTGTACACAACCCCCACCCTTGTATAAAGCCCCCTACGCTCGTACACTGCCCCCACACTCGTACACAGCCCCTCACTCTAATACACAGCCCCCAACCTTGTACACAACCCCACATCCTTAGACACAGCCCCCCATCCATGTACATGGCCCCCACCCTCAATCACAGCCCATCACCCTCGTACACAGCCCCCACTATCGTTCACAGCCCCCCACTCTTGTACACATTAAATACATCCATCACTCTTGTACACAGCCCCCACCCTCGTACATGGCCCCCACTACCATACACAGCCCCCCACTCTTGTACACATTAAATACAGCCTCCCCCCACGTACACATCCCTACTCTTTTACACAGTCCTCACTGTCATACACAGCTTCCACCCATGTATACAACCCCTCACCCTCATACATAACCCCCACACTTGTACACACCCCCCACCCTCGAACACAGCCCCCACCCTCATACACAGCCCCCACCCTCATACACAGCCCCCCGCCCTTGTACTTAACCCCCATCCTTGTACACAGCCCCCATCCTTGTACACAGCTACCCACCCTTGTACACAGCCTCCACACTTGTACACATCCCCAAGCCTTATACACAGCCCCCCACCCTCATACACAGCCCCCACCCTCATACACAGCCCCCCACCCTTGTACTTAACCCCCATCCTTGTACACAGCCCCCACCCTTGTACACAGCTACCCACCCTTGTACACAGCCTCCACACTTGTACACATCCCCAAGCCTCATACACAGCCCCCCACCCTCATACACAGCCCCCACCCTCATACACAGCCCCCACCCTCATACACAGCCCCCCGCCCTTGTACTTAACCCCCATCCTTGTACACAGCCCCCACCCTTGTACACAGCTACCCA
The DNA here is from genome assembly GCA_037952925.1 of Lithobates clamitans. Classification (NCBI taxonomy): domain Eukaryota; kingdom Metazoa; phylum Chordata; class Amphibia; order Anura; family Ranidae; genus Lithobates; species Lithobates clamitans. The sequence continues at coordinate 87,068 of JBBGZY010002688.1, forward strand.
CCCTTGTACACAGCCTCCACACTTGTACATATCCCCAAGCCTCATACACAGCCCCCCACCCTCATACACAGCCCCCCACCCTTGTACTTAACCCCCATCCTTGTACACAGCCCCCACCCTCATACACAGTTCCTGCCCTTGTTCACAGCCCCCCACTTTTGTACACAGCCCCTCCACCATAATATAAAGCCCCCACTCTTCTACACAACCCCCACCCTTGTATAAAGCCCCCCCCCACTATTGTACACATCCCCTCACCCTTGTACAAAGCCCTCCACTCTTGTACACAGCCCCAACCTTATACACAACCCCACATACTTAGACACAGCCCCCCAGCCATGTACACGGCCCCCACCCTCGAACACAGCCATCACCCTCATACACAGCCCCCCACTATCATTCACAGCCACCCACTGTTGTACACATTAAACAGAGCCCCCACTCTTGTACACAGCCCCCACCCTCGTACACAGTCCCCCACTCTTGTACATGCCCCCCCCCCCCCGGTACACAGCCCTCCCCACAATGCACAAGGCTATAGAAATAAAAATAAATTCTATGATTGCAGGTCTTGTTTTTATATTTATGATGAGAGGCATTACCCCCATATTGGTACCAGAAGATTTTCCTTTAGTGGTCCTTTATTAGTCAAAGACATATAAATATCGTAGGTATGAAGCCCCCCATTCCTTATCGCAGGTTTGGGATCTGCTCAGATGTTTCCCATAAACTTCCCAGAAATCTCCTCTCCCTATCTAGGTCATCGTCCCTTCCCCCGACACCTTTTCCCAATTATAGCCTCAGCCATCACCTGACATCATTGATTTATTTTAGATATCGTTTTTATTGTCCAGACTATGGATCCTTCAATCACATAACAAGGAGCAGGTACGGGGGTTGGAGAGATTTCCTTATCACCCCCCAGAGTGCTGGAACGGCTTGCCTTGGATCACTTTACAACGTCTTGTAGGTCTTCCATCACAAAGTTGTGTTTAATGTGGACTGACATGTTATGGTTTGCCGGGGTACTTAATATGAAGTGTTTTCACTCAGATGTGCAAGAAAAGCCAGTGCCTGGTGCAGAAGAGATTTCCTTTGAAATGGTGATACTGGGAAAGATTGTGTGTGGTTTCTGGAGGACCCTGAGATACCCTCCCGCTCGCCCCATTATTATTATGTTCATCATGAAACTTTCATCCTACGCAAAGCTTTCTTACAAGGAAATATCTTCTCCTAAAGATGAATACATTTTAATATCTTGGATGCAGTAGAGAATGGTTAGAATTATTTCACGAGTCCCAATTTGGGGGGAGGGGAGGGTTCCCCTTCACTTCCTCTCCCAGGAAAACAACAGGAAGTGAGAGGAAATGTCTGCTGGGAAATCTCCTCCTAGACACACTATTGGAAGATTTCCCACCACTTCCTGTTCCAGTGACAACACTGAACCTTTTGGATCCAGCCCACCAGTTGCCAGTGAAGGAGCCTCTTTGTGGTGGCCCCGGAGTTGGGCTTGAAGTCACATTATTCTGGAGTGTGCGATGTTTTCCTTCATTGACTTTGTGATCCTTCGACAAGGCCAGAGACTCCACAGAGTCAAATCTCCCTCCTAATTACAGCCAGGAACACTCCTCTTCTGTTTTCTTGTTTCTTGCCTCTCACGGCTAATTTTCACACCGGCAGATGGTGCTAAGAATTCTTTTTTTTTTTTTTTTTTCAGAAAACATCTCAAATTTCCTTAAAATCATAAACTGTCAGGAAAAGATAAATTGAGATACTTTAGCTAATTGTGGTGGAAAGTTCAAGCCGGGGTGATGTAAGTCATCATTTTATTTAGACTAGCTAGACAGGGGCGGATTTCTTCCTGCTTTCAAGACAGATTGGTTTTCCCAAAGTCCGATACTTACCTTCGGCAAGGTAGTGAGAAGCATGAGAGGAATTCCATTCCATGTTAACATTTCTAGATAAAGACGTCAGGTTGTTCGCTGGAAGTCTGATACTTTCTATTTATTTTTTCTCTGCAGTCACCCAATCTGCAGGAGGAAATGCCTCAAACATGACGCCTCACCTTGAAATTCCATCGCAGGTTTTCATCCAATTCTCAGCATCTTGCTGAGCACCAGATTTCCTGCCGTTACCAACCGCACGCCATCCAGACATGGAGGAAAAGTCCATCAGAACATACCTCTGGTCTGCTAGGGGGCACTGGGAGGTAGGTGCTCCTAGGCATGGATGGCTGGATATACATGGACATCTGATACGCACCCAGACATTCACAAATCCCTGCAATGGAAGGACTTTGAACTTCTAGATGCTATTAGATTGGAGGATGTGAGACGGCTTATTGAATGTTCTCTTATATGTTTCATATCACCAACCTTATCCTCCCTTCCCCCGCACTTCATTAGAAGATTGCTGAGGAAGGTTCAGTAGAAGGTGGTCATCAGCCTATTGAGATATTCACAGCAACCTGTACTTCCATCACCCACCGACTCCCATCACCCACCGACTCCCATCACCCACTGACTCTCATCACCCACCGACTCTCATCACCCACCGACTTCCATCACCCACCGACTCTCATCACTCACTGACTCTCATCACCCACTGACTCCCATCACCCGCCAACTCCCATCACCCGCCAACTCCCATCACCCGCCAACTCCCATCACCTGCCGACTCCCATCACCCAACGACTTCCATCACCCACCGACTCTCATCACCCACTGACTCTCATCACCCACCGACTTCCATCACCCACCGACTTCCATCACCCACCGACTCCCATCACCCACCGACTCTCATCACCCACCGACTCCCATCACCCACCGACTCTCATCACCCACCGACTCCCATCACCCAACGACTCCCATCACCCACCGACTCTCATCACCCAACGACTCCCATCACCTGCCGACTCTCATCACCCACCGACTCTCATCACCCACCGACTCTCATCACCCGCCGACTCCCATCACCCGCCGACTCCCATCACCCAACGACTCCCATCACCCGCCGACTCCCATCACCCGCCGACTCCCATCACCCTCCGACTCCCATCACCCACTGACTCTCATCACCCACCGACTCCCATCACCCACTGACTTCCATCACCCACTGACTCCCATCACCCAATGACTCCCATCATCCATCGACTCCCATCACCCACCGACTCTCATCACCCAACGACTCCCATCACCCGCCGACTCTCATCACCCACCGACTCTCATCACCCACCGACTCTCATCACCCGCCGACTCCCATCACCCGCCGACTCCCATCACCCGCCGACTCCCATCACCCAACGACTCCCATCACCCGCCGACTCCCATCACCCGCCGACTCCCATCACCCTCCGACTCCCATTACCCACTGACTCTCATCACCCACCGACTCTCATCACCCACCGACTCCCATCACCCACCGACTCCCATCACCCACCGACTCCCATCACCCACCGACTCCCATCACCCAATGACTCCCATCATCCATCGACTCCCATCACCCGCCGACTCCCATCACCCGCCGACTCTCATCACCCACCGACTCCCATCACCCACCGACTCTCATCACCCACCGACTCCCATCACCCACCGACTCTCATCACCCACCGATTCCCATCACCCGCCGACTCCCATCACCCACCGACTCCCATCACCCAACGACTCCCATTACCCACCGACTCCCATCACCCGCCGACTCTCATCACCCGCCGACTCCCATCACCCACCGACTCCCATCACCCGCCGACTCCCATCACCCACCGACTCTCATCACCCACCGACTCCCATCACCCAACGACTCCCATCACCCACCAACTTCCATCACCCGCCGACTCCCATCACCCGCCGACTCCCATCACCCACCGACTCTCATCACCCGCCGACTCCCATCACCCGCCGACTCCCATCACCCGCCGACTCCCATCACCCACCGACTCTCATCACCCACCGACTCCCATCACCCGCCGACTCCCATCACCCGCCGACTCCCATCACCCACCGACTCCCATCACCCACTGACTCTCATTACCAGTTTTTCATCCCAATGGCTCATACCCAGGGTGGGCAAGAACTGGTTTGGGCAGGGGGCTGGTGGTGGTCAGGAGAAGTGGTGCCCAGTCTGAACCACCAGCTGGGAAAGTCATGACCCTGTGCAATGGGTGTCAATCACATTGTCTCTTTTCCAAAGGCCTTCCAGGCCTCCCCCCCCCTCCCCCCCAGAGATGAGTTCATGGAGGCCCCCTAGTGCAGAATCTGCCTTATCAGCAACCACTAGGGGGTGCTGCAAACATCTGACACCACTCCCGCCAATGATGGAAGTTTCTGTCAGAGGTTGCAGAGTGGAGATTGGAGGAACGGTCAGCAGGACATGGAGGAGGACATAGAGGAGGACATGGAGGAGGACATGGAGGAGGACATAGAGGAGGACATGGAGGAGGACATGGAGGAGGACATGGAGGAGGACATTGGTGGAGGAGGACATGGAGGAGGACATGGAGGAGGACATTGGTGGAGGACATGGAGGAGGACATGGAGGAGGACATAGAGGAGGACATGGAGGAGGACATGGAGGAGGACATGGAGGAGGACATGGAGGAGGACATAGAGGAGGACATGGAGGAGGACATGGAGGAGGACATGGAGGAGGACATAGAGGAGGACATGGAGGAGGACATGGAGGAGGACATTGGTGGAGGAGGACATGGAGGAGGACATTGGTGGAGGAGGACATGGAGGAGGACATGGAGGAGGACATTGGTGGAGGAGGATATGGAGGAGGACATGGAGGAGGATATGGAGGAGGACATGGAGGAGGACATGGAGGAGGACATTGGTGGAGGAGGACATGGAGGAGGACATGGAGGAGGACATTGGTGGAGGACATGGAGGAGGACATGGAGGAGGACATAGAGGAGGACATGGAGGAGGACATAGAGGAGGACATGGAGGAGGACATGGAGGAGGACATAGAGGAGGACATGGAGGAGGACATGGAGGAGGACATGGAGGAGGACATGGAGGAGGACATAGAGGAGGACATGGAGGAGGACATGGAGGAGGACATTGGTGGAGGAGGACATGGAGGAGGACATTGGTGGAGGAGGACATGGAGGAGGACATGGAGGAGGACATTGGTGGAGGAGGATATGGAGGAGGACATGGAGGAGGATATGGAGGAGGACATGGAGGAGGACATGGATAAGGACATGGAGGAGGATATGGAGGAGGACATAGAGGAGGACATGGAGGAGGACATGGAGGAGGACATGGAGGAGGATGAGGAGGAGGACATGGAGGAGGACATGGAGGAGGACATGGAGGAGGATATGGAGGAGGACATGGAGGAGGACATGGAGGAGGACATGGAGGAGGACATTGGTGGAGGAGGATATGGAGGAGGACATAGAGGAGGACATGGAGGAGGACATTGGTGGAGGAGGATATGGAGGAGGACATGGAGGAGGACATGGAGGAGGACATGGAGGAGGACATTGGTGGAGGAGGACATGGAGGAGGACATGGAGGAGGATATGGAGGAGGACATGGAGGAGGACATGGAGGAGGACATGAAGGAGGACATGGAGGAGGACATGGAGGAGGATATGGAGGAGGACATGGAGGAGGACATGGAGGAGGACATGGAGGAGGACATGGAGGAGGACATAGAGGAGGACATGGAGGAGGACATGGAGGAGGATATGGAGGAGGACATGGAGGAGGACATGGAGGAGGACATGGAGGAGGACATAGAGGAGGACATGGAGGAGGACATGGAGGAGGACATTGGTGGAGGAGGACATGGAGGAGGACATGGAGGAGGATATGGAGGAGGACATGGAGGAGGACATGGAGGAGGATATGGAGGAGGACATAGAGGAGGACATGGAGGAGGACATGGAGGAGGACATTGGTGGAGGAGGATATGGAGGAGGACATAGAGGAGGACATGGAGGAGGATATGGAGGAGGACATGGAGGAGGACATGGAGGAGGACATGGAGGAGGACATGGAGGAGGATATGGAGGAGGACATGGAGGAGGACATGGAGGAGGACATTGGTGGAGGAGGATATGGAGGAGGACATAGAGGAGGACATGGAGGAGGATATGGAGGAGGACATGGAGGAGGACATTGGTGGAGGAGGATATGGAGGAGGACATGGAGGAGGACATGGAGGAGGACATGGAGGAGGATATGGAGGAGGACATGGAGGAGGACATGGAGGAGGATATGGAGGAGGACATGGAGGAGGACATGGAGGAGGACATGGAGGAGGATATGGAGGAGGACATGGAGGAGGACATTAAGGAGGACATGGAGGAGGACATGGAGGAGGACATGGAGGAGGACATGGAGGAGGATATGGAGGAGGACATGGAGGAGGATATGGAGGAGGACATGGAGGAGGACATGGAGGAGGACATGGGTGGAGCTCCTTTCCAGTCTATGGATAATCCATCGTTTATTATATTCCATGTACAATAATACACGACGTCGGCTCTGGGGTCCAGGTCTAATAATGCTACTATTATCAAAGTCACTATTCACATTAAATGTTCACTGAGCTTAGTAAATAAGGCTGAAGATTTATTTAAAGTGATTCTAAAGGTTATTTTTTAAAATATAAGAAACATGTTATACAGGGGGGGGGGGGGGTAACGATCGTCTCCCCTGTAGATTGTGTAAGTTTTGCCCCCTTACATAGAAATGAAGGGTCTATAATTTTTATCAGAGGTGTATTTTATATGATGGAGACAGAAGATCAACCAAAAATCCAGAAAAATCACACAATACAAATGTTATATATGGAGTATATAGAGAGTGTATATAGTATATATGGAGTATATATAGAGTGTATATAGTATATATGGGGGTATATATGGAGTATATAGAGAGTGTATATAGTATATATGGAGTATATAGAGAGTGTATATAGTATATATGGGGGTATATATGGAGTATATAGAGAGTGTATATAGTATATATGGAGTATATAGAGAGTGTATATAATATATATGGAGTATATAGAGAGTGTATATAGTATATATGGAGTATATAGAGAGTGTATATAATATATATGGAGTATATAGAGAGTGTATATAGTATATATGGAGTATATAGAGAGTGTATATAGTATATATGGGGGTATATATGGAGTATATAGAGAGTGTATATAGTATATATGGAGTATATAGAGAGTGTATATAGTATATATGGAGTATATAGAGGGTGTATATAGTATATATATGGAGTATATAGAGAGTGTATATAGTATATATGGGGGGTAAATATGGAGTATATAGAGAGTGTATATAGTATATAGGGGGGTATATATGGAGTATATAGAGAGTGTATATAGTATATATGGGGTATATAGAGAGTGTGTACAGTATATATGGAGTATATAGAGAGTGTATATAGTATATATGGAGTATATAGAGAGTGTATATAGTATATATGGGGGGTATATATGGAGTATATAGAGAGTGTATATAGTATATATGGGGGGTATATATGGAGTATATAGAGAGTGTATATAGTATATATGGGGGGTATATATGGAGTGTATATAGTATATATGGAGTATATAGAGAGTGTATATAGTATATATGGGGGTATATATGGAGTATATAGAGAGTGTATATAATATATATGGAGTATATAGAGAGTGTATATAGTATATATGGAGTATATAGAGAGTGTATATAGTATATATGGAGTATATAGAGAGTGTATATAGTATATATGGAGTATATAGAGAGTGTATATAGTATATATGGGGGGTATATATGGAGTATATAGAGAGTGTATATAGTATATATGGGGGGTATATATGGAGTATATAGAGAGTGTATATAGTATATATGGGGGGTATATATGGAGTATATAAAGAGTGTATATAGTATATATGGGGGTATATATGGAGTATATAGAGAGTGTATATAGTATATATGGAGTATATAGAGAGTGTATATAGTATATATGGGGGGTATATATGGAGTATATAGAGAGTGTATATAGTATATATGGGGGTATATATGGAGTATATAGAGAGTGTATATAATATATATGGAGTATATAGAGAGTGTATATAGTATATATGGAGTATATAGAGAGTGTATATAGTATATATGGGGGGTATATATGGAGTATATAGAGAGTGTATATAGTATATATGGAGTATATAGAGAGTGTATATAGTATATATGGAGTATATAGAGAGTGTATATAGTATATATGGAGTATATAGAGAGTGTATATAGTATATATGGAGTATATAGAGGGTGTATATAGTATATATATGGAGTATATAGAGAGTGTATATAGTATATATGGGGGGTAAATATGGAGTATATAGAGAGTGTATATAGTATATATGGAGTATATAGAGAGTGTATATAGTATATATGGGGTATATAGAGAGTGTATATAGTATATATGGGGGGTATATATGGAGTATATAGAGAGTGTATATAGTATATATGGGGGGTATATATGGAGTATATAGAGAGTGTATATAGTATATATGGGGGTATATATGGAGTATATAGAGAGTGTATATAATATATATGGAGTATATAGAGAGTGTATATAGTATATATGGAGTATATAGAGGGTGTATATAGTATATATGGAGTATATAGAGAGTGTATATAGTATATATGGGGGGTATATATGGAGTATATAGAGAGTGTATATAGTATATATGGAGTATATAGAGAGTGTATATAGTATATATGGAGTATATAGAGGGTGTATATAGTATATATGGAGTATATAGAGAGTGTATATAGTATATATGGAGTATATAGAGAGTGTAGATAGTATATATGGAGTATATAGAGAGTGTATATAGTATATATGGGTGGTATATATGGAGTATATAGAGAGTGTATATAGTATATATGGGGGTATATATGGAGTATATAGAGAGTGTATATAGTATATATGGAGTATATAGAGAGTGTATATAGTATATATGGAGTATATAGAGAGTGTAGATAGTATATATGGAGTATATAGAGAGTGTATATAGTATATATGGAGTATATAGAGAGTGTATATAGTATATATGGAGTATATAGAGGGTGTATATAGTATATATGGAGTATATAGAGAGTGTATATAGTATATATGGGGGGTATATATGGAGTATATAGAGAGTGTATATAGTATATATGGAGTATATAGAGAGTGTATATAGTATATATGGGGGGTATATATGGAGTATATAGAGAGTGTATATAGTATATATGGAGTATATAGAGAGTGTATATAGTATATATGGGGTATATAGAGAGTGTATATTGTATATATGGGGGGTATATATGGAGTATATAGAGAGTGTATATAGTATATATGGGGGGTATATATGGAGTATATAGAGAGTGTATATAGTATATATATGGGGGGTATATATGGAGTATATAGAGAGTGTATATAGTATATATGGGGTATATAGAGAGTGTATATTGTATATATGGGGGGTATATATGGAGTATATAGAGAGTATATATAGTATATATGGGGGTATATATGGAGTATATAGAGAGTGTATATAGTATATATGGAGTATATAGACAGTGTAGATAGTATATATGGAGTATATAGAGAGTGTCTATAGTATATATGGAGTATATAGAGAGTGTATATAGTATATATGGGGGTATATATGGAGTATATAGAGAGTGTATATAGTATATATGGAGTATATAGAGGGTGTATATAGTATATATGGGGGGTATATATGGAGTATATAGAGAGTGTATATAGTATATATGGAGTATATATAGAGTGTATATAGTATATATGGAGTATATAGAGAGTGTATATAGTATATATGGAGTATATAGTGTATATAGTATATATGGAGTATATAGAAAGTGTATATAGTATATATGGGGGTATATATGGAGTATATAGAGAGTGTATATAGTATATATGGAGTATATAGAGAGTGTATATAGTATATATGGGGGGTATATATGGAGTATATAGAGAGTGTATATAGTATATATGGAGTATATAGAGAGTGTATATAGTATATATGGGGGGTATATATGGAGTATATAGAGAGTGTATATAGTATATATGGAGTATATAGAGAGTGTATATAGTATATATGGGGTATATAGAGAGTGTATATTGTATATATGGGGGGTATATATGGAGTATATAGAGAGTGTATATAGTATATATGGTGTATATAGAGGGTGTATATAGTATATATGGAGTATATAGAGAGTGTATATAGTATATATGGAGTATATAGAGAGTGTATATAGTATATATGGAGTATATAGAGAGTGTATATAGTATATATGGAGTATATAGAGAGTGTATATAGTATATATGGAGTATATAGAGAGTGTATATAGTATATATGGAGTATATAGAGAGTGTATATAGTATATATGGGGTATATAGAGAGTGTACAGTATATTGTATATATGGGGGGTATATATGGAGTATATAGAGAGTGTATATAGTATATATGGTGTATATAGAGAGTATATATAGTATATATGGGGGGTATATATGGAGTATATAGAGAGTGTATATAGTATATATGGGGGGTATATATGGAGTATATAGAGAGTGTATATAGTATATATGGGGGGTATATATGGAGTATATAGAGAGTGTATATAGTATATATGGAGTATATAGAGAGTGTATATAGTATATATGGGGGGTATATATGGAGTGTATATAGTATATATGGGGGGTATATATAGGGTATATAGAGAGTGTATATAGTATATATGGAGTATATAGAGAGTGTATATAGTATATATGGAGTATATAGAGAGTGTATATAGTATATATGGAGTATATAGAGAGTGTATATAGTATATATGGGGGGTATATATGGAGTGTATATAGTATATATGGGGGGTATATATAGGGTATATAGAGAGTGTATATAGTATATATGGAGTATATAGAGAGTGTATATAGTATATATGGGGGGTATATATAGAGTATATAGAGAGTGTATATAGTATATATGGGGGTATATATGGAGTATATAGAGAGTGTATATAGTATATATGGGGGGTATATATGGAGTATATAGAGAGTGTATATAGTATATATGGAGTATATAGAGAGTGTATATAGTATATATGGAGTATATAGAGAGTGTATATAATATATATGGAGTATATAGAGAGTGTATATAGTATATATGGAGTATATAGAGAGTGTATATAGTATATATGGAGTATATAGAGAGTGTATATAGTATATATGGGGGTATATATGGAGTATATAGAGAGTGTATATAGTATATATGGAGTATATAGAGAGTGTATATAGTATATATGGGGGTATATATGGAGTATATAGAGAGTGTATATAGTATATATGGAGTATATAGAGAGTGTATATAGTATATATGGAGTATATAGAGAGTGTATATAGTATATATATGGGGGTATATATGGAGTATATAGAGAGTGTATATAGTATATATGGGGGGTATATATGGAGTATATAGAGAGTGTATATAGTATATATGGGGGTATATATGGAGTATATATAGAGTGTATATGGTATATATGGAGGGTATATATGGAGTATATAGAGAGTGTATATAGTATATATGGAGTATATAGAGAGTGTATATAGTATATATGGGGGGTATATATGGAGTATATAGAGAGTGTATATAGTATATATGGGGGGTATATATGGAGTATATAGAGAGTGTATATAGTATATATAGGGGGTATATATGGAGTATATATAGAGTGTATATGGTATATATGGAGGGTATATATGGAGTATATAGAGAGTGTATATAGTATATATGGGGGTATATATGGGGGGTATATAGAGAGTGTATATAGTATATATGGAGTATATAGAGAGTGTATATAGTATATATGGGGGGTATATATGGAGTATATAGAGAGTGTATATAGTATATATGGAGTATATAGAGAGTGTATATAGTATATATGGGGGGTATATATGGAGTATATAGAGAGTGTATATAGTATATATGGGGGGTATATATGGAGTATATAGAGAGTGTATATAGTATATATGGGAGGTATATATGGAGTATATAGAGAGTGTATATAGTATATATAGGGGGTATATATGGAGTATATATAGAGTGTATATGGTATATATGGAGGGTATATATGGAGTATATAGAGAGTGTATATAGTATATATGGGGGGTATATATGGAGTATATAGAGGGTGTATATAGTATATATGGGGGGTATATATGGAGTATACACAGACACTACCGGAGGTGCTCATGTGGTACACAGATTAGTCCTGTTAATGTAAGAAGGTTCTCCTAACGACAACTCGTCATAAAAGACACCTGTCCACAGAATCTCTTTCTTCCATCCAATCCTCACCATCATGGGGAAGACCAAAGATCTGTCAGAGGACGTCGGGGAGAAGATTGTAGACCTGCACAAGGCTGGAATGGGCTACAAGACCATCAGCAAGAAGCTTGGTGAGGAGGAGACAACTGTTGGAGCGATTATTCACAAATGGAAGAAATACAAAATAATCATCAATCGTCCTCAGTCTGGAGCTCCATGGAAGATTTCTCCTCATGGGGTGAGGATGGTCATGAGAAAAGTGAGGGATCCGCCCAGAACTACATGGGAGGAGCTTGTGAAGGATCTCAAGGCAGTTGGAACCAAAGTCACCAAACAAACCATTGGTAACACAATACACCACCATGGATTGCAATCCTGCAGCCCCCGCAAGGTCCTCTCCTCAGGAAGACACATGTAGAGGAACGTCTGAAGTCCACCAATCAACATCTAAATGATTCAGAGAAGGAGAAAGTTCTGTGGTCAGAGGAGACCAAAATTCAGATCTTTGGCATCAACTTGACTCGCTGTGTTTGGAGGAAGAAAAAAGAACCCCATCCCTACAGTCACACACCATCCCTACAGTCACACATCATCCCTACAGTCACACACCATCCCTACAGTCAAACACCATCCCTACAGTCACACATCATCCCTACAGTCACACATCATCCCTACAGTCACACACCATCCCTACAGTCACACCATCCCTACAGTCACATTATCCCTACAGTCACATCATCCCTACAGTCACACACCATCCCTACAGTCACACAACATCCCTACAGTCACATCATCCCTACAGTCACACATCATCCCTATAGTCACACACCATCCCTACAGTCACACACCATCCCTACAGTCACACCATCATCCCTACAGTCACACATCATCCCTACAGTCACACATCATCCCTACAGTCACACACCATCCCTACAGTCACACCATCATCCCTACAGTCACACCATCATCCCTACAGTCACACATCATCCCTACAGTCACACATCATCCCTACAGTCACACCATCCCTACAGTCACACATCATCCCTACAGTCACACACCATCCCTACAGTCACACATCATCCCTACAGTCACACATCATCCCTACAGTCACACATCATCCCTACAGTCACATCATCCCTACAGTCACACATCATCCCTACAGTCACACATCATCCCTACAGTCACATCATCCCTACAGTCACATCATCCCTACAGTCACACATCATCCCTACAGTCACACATCATCCCTACAGTCACACATCATCCCTACAGTCACATCATCCCTACAGTCACACATCATCCCTACAGTCACATCATCCCTACAGTCACACACCATCCCTACAGTCACATCATCCCTACAGTCACACACCATCCCTACAGTCACACATCATCCCTACAGTCACACATCATCCCTACAGTCACACATCATCCCTACAGTCACATCATCCCTACAGTCACATCATCCCTACAGTCACACATCATCCCTACAGTCACATCATCCCTACAGTCACATCATCCCTACAGTCACACATCATCCCTACAGTCACATCATCCCTACAGTCACACATCATCCCTACAGTCACACATCATCCCTACAGTCACATCATCCCTACAGTCACATATCATCCCTACAGTCACACACCATCCCTACAGTCACATCATCCCTACAGTCACACACCATCCCTACAGTCACATCATCCCTACAGTCACACATCATCCCTACAGTCACACATCATCCCTACAGTCACACATCATCCCTACAGTCACATCATCCCTACAGTCACATCATTCCTACAGTCACACACCATCCCTACAGTCACATCATCCCTACAGTCACACACCATCCCTACAGTCACACATCATCCTTACAGTCACACACCATCCCTACAGTCACACACCATCCCTACAGTCACACATCATCCCTACAGTCACACATCATCCCTACAGTCACATCATCCCTACAGTCACACATCATCCCTACAGTCACATCATCCCTACAGTCACACACCATCCCTACAGTCACACATCATCCCTACAGTCACACATCATCCCTCCAGTCACATCATCCCTACAGTCACACATCATCCCTACAGTCACATCATCCCTACAGTCACACATCATCCCTACAGTCACACACCATCCCTACAGTCACACATCATCCCTACAGTCACACACCATCCCTACAGTCACATCATCCCTACAGTCACACACCATCCCTACAGTCACACATCATCCCTACAGTCATACATCATCCCTACAGTCACACACCATCCCTACAGTCACATCATTCCTACAGTCACACACCATCCCTACAGTCACATCATCCCTACAGTCACACACCATCCCTACAGTCACACATCATCCTTACAGTCACACACCATCCCTACAGTCACACACCATCCCTACAGTCACACATCATCCCTACAGTCACACATCATCCCTACAGTCACATCATCCCTACAGTCACACATCATCCCTACAGTCACACATCATCCCTACAGTCACATCATCCCTACAGTCACACACCATCCCTACAGTCACATCATCCCTACAGTCACACATCATCCCTACAGTCACATCATCCCTACAGTCACACATCATCCCTACAGTCACACACGGAGGTGAACATGATGATTTGGGGTGTTTCTCTGATGAAGGTTCAGGCCGACTTTGCCGCATTGAGGGGCCAATGGGCGGGGCCATGTATTGTAAGATCTTGGAGGAGAACCTTCTTCTCTCATCCAGAACACTGAAGATGGGTCATGGATGGGTCTTCCAGCATGACAATGACCCAAAACATATCACCAAGGCAACAAAGGAGGGGCTCAAGAAGAAGCTTCTCTTCAGGAGTCCCCGGCTGGTGCTCCTCCTCCCTTCTGAGTGACCCAATAACAAGTTACTTACTATGAGGACTCGATCCGGGGGACTCGATCCGGGGGACTCGATCCGGGGGACTCGATCCGGGGGACTCGATCCGGGGATCCGGGCCGGGCTTTGTGTGTCCAAAGACTTCCCAACAAGAAAATCTTCTATTCTGTTCATTATTACATCAGATTAAAGGAGAACTCCGGGGAAATCCTCAGATTCAGTACATATATGGGGGGCTGATTTACATGACACCCCCTTATATAAAACACCATCCCCCCCACACCCCAAATATAAAACACCATCCCCCCCACACCCCGAATATAAAACACCATCCCCCCCACACCCCGAATATAAAACACCATCCCCCCCCACACCCCGAATATAAAACACCATCCCCCCACACCCCGAATATAAAACACCATCCCCCCACACCCCGAATATAAAACACCATCCCCCCACACCCCGAATATAAAACACCATCCCCCCATACCCCGAATATAAAACACCACCCCCCCACACCCCAAATATAAAACACCATCCCCCCACACCCCAAATATAAAACACCATCCCCCCCACACCCCGAATATAAAACACCATCCCCCCCCACACCCCGAATATAAAACACCATCCCCCCATACCCCGAATATAAAACACCACCCCCCCACACCCCAAATATAAAACACCATCCCCCCCACACCCCGAATATAAAACACCATCCCCCCCCACACCCCGAATATAAAACACCATCCCCCCACACCCCGAATATAAAACACCCCCCCCCCATACCCCGAATATAAAACACCATCCCCCCACACCCCGAATATAAAACACCATCCCCCCACACCCCGAATATAAAACACCACCCCCCACACCCCGAATATAAAACACCATCCCCCCACACCCCGAATATAAAACACCACCCCCCACACCCCGAATATAAAACACCATCCCCCCACACCCCGAATATAAAACACCATCCCCCACACCCCGAATATAAAACACCACCCCCCCACACCCCGAATATAAAACACCATCCCCCACACCCCGAATATAAAACACCATCCCCCCCACACCCCGAATATAAAACACCATCCCCCCACACCCCGAATATAAAACACCACCCCCTCCACACCCCGAATATAAAACACCATCCCCCCCACACCCCGAATATAAAACACCATCCCCCCCACACCCCGAATATAAAACACCATCCCCCCACACCCCGAATATAAAACACCATCCCCCCACACCCCGAATATAAAACACCATCCCCCCCACACCCCGAATATAAAACACCATCCCCCCCACACCCCAAATATAAAACACCATCCCCCCCACACCCCGAATATAAAACACCACCCCCCCACACCCCGAATATAAAACACCATCCCCCCCACACCCCGAATATAAAACACCATCCCCCCCACACCCCGAATATAAAACACCACACCCCGAATATAAAACACCATCCCCCACACCCCGAATATAAAACACCATCCCCCCACACCCCGAATATAAAACACCATCCCCCCACACCCTCCACCCCCCACACCCCGAATATAAAACACCATCCCCCCACACCCCGAATATAAAACACCATCCCCCCCACACCCCGAATATAAAACACCATCCCCCCACACCCCGAATATAAAACACCATCCCCCCCACACCCCGAATATAAAACACCATCCCCCCCACACCCCGAATATAAAACACCATCCCCCCCACACCCCGAATATAAAACACCATCCCCCCACACCCCGAATATAAAACACCATCCCCCCCACACCCCGAATATAAAACACCACACCCCGAATATAAAACACCATCCCCCACACCCCGAATATAAAACACCACCCCCCCACACCCCGAATATAAAACACCATCCCCCACACCCCGAATATAAAACACCATCCCCCACACCCCGAATATAAAACACCACCCCCCCACACCCCGAATATAAAACACCATCCCCCACACCCCGAATATAAAACACCACCCCCCCACACCCCGAATATAAAACACCACCCCCCCACACCCCGAATATAAAACACCCCCCCCCCACACCCCGAATATAAAACACCATCCCCCCCACACCCCAAATATAAAACACCATCCCCCACACCCCGAATATAAAACACCACCCCCCCACACCCCGAATATAAAACACCATCCCCCACACCCCGAATATAAAACACCACCCCCCCACACCCCGAATATAAAACACCACCCCCCCACACCCCGAATATAAAACACCCCCCCCCACACCCCGAATATAAAACACCATCGATTGAAAAGGACTTTCCGAATGACTCGACCAGCCTCTAGGAGATTTTACTGATCGGACTTCTATACATTGTAATAGTAGCAATAAAAATGGATCTTCATGTGATTCCTCATAATCTTCAATGGAGGATCATCTTTATTTCCGTGTGACCTCATTCACTGTATAGTAATGGTGTCTCTTCTTCTTCTATTCTGTTAGTGTAATCAAATCTTCTGATCAAGGAATGTTCCACAGGTAATGGTGGAATATTTCTGCTTCTCCTCAGCTTCACATCTAAAGCCAGAAGATCATTATGACTGCAATGGATGAAGAAATATGTGACGTCACCTCCAACGTTCCTCACACGTTCCTCACACGTTCCCCACACGTTCCTCACACGTTCCTCACACGTTCCTCCAACGTTCCTCACACGTTCCTCACATGTTCCTCACACGCTCCTCACACGTTCCTCACACGTTCCTCACACGTTCCTCACACACTCCTCACACGTTCCTCACACGTTCCTCACACGTTCCTCACACGTTCCTCACACGTTCCTCCAACGTTCCTCACACGTTCCTCACATGTTCCTCACATCTGGCCGGCAGATTCTCCTTCTCAGACCTTTTCTTTAATTAGATTTGTTGGTCAAGTAGCAGAAAACTCTGCAGATTATCCAACCGCCGGGGCGTGCTGCCATTCATCTGTAACGTGACGTCAGAGGACGTCCATCAGATATGATCCCTACTTCTGACATTTCTATGTGTAGCACGTCCATCAGATGTGATCCCTACTTCTGAAATTACTATGTGTACCACGTCCATCAGATGTGATCCCTACTTCTGACATTTCTATGTGTAGCACGTCCATCAGATGTGATCCCTACTTCTGACATTACTATGTGTACCACATCCATCAGATGTGATCCCTACTTCTGACATTTCTATGTGTAGCACGTCCATCAGATGTGATCCCTACTTCTGACATTACTATGTGTACCACATCCATCAGATGTGATCCCTACTTCTGACATTACTATGTGTACCACATCCATCAGATGTGATCCCTACTTCTGACATTTCTATGTGTAGCACGTCCATCAGATGTGATCCCTACTTCTGACATTACTATGTGTACCACATCCATCAGATGTGATCCCTACTTCTGACATTTCTATGTGTAGCACGTCCATCAGATGTGATCCCTACTTCTGACATTTCTATGTGTAGCATGTCCATCAGATTTGATCCCTACTTCTGACATTACTATGTGTACCACGTCCATCAGATGTGATCCCTACTTCTGACATTTCTATGTGTAGCACGTCCATCAGATGTGATCCCTACTTCTGACATTTCTATGTGTAGCACGTCCATCAGATGTGATCCCTACTTCTGACATTTCTATGTGTTTAGTAAATTGATATGTCAAGTAATAGTTGTCTTGGCCAATTGTCAGGAGGTCAATTGACTTCACCCTAATTCTGGAATTGCTGCACTTCTCTCTTCTGTCACTAGGTGGCCGGGTATCTGGTGGCATTAGATAAGACAAGGGCATTGCAAGGACAGATTAGGAATGAATGGGGTGTCTCAGGCAATGGGCAAGGATTTTCTTATGTCCCTTGGCCTGCTGGGAGAACCTATTTATTTGGGTGGAGTCAGGTGATCGGGTTCTGTGCCACCTGGACGGCTGTCTGGGTGGACATGTGTTGTATTGCCCCGGGCTGCTAGGCCAGAACCTGAGGCCTATCCCGGGGGCATCTGGCTGTTAGGCTGTCTGAGGGCCTATTCAGAAGCAAGAGAGCAGCGCAGGGTTGGTATTGCGGCTTTCAGTCCAACCAGAAGTGACAGTTCTGCCAGTCGGAGAACCTGTCGTGGTCGGAGGTAGAAGGGAAGCTGTCTCCACTAAGGGACCATCCGCCTTATTACCAGGGACCTCAGTGAGTAACTGAAGCAAGTACCAAAGCAGTATTCTCACCAACAGGGTACGGCGAAGAATCAGGAATCTTCAGCAGGTGTCAAGCCAGGGACCCAACCAGTGGAGGTGACGCTTGCAGAGCAGATGAGTGTGGCAAGCTAGGGATCGAGCATGCCAATGGGGTGAAGCTTGAGAGGTATCTGGTGTGCCAAGCTAGGGACCCAGCAAGGAAGCGGGGGTGACGCTTGAGAGGTATCTGGAGTGCCAAGCTAGGGACCCGGCAGGCACAAGGGGTGAAGCTTGAGAGGTATCTGGTGTGCCAAGCTAGGGACCCGGCAGGGACATGGGGGTCAAGCTTGAGAGGTATCTTGTGTGCCAAGCTAGGGACCCGGCAGGTACATGGGGGTGACGCTTGAGAGGTAGCTGGTGTGCCAAGCTAGGGACCCAGCAGGGACAAGGGGGTGAAGCTTGAGAGGTATCTGGTGTGCCAAGCTAGGGACCCTGTAGGCACGCGGGGGTGAAGCTTGAGGGGTATCTGGAGTGCCAAGCTAGGGGCCCGGCAGGGACGTGGGGGTGACGCTTGAGAGGTATCTGGAGTGCCAAGCTAGGGACCTGGCAGGGACATGGGGGTGACGCTTGAGAGGTATCTGGAGTGCCAAGCTAGGGACCTGGCAGGGACATGGGGGTGACGATTGAGGGGTATCTGGTGTGCCAAGCTAGGGACCTGGCAGGGACATGGGGGTAAATCTTGAGAGGTATCTGGAGTGCCAAGCTAGGGATCCGGCAGGGACATGGGGGTGAATCTTGAGGGGTATCTGGAGTGTCAAGCTAGGGACCCGGCAGGGACATGGGGGTGAATCTTGAGAGGTATCTGGTGTGCCAAGCTAGGGATCCGGCAGGGACATGGGGGTGAAGCTTGAGAGGTATCTCGTGTGCCAAGCTAGGGACCCGGCAGGGACATGGGGGTGAAGCTTGAGAGGTATCTGGTGTGCCAAGCTAGGGACCCTGTAGGCACGCGGGGGTGAAGCTTGAGGGGTATCTGGAGTGCCAAGCTAGGGGCCCGGCAGGGACATGGGGGAGACGCTTGAGAGGTATCTGGTGTGCCAAGCTAGGGACCCGGCAGGGACATGGGGGTGACGCTTGAGAGGTATCTGGTGTGCCAAGCTAGGGACCCGGCAGGGACATGGGGGTGAATCTTGAGGGGTATCTGGTGTGCCAAGCTAGGGACCCGGCAGGGACATGGGGGTGACGCTTGAGAGGTATCTGGTGTGCCAAGCTAGGGACACGGCAGGGACATGGGGGTGACGCTTGAGAGGTATCTGGTGTGCCAAGCTAGGGACCCGGCAGGGACATGGGGGTGAATCTTGAGGGGTATCTGGTGTGCCAAGCTAGGGACCCATCAGGGACATGGGGGTGACGATTGAGGGGTATCTGGTGTGCCAAGCTAGGGACCTGGCAGGGACATGGGGGTAAATCTTGAGAGGTATCTGGAGTGCCAAGCTAGGGATCCGGCAGGGACATGGGGGTGAATCTTGAGAGGTATCTGGTGTGCCAAGCTAGGGACCCGGCAGGGACATGGGGTGACGCTTGAGAGGTATCTGGTGTGCCAAGCTAGGGACCCGGCAGGGACATGGGGGTGACGCTTGAGAGGTATCTGGAGTGCCAAGCTAGGGACCCGGCAGGGACACGGAGGTGAAGCTTGAGAGGTATCTGGTGTGCCAAGCTAGGGACCCTGTAGGCACGCGGGGGTGAAGCTTGAGGGGTATCTGGAGTGCCAAGCTAGGGGCCCGGCAGGGACACCGGGGTGAAGCTTGAGAGGTATCTGGTGTGCCAAGCTAGGGACCCAGCAGGGACGCGGGGGTGAAGCTTGAGAGGTATCTGGTGTGCCAAGCTAGGGACCCGGCAGGGACATGGGGGTGACGCTTGAGAGGTATCTGCTGTGCCAAGCTAGGGACCCGGCAGGGACATGGGGGTGACACTTGAGGGGTATCTGGAGTGTCAAGCTAGGGACCCGGCAGGGACATGGGGGTGAATCTTGAGGGGTATCTGGTGTGCCAAGCTAGGGACCCGGCAGGGACATGGGGGTGACGATTGAGGGGTATCTGGTGTGCCAAGCTAGGGACCCAGCAGGGACATGGGGGTAAATCTTGAGAGGTATCTGGAGTGCCAAGCTAGGGATCCGGCAGGGACATGGGGGTGAATCTTGAGGGGTATCTGGAGTGTCAAGCTAGGGACCCGGCAGGGACATGGGGGTGAATCTTGAGAGGTATCTGGTGTGCCAAGCTAGGGACCCGGCAGGGACATGGGGTGACGCTTGAGAGGTATCTGGTGTGTCAAGCTAGGGACCCGGCAGGGACATGGGGGTGACGCTTGAGAGGTATCTGGAGTGCCAAGCTAGGGACCCGGCAGGGACACGGAGGTGAAGCTTGAGAGGTATCTGGTGTGCCAAGCTAGGGACCCGGCAGGGACATGGGGGTCAAGCTTGAGAGGTATCTGGTGTGCCAAGCTAGGGACCCGGCAGGCACGCGGGGGTGAAGCTTGAGGGGTATCTGGAGTGCCAAGCTAGGGGCCCGGCAGGGACACCGGGGTGAAGCTTGAGAGGTATCTGGAGTGCCAAGCTAGGGACCCGGCAGGGACGTGGGGGTGACGCTTGAGAGGCATCTGGAGTGCCAAGCTAGGGACCCGGCAGGGACTTGAGGGTGACGCTTGAGAGGTATCTGGTGTGCCAAGCTAGGGGCATGGGGGTGACGCTTGAGAGGTATCTGGTGTGCCAAGCTAGGGACCCAGCAGGGAAGCGGGGGTGAAGCTTGACAGGTATCTGGTGTGCCAAGCTAGGGACCCAGCAGAGACATGGGGGTGAATCTTGAGGGGTATCTGGTGTGCCAAGCTAGGGACCCGGCAGGGACATGGGGGTGAAGCTTGAGAGGTATCTGGTGTGCCAAGCTAGGGACCCAGCAGGGACGCGGGGGTGGAGCTTGAGAGGTATCTGGTGTGCCAAGCTAGGGACCCGGCAGGGACATGGGGGTGAAGCTTGAGAGGTATCTGGTGTGCCAAGCTAGGGACCCTGTAGGCACGCGGGGGTGAAGCTTGAGAGGTATCTGGAGTGCCAAGCTAGGGACCCGGCAGGGACATGGGGGTGACGCTTGAGAGGTATCTGGTGTGCCAAGCTAGGGACCCGGCAGGGACATGGGGGTGAATCTTGAGGGGTATCTGGTGTGCCAAGCTAGGGACCCGGCAGGGACATGGGGGTGACACTTGAGAGGTATCTGGTGTGCCAAGCTAGGGACCCGGCAGGGACATGGGGGTGACGCTTGAGAGGTATCTGGTGTGCCAAGCTAGGGACCCGGCAGGGACATGGGGGTGAATCTTGAGGGGTATCTGGTGTGCCAAGCTAGGGACCCGGCAGGGACATGGGGGTGACGCTTGAGAGGTATCTGGAGTGCCAAGCTAGGGACCCGGCAGGGACATGGGGGTGACGCTTGAGAGGTATCTGGTGTGCCAAGCTAGGGACCCGGCAGGCACGCGGGGGTGACGCTTGAGAGGTATCTGGTGTGCCAAGCTAGGGACCCGGCAGGGACATGGGGGTGACGCTTGAGAGGTATCTGGAGTGTCAAGCTAGGGACCCGGCAGGGACATGGGGGTGACGCTTGAGAGGTATCTGGTGTGCCAAGCTAGGGACCCGGCAGGGACATGGGGGTGAAGCTTGAGAGGTATCTGGTGTGCCAAGCTAGGGACCCAGCAGAGACATGGGGGTGAATCTTGAGGGGTATCTGGAGTGTCAAGCTAGGGACCCGGCAGGGACATGGGGGTGAAGCTTGAGAGGTATCTGGTGTGCCAAGCTAGGGACCCGGCAGGGACATGGGGGTGAAGCTTGAGGGGTATCTGGAGTGCCAAGCTAGGGACCCGGCAGGGACATGGGGGTGACGCTTGAGAGGTATCTGGTGTGCCAAGCTAGGGACCCGGCAGGGACATGGGGGTGAAGCTTGAGGGGTATCTGGAGTGTCAAGCTAGGGACCCGGCAGGGACATGGGGATGAAGCTTGAGAGGTATCTGGAGTGTCAAGCTAGGGACCCGGCAGGGACATGGGGGTGAAGCTTGAGGGGTATCTGGAGTGTCAAGCTAGGGACCCGGCAGGAACATGGGGGTGAAGCTTGAGAGGCATCTGGTGTGCCAAGCTAGGGACCCGGCAGGGACATGGGGGTGAAGCTTGAGGGGTATCTGGAGTTTCAAGCTAGGGACCCGGCAGGGACATGGGGGTGAAGCTTGAGGGGTATATGGAGTGTCAAGCTAGGGACCCGGCAGGGACGCGGGGGTGAAGCTTGAGGGGTATATGGAGTGTCAAGCTAGGGACCCGGCAGGGACGCGGGGGTGAAGCTTGAGAGGTATCTGGTGTGCCAAGCTAGGGACCCGGCAGGGACATGGGGGTGAATCTTGAGGGGTATCTGGTGTGCCAAGCTAGGGACCCGGCAGGGACATGGGGGTAAATCTTGAGGGGTATCTGGTGTGCCAAGCTAGGGACCCGGCAGGGACATGGGGGTAAATCTTGAGGGGTATCTGGTGTGCCAAGCTAGGGACCCGGCAGGGACATGGGGGTGAATCTTGAGGGGTATCTGGAGTGCCAAGCTAGGGACCCGGCAGGGACATGGGGGTGAATCTTGAGAGGTATCTGGAGTGTCAAGCTAGGGACCCGGCAGGGACATGGGGGTGAAGCTTGAGGGGTATCTGGAGTGTCAAGCTAGGGACCCGGCAGGGACATGGGGGTGACGCTTGAGAGGTATCTGGTGTGCCAAGCTAGGGACCAGGCAGGGACATGGGGGTGAATCTTGAGGGGTATCTGGTGTGCCAAGCTAGGGACCCGGCAGGGACATGGGGGTGAATCTTGAGAGGTATCTGGAGTGCCAAGCTAGGGACCCGGCAGGGACATGGGGGTAAATCTTGAGGGGTATCTGGTGTGCCAAGCTAGGGACCCGGCAGGGACATGGGGGTAAATCTTGAGGGGTATCTGGAGTGCCAAGCTAGGGACCCGGCAGGGACATGGGGGTGAATCTTGAGAGGTATCTGGAGTGTCAAGCTAGGGACCCGGCAGGGACATGGGGGTGACGCTTGAGAGGTATCTGGTGTGCCAAGCTAGGGACCCGGCAGGGACATGGGGGTGAAGCTTGAGAGGTATCTGGTGTGCCAAGCTAGGGACCCAGCAGAGACATGGGGGTGAATCTTGAGGGGTATCTGGAGTGTCAAGCTAGGGACCCAGCAGGGACATGGGGGTGAAGCTTGAGAGGTATCTGGTGTGCCAAGCTAGGGACCCGGCAGGGACATGGGGGTGAAGCTTGAGGGGTATCTGGAGTGCCAAGCTAGGGACCCGGCAGGGACATGGGGGTGACGCTTGAGAGGTATCTGGTGTGCCAAGCTAGGGACCCGGCAGGGACATGGGGGTGAAGCTTGAGGGGTATCTGGAGTGTCAAGCTAGGGACCCGGCAGGGACATGGGGATGAAGCTTGAGAGGTATCTGGAGTGTCAAGCTAGGGACCCGGCAGGGACATGGGGGTGAAGCTTGAGGGGTATCTGGAGTGTCAAGCTAGGGACCCGGCAGGAACATGGGGGTGAAGCTTGAGAGGCATCTGGTGTGCCAAGCTAGGGACCCGGCAGGGACATGGGGGTGAAGCTTGAGGGGTATCTGGAGTTTCAAGCTAGGGACCCGGCAGGGACATGGGGGTGAAGCTTGAGGGGTATATGGAGTGTCAAGCTAGGGACCCGGCAGGGACGCGGGGGTGAAGCTTGAGGGGTATATGGAGTGTCAAGCTAGGGACCCGGCAGGGACGCGGGGGTGAAGCTTGAGAGGTATCTGGTGTGCCAAGCTAGGGACCCGGCAGGGACATGGGGGTGAATCTTGAGGGGTATCTGGTGTGCCAAGCTAGGGACCCGGCAGGGACATGGGGGTAAATCTTGAGGGGTATCTGGTGTGCCAAGCTAGGGACCCGGCAGGGACATGGGGGTAAATCTTGAGGGGTATCTGGTGTGCCAAGCTAGGGACCCGGCAGGGACATGGGGGTGAATCTTGAGGGGTATCTGGAGTGCCAAGCTAGGGACCCGGCAGGGACATGGGGGTGAATCTTGAGAGGTATCTGGAGTGTCAAGCTAGGGACCCGGCAGGGACATGGGGGTGAAGCTTGAGGGGTATCTGGAGTGTCAAGCTAGGGACCCGGCAGGGACATGGGGGTGACGCTTGAGAGGTATCTGGTGTGCCAAGCTAGGGACCAGGCAGGGACATGGGGGTGAATCTTGAGGGGTATCTGGTGTGCCAAGCTAGGGACCCGGCAGGGACATGGGGGTGAATCTTGAGAGGTATCTGGAGTGCCAAGCTAGGGACCCGGCAGGGACATGGGGGTAAATCTTGAGGGGTATCTGGTGTGCCAAGCTAGGGACCCGGCAGGGACATGGGGGTAAATCTTGAGGGGTATCTGGAGTGCCAAGCTAGGGACCCGGCAGGGACATGGGGGTAAATCTTGAGGGGTATCTGGAGTGCCAAGCTAGGGACCCGGCAGGGACATGGGGGTAAATCTTGAGGGGTATCTGGTGTGCCAAGCTAGGGACCCGGCAGGGACATGGGGGTAAATCTTGAGGGGTATCTGGAGTGCCAAGCTAGGGACCCGGCAGGGACATGGGGGTGAATCTTGAGAGGTATCTGGAGTGTCAAGCTAGGGACCCGGCAGGGACATGGGGGTGACGCTTGAGAGGTATCTGGTGTGCCAAGCTAGGGACCAGGCAGGGACATGGGGGTGAATCTTGAGGGGTATCTGGAGTGTCAAGCTAGGGACCCGGCAGGGACATGGGGGTGACGCTTGAGAGGTATCTGGTGTGCCAAGCTAGGGACCAGGCAGGGACATGGGGGTGAATCTTGAGAGGTATCTGGTGTGCCAAGCTAGGGACCCGGCAGGGACATGGGGGTGACGCTTGAGAGGTATCTGGAGTGCCAAGCTAGGGACCCGGCAGGGACACGGAGGTGACACTTGAGGAAGATACTGAGTGCGAAGGTTGGAAGAGCTCGGGGGATCCGGTTTCGAGTGGATCAGGAAAGTCTAGTGAGGGAGACGAGGAGCTCAGCTGAAGAACTACAAGAAGTGATTGTAGAAAAGTAAAGGAGTTCCTTACAATTTGTGTTATAAACTGTTATAAGGCTGTTGCCATAGGAGACGGCATTCCTACACATGCAGATGTGTCTTGCTGGAGGCCTTTCCCAGTAGAGCTGTCTACCTAATGTAGTCTCAGAGTCTGCCAATTAACATTGCAATGACTAAAGGGTGTCCTGGCCCTGACCCTCTCTCCCCCAGTTCTGTTCAAGAGAAAATAAAATCTCTCTGCATTCAAGAAGTGTCTGGCGCCCATTGATCTACCTTGCATTACACCCACCATGCCTTGTAACCCACTCTACACAGAAGGATGTCGGCTGTCCCTGACAATGGAGGTCACCATTGGGCCCCAGGGGCCCCGGGACCGCTACATATGGAAATCTGAGCCAGAGTTCCCCTTTATGGTGATTCCCATTTCCTGCCCAGAAGTCATCGGTGCCGAGATGCCGGAACCCGACATTTACCATAAATATTCTTATTATAGGATGACAAACGGACACGTCCCATCTGATATCATGATCACATGACCAGGGAGGATGATGATTGGTTCCTGCTTATTCCTGGGCAGCTGTCAGTGGGGGAGGGGGCACGTCCAAAATGACGGCCCCTCTATATGAATACAGGAAGGGCCCACTACACATGCACAGCGTCTTCTATATACAATTACAAACATTTCCAGCTTTTTTATTTGTGTTGAGGAAACTGAATCTAATTTTTAATTACTTGAATTATATTGTAAATGTAACGTCTCCCTCCATGTTGTTAAGTGACGCTGGCGCTAAAAAATCCTGAATAATTATAATAATAATATAAATCATATATAATAACAATATGAATAATATAACTCCTGTATAATAATAACAATATTATAAATTCTGTATGATATCGGGAATGTTTGACCATTCTTCCAGAAGAATCTAATTCATCCCAAAGGTGTTCTATCAGATTGAGGTCAGGACTCTGTGCAGGTCAGTCACGTTCCTCCACCCCAAACTCTCTCATCCAAGTCTTTATGGACCTTGCTTTGTGCTCTGGTGGGCAGTCATGTTAGATCAGGAAGGGGCCGTCCCCAAACTGTTCCCACAAAAAGTTGGGAGCAGAAAATTGTCCAAAATGTCTTGGTATGCTGACGCCTTAAGTGTTCCCTTCACTGGAACTAAGGGGCCAAACCCAACCCCTGAAAAACAACCTCCACACCATAATCCCCCCTCCCCCCACACCATAATCCCTCCACCCAACACCATAATCCCCCCACACCATAATCCCCCCTCCCCCCCTCATCATAATCCCTCCACCCAACACCATAATCCCCCTCCCCCCACACCATAACCCCACCCCCCTCATCATAATCCCTCCACCCAACACCATAATCCCCCCTCCCCCCACACCATAACCCCACCCCCCCATCATAATCCCTCCACCCAACACCATAATCCCCCCTCCCCCCGCACCATAACCCCACCCCCCTCATCATAATCCCTCCACCCAACACCATAATCCCCCCTCCCCCCACACCATAATCCCCCCTTCCCCCCACACCATAACCACACCCCCCCTCATCATAATCCCTCCACCCAACACCATAATCCCCCCACACCATAATCCCCCCTCCCCCCACACCATAATCCCCCCTCCACCAAATGATTTGGACCAGTACACAAAACAAGGTCCATAAAGACATGGATGAGCGAGTTTGGGGTGGAGGAAATTGACTGGCCTGCACAGAGTCCTGACCTCAACCCAATAGAACTCCTTTGGGATGAATTAGAGCGGAGACTGCGAGCCAGGCCTTCTCATCCAACATCAGTGCCTGACCTCACAAATGCTCTTCAGGAAGAATGGTCAAACATTCCCATAGACACCGTCCTAAACCTTGTGGACGGCCTTCCCAGAAGAGGTGAAGCTGTTATAGCTGCAAAGGGCGGAGCCAACTCAATATTGAACTCTCCGGACTAATGCCCCGTACACACGGTCGGATTTTCCGATGGAAAATGTCCGATCGGAGCGTGTTGTCGGAAATTCCGACCGTGTGTGGGCTCCATCGGACATTTTCCATCGGATTTTCCGACACACAAAGTTGGAGAGCAGGAGATAAAATTTTCCGACAACAAAATCCGTTGTCGGAAATTCCGATCGTGTGTACACAAATCCGACGCACAAAGTGCCACGCATGCTCAGGATAAATAAAGAGATGAAAGCTATTGGCCACTGCCCCGTTTATAGTCCCGACGTACGTGTTTTACGTCACCGCGTTCAGAACGATCAGATTTTCCGACAATTTTGTGTGACCGTGTGTATGCAAGACAAGTTTGAGCCAACATCCAACGGAAAAAAACGATGGATTTTGTTGTCGGAATGTCCGGTCAATGTCCGATCAATGTCCGATCAATGTCCGATCAATGTCCGATCAGTGTCCGATCAATGTCCGATCAATGTCCGATCAATGTCCGATCAGTGTCCGATCAATGTCCGGTCAATGTCCGATCAATGTCCGATCAATGTCCGATCAATGTCCGATCAGTGTCCGATCAATGTCTGATCAATGTCCGATCAATGTCCGATCAATGTCCGATCTATGTCCGATCTATGTCCGATCAATGTCCGATCAATGTCCGATCTATGTCCGATCTATGTCCGATCAATGTCCGATCAATGTCCGATCTATGTCCGATCAATGTCCGATCAATGTCCGATCTATGTCCGATCAATGTCCGATCAATGTCCGATCAATGTCCGATCTATGTCCGATCAATGTCCGATCAATGTCCGATTAATGTCCGATCAGTGTCCGATCGTGTGTACGGGGCATAAGACTGGGATGCTTTTGACAATATAGTGTATGTGAAAGGCCACCCCTCTGCCGCCCCTAGAAACACGCCCACTCCAGGAAATGTTCTATCAAGTGATGTCTGAAATGTCACATGGGTTGGACTTGATGGACTTGTGTCTTTTTTCACCCTCACCTCCTATAAAACT
This sequence comes from Lithobates clamitans, assembly GCA_037952925.1. NCBI lineage: Eukaryota > Metazoa > Chordata > Amphibia > Anura > Ranidae > Lithobates > Lithobates clamitans. Next base: position 116,573 of record JBBGZY010002688.1, read on the forward strand.
ATATAACTATATAACTATAAAACTATATAACTATATAACTATATAACTATAAAAGTATAAAACTATAAAACTATATAACTATAAAACTATATAACTATATAACTATATAACTATATAACTATATAACTATAAAACTATAAAACTATATAACTATATAACTATATACCGGTAACTATATAACTATAAAACTATATAACTATATAACTATATAACTATATAACTATATAACTATATAACTATAAAACTATATAACTATAAAACTATAAAACTATATAACTATATAACTATAAAACTATGTAACTATATAACTATATAACTATAAAAGTATATAACTATAAAATTAGAAAAATAAATAACTATATAACTATAAAACTATATAACTATAAAAGTATAAAACTATAAAACTAAATAACTATAAAAGTATATAACTATAAAACTAAATAACTATAAAAGTATAAAACTATAAAACTAAATAACTATAAAAGTATATAACTATATAACTATATAACTGACACAGAGAAGTCCAGTTTTCGATGATTTGGGTTGTGAGACTAAAAGATGAAACATTTACACATCAGTCCAGGTTGGATTGGATGTGGGATTTTAGGGCCCCAGGTTGGATGGGATTTGGGAATTTAGGGCCCCAGGTTGGATGGGATGTGGGAATTTAGGGCCCCAGGTTGGATGGGATTTGGGAATTTAGGGCCCCAGGTTGGATGGGATGTGGGAATTTAGGGCCCCAGGTTGGATGGGATGTGGGAATTTAGGGCCCCAGGTTGGATTGGATGTGGGAATTTAGGGCCCCAGGTTGGATTGGATGTGGGAATTTAGGGCCCCAGGTTGGATTGGATGTGGGAATTTAGGGCCCCAGGTTGGATTGGATGTGGGAATTTAGGGCCCCAGGTTGGATGGGATGTGGGAATTTAGGGCCCCAGGTTGGATGGGATGTGGGAATTTAGGGCCCCAGGTTGGATGGGATGTGGGAATTTTGGGCCCCAGGTTGGATGGGATGTGGGAATTTAGGGCCCCAGGTTGGATGGGATGTGGGAATTTAGGGCCCCAGGTTGGAATGGATGTCGGAATTTGGGGCCCTATTTTTTTATTCTTATGGGTCGGGGGCCACACAACTTGAGCACCTTCATAAAGTGAGACTAATTTATGGTACTCTTACACCGTGCATGTCATTATGAAATGCGTTTTTTTCATGTAAATCACATTGGAACTGAAGGTAAAGTAAATGTAAATTCTAACTGACGGACATTTAGCTTTCTCTGTGCTCCGTGTATCCTAAACAATTGTCATGTTTGCTGCTGATCTCCTGCAGCCTCTTTGCAGCCACTTCCTGTCTCCATCCACTCCGGTGATGATATTTCTCAGGGGGGGTTTCCTGATGGTGACACCAGAGGGCCGTGTCCGTGTCATACATGTGAAAAGGCCACTTGTAGTCTCCATGGGAAGTCCATATGCCGGGGTGACAACCCTGGAGCCCAGTTGGGGGGCAGAGCGTTGTCACCCTGTAACAGGAAGAGACTGAGCAAAGATCTTCATGGCAGGATCACCGGGGATTTAATGAAAGACGCAGATATGAAAAGATTGAAATTTACAAGTTAAAGACGATCGGAGATTCACTTTATTTTCTGATCCATGGAAGCCGCTCTTCCTATCGGGAAGTCCTCCTCCCTTCATGTTGGATAGAATTTGTTTCCAGCCTAAGGGTTGGTCAGTGTGACTGGTGGAGAGTGAATCAGCGGGGTCAAAGCCGAGGTCCTCATCCGCCCAACCACTGTGCACTTCTCATCATTGGAAACAAAGTCAAACGCTTCAAACGGCTACAAAAATAATCCCGTCATAAATATTCAAACCTCTCGCCGGATGACTTGGCAGCTTCACCAGACAAACAAGATTTACATTTCTGGTGAATGGAGGAATATTGGAAACAACGGCTGGATGGAGTCATGAGATGTACAAACGGCACTGAAAGCCGGTCTACATTGATAAACGATCTCCATACTATCGATCGGGATGTTCCCACATTAGAAGGATTTGTCTGATGTGGGTTGTACTACCTTTGGGGCGAGTGAAGATGGTGACCCATCGCCCTCATCCCTATTAATATACCGATTTATCGTGTGTGGTCATCTGAGATGGTAATGAGGTGTCATAATCAATATTTATGTAGCACTAACTCTCGGTGGAGCTGCTGGTTTAAGCGGGTCTGTTACCTTCACCTTGCTTCCCTCTGTTTCACCAGCACTGGGTCTAGGGGTTCCGTGGGTCTAGGGGTTCTGTGGGTCTAGGAGTTCCATGGGTCTAGGGGTTCCATGGGTCTAGGGGTTCCGTGGGTCTAGGGGTTCCATGGGTCTAGGGGTTCTGTGGGTCTAGGGGTTCCATGGGTCTAGGGGTTCTGTGGGTCTAGGGGTTTCGTGGGTCTCGGGGTTCTGTGGGTCTAGGGGTTCCGTGGGTCTAGGGGTTCCGTGGGTCTAGGGGTTCCATGGGTCTAGGGGTTCCGTGGGTCTAGGGGTTCCGTGGGTCTAGGGGTTCCGTGGGTCTAGGGGTTCTGTGGGTCTAGGGGTTCCGTGGGTCTAAAGGTTCCGTGGGTCTAGGGGTTCCGTGGGTCTAGGGGTTCTGTGGGTCTAGGGGTTCCGTGGGTCTAGAGGTTCCGTGGGTCTAGGGGTTCCGTGGGTCTAGGGGTTCTGTGGGTCTAGGGGTTTAGTGAGTCTAGGGGTTCCGTGGGTCTAGGGGTTCTGTGGGTCTAGGGGTTCTGTGGGTCTAGGGGTTCCGTGGGTCTAGAGGTTCCATGGGTCTAGGGGTTCCGTGGGTCTAGGGGTTCCGTGGGTCTAGGGGTTCCGTGGGTCTAGGGGTTCTGTGGGTCTAGGGGTTCTGTGGGTCTAGGGGTTCCGTGGGTCTAGAGGTTCTGTGGGTCTAGGGGTTCCGTGGGTCTAGGGGTTCCGTGGGTCTAGAGGTTCTGTGGGTCTAGGGGTTCCGTGGGTCTAGGGGTTCCGTGGGTCTAGAGGTTCTGTGGGTCTAGGGGTTCTGTGGGTCTAGGGGTTCCGTGGGTCTAGGGGTTTCCGTGGGTCTAGGGGTTCTGAGGGTCTAGAGGTTCTGTGGGTCTAGGGGTTCCGTGGGTCTAGGGGTTCCGTGGGTCTAGAGGTTCCGTGGGTCTAGGGGTTCCGTGGGTCTAGGGGTTCCGTGGGTCTAGAGGTTCTGTGGGTCTAGGGGTTCTGTGGGTCTAGGGGTTCCGTGGGTCTAGGGGTTTCCGTGGGTCTAGGGGTTCTGAGGGTCTAGAGGTTCTGTGGGTCTAGGGGTTCCGTGGGTCTAGGGGTTCCGTGGGTCTAGAGGTTCCGTGGGTCTAGGGGTTCCGTGGGTCTAGGGGTTCCGTGGGTCTAGAGGTTCTGTGGGTCTAGGGGTTCTGTGGGTCTAGGGGTTCCGTGGGTCTAGGGGTTCCGTGGGTCTAGGGGTTCCGTGGGTCTAGGGGTTCTGTGGGTCTAGAGGTTCTGTGGGTCTAGGGGTTCCGTGGGTCTAGGGGTTCTGTGGGTCTAGGGGTTCCGTGGGTCTAGGGGTTCTGTGGGTCTAGAGGTTCTGTGGGTCTAGGGGTTCCGTGGGTCTAGGGGTTCTGTGGGTCTAGGGGTTCCGTGGGTCTAGAGGTTCTGTGGGTCTAGGGGTTCTGTTGAGTTTACTTCTGGACGACACACGCACCAACAATGGAGTACGTTTTCAATGCTTTATTAAACAGTCAAACTTTAGGAAGTAGCAGGAAAGAGACGGAAAAGGAAACCTTCAGGAGAAACTCAAATATCTTCTTATAAGATCTTAGTGACAAATGTCCCGGTAGATTTCAGATAATTATGTGGAATGCGTTCCCCTCATGGGACGCTCTCTTTGCTCGTCTGGATAGGCCTCTCTCACCGATCTAGCAGCCAGTACGCAGCACGAATCTAAAGTCTCTGCCACAGACTTACTTGGGGGGGTAAATCTGCACGATCCTCTGCCACAGGATGTATCAGATCTTCTGCAGTGAACAGTCAGTCACAGTGCCTGAACCTTTAAGCCGATGCGGCGACATTATGCTGTATGATTACTTCTTTTGGATACGTCCTCCAACCGAGTCACCAGACCCCTCTATAGACCAGCACTCTGCGTGATCTCTCCAAGACGGGTCCTACCCTGGGATCTCCTCGGCTGTCCAGCTTCGTCACACAGGACCGACAGCTCAGGACCATTCCTCGGCCGCGGTGGTAGGCTCCAGACAAGCCTCTGGACCCCCCACCGCAGCATTGTGGGCCTCCCGATCGGAGGACCAGGAGGTAGCTCCTTAACGCATACCTGTCGGCCAGGAGGGCCAGCAGGTGGCTGTAATACGACCCTAAAACATGGCGTCTGTCCCATAAATACCCCCTTCCCAGAATGCAACTCGGAGGACCACCTCCACCGAGCTTGCCTCCGAGACTGAGGAGCATCTATACACTTCGACATGTTGCCTTTCCAACACTGACCAGTGGTAACAGCGACACCCACCGGTCAGCACGGAAGCACACACAACATCAGCGTAGCTGGAACAGAGGCGAACTTTTAACCTTCCTAACACACAATTTACTAAATGTACCTAATCCGCGGTAGATTGTAAATCTATCAGCGCTACATTCATATTCAGCCATCTAATTCTCAGGATGAATAGTCAGCTCAGAGATACTAACCAGAACGGCAAATATTCCATCACCGCACATATGCCAAGAGTCATTCTGAAGGATCAGTCTATGCTTCCTTCACTGGAGCCACAGAATGGGCGACATTCATTGGACTCTGGACCCACAGACTGATCTACATTCATTGGACTCTGGACCCACAGACTGATCCACATTCATTGGACTCTGGACCCACAGACTGATCTACATTCATTGGACTCTGGACCCACAGACTGATCTACATTCATTGTACTCTGGACCCACAGACTGATCTACATTCATTGGGCTCTGGACCCACAGACTGATCTACATTCATTGGACTCTGGAACCACAGACTGATCTACATTCATTGGGCTCTGGACCCACAGACTGATCCACATTCATTGGACTCTGGACCCACAGACTGATCTACATTCATTGGACTCTGGACCCACAGACTGATCTACATTCATTGGACTCTGGAACCACAGACTGATCTACATTCATTGGACTCTGGACCCACAGACTGATCTACATTCATTGGACTCTTCATTGGACTCTGGAACCACAAACTGATCCACATTAATTGGACTCTGGACCCACAGACTGATCTACATTCATTGGACTCTGGACCCACAGACTGATCCACATTCTTTGGACTCTTCATTGGACTCTGGAACCAAAGACTGATCTACATTCATTGGACTCTGGACCCACAGACTGATCTACATTCATTGGACTCTGGACCCACAGACTGATCTACATTCACTGGAGCCACAGAATGGGCGACATTCATTGGACTCTGGAACCACAAACTGATCCACATTCATTGGACTCTGGAACCACAAACTGATCCACATTCATTGGACTCTGGCCCCACAGACTGATCTACATTCACTGGACTCTGGACCCACAGACTGATCTACATTCATTGGACTCTTCATTGGACTCTGGAACCAAAGACTGATCTACATTCATTGGACTCTTCATTGGACTCTGGAACCAAAGACTGATCTACATTCATTGGACTCTTCATTGGACTCTGGACCCACAGACTGATCTACATTCATTGGACTCTTCATTGGACTCTGGACCCACAGACTGATCTACATTCACTGGACTCTGGACCCACAGACTGATCTACATTCATTGGACTCTGGAACCACAAACTGATCCACATTCATTGGACTCTGGAACCACAAACTGATCCACATTCATTGGACTCTTCATTGGACTCTGGAACCAAAGACTGATCTACATTCATTGGACTCTTCATTGGACTCTGGAACCAAAGACTGATCTACATTCATTGGACTCTTCATTGGACTCTGGAACCAAAGACTGATCTACATTCATTGGACTCTTCATTGGACTCTGGAACCAAAGACTGATCTACATTCATTGGACTCTGGAACCACAGACTGATCCACATTCATTGGACTCTGGAACCATTCTGGAACATTCCCTGGTATCGCAGACTGGGCTCCACCCTTCCAGTTCATTTTGCCGTTATTGTCTATTGTGTGTAAATCTTTCTCTGTGAATATTTTGGTCTGCGATGTTTTTCCTTTTTCTTCATGAAATGATATTTTCCAATCATTAATCTTTCTCTGTAATGCACTGAACCAGAACCTCAGAATTGCTGCCTCTATGGAGAGTTCTGTTATATGTGACCTCTGGTCTGTCCCTGTGTGGTGTGACAGCGAGGATTACAAACGTTTCATAAAGTCACAACTGGTGCATGAGATAGTGTGGAGGGTGCGAGGGTCACACGGAGCGAGGGTCACACGGAGCAAGGGTCACACGGAGCAAGGGTCACACGGAGCAAGGGTCACACGGAGCAAGGGTTACATGGTGCGAGGGTCACATGGTGCGAGGGTCACATGGTGCGAGGGTCACATGGTGCGAGGTACACACGGTGCGAGGGTCACATGGAGCGAGGGTCACACGGTGCGAGGGTCACACGATGCAAGGTACACACGGAGCAAGGGTCACATGGTGCGAGGTTCACATGGTGCGAGGGTCACATGGAGCGAGGGTCACACGGAGCAAGGGTCACATGGTGCGAGGGTCACACGGTGCGAGGGTCACATGGAGCGAGGGTCACACGGAGCAAGGGTCACATGGTGCGAGGGTCACACGGTGCGAGGGTCACATGGAGCGAGGGTCACACAGAGCAAGGGTCACATGGTGCGAGGGTCACATGGTGCGAGGGTCACATGGAGCGAGGGTCACACAGTGCGAGGGTCACATGGTGCGAGGGTCACACGGTGCGAGGGTCACACGGTGCGAGGGTCACACGGAGCAAGGGTCACACGGTGCGAGGGTCACACGGTGCGAGGTTCACATGGTGCGAGGGTCACATGGAGCGAGGGTCACATGGAGCGAGGGTCACACGGTGCGAGGGTCACATGGTGCGAGGGTCACACGGTGCGAGGGTCACATGGAGCGAGGGTCACACGGAGCAAGGGTCACATGGTGCGAGGGTCACATGGTGCGAGGGTCACATGGAGCGAGGGTCACACGGTGCGAGGGTCACATGGTGCGAGGGTCACATGGTGCGAGGGTCACACGATGCGAGGTACACACGGTGCGGGGGCACATGGTGCGAGGGTCACATGGAGCGAGGGTCACATGGTGCGAGGATCACACGGAGCGAGGTTCACACGGAGCAAGGGTCACATGGTGCGAGGGTCACATAGTGCGAGGGTCACATGGAGCGAGGGTCACATGGTGCAGGGGTCACATTGTGCGAGGATCACACAATGCAAGGTACACACGGTGCGAGGGTCACATGGAGCGAGGGTCACATGGTGCAGGGGTCACATGGTGCGAGGGTCACACGATGCAAGGTACACACGGTGCGAGGGTCACATGGTGCGAGGGTCACATGGTGCGAGGGTCACATGGAGCGAGGGTCACATGGTGCGAGGGTCACACGGAGCGAGGGTCACACGGAGCAAGGGTCACATGGTGCGAGGGTCACATAGTGCGAGGGTCACATGGAGCGAGGGTCACACGGTGCGAGGGTCACATGGTGCGAGGGTCACACGATGCAAGGTACACACGGTGCGAGGGTCACATGGTGCGAGGGTCACATGGTGCGAGGGTCACACGGAGCGAGGTTCACACGGAGCAAGGGTCACATGAAGCGAGGGTCACATGGTGCGAGGGTCAAATGGAGCAAGGATCACATGGAGCGAGGATCACATGGTGCGAGAGTCACACGGAGCGAGGTTCACACGGTGCGAGGGTCACATGAAGCGAGGGTCACATGGTGCGAGGGTCACATGGAGTGAGGATCACATGGTGCGAGGGTCACATGGAGCGAGGATCACACGGAGCGAGGGTCACATGGTGCGAGGGTCACATGGAGCAAGGGTCACACAGAGTGAGGGTCACATGGTGCGAGGGTCACATGGTTCGAGGGTCACACAGAGCGAGGGTCACATGGTGCGGGGGTCACACAGAGCGAGGGTCACATGGTGCGAGGGTCACATGGTGCGAGGGTCACACAGAGCGAGGGTCACATGGTGCGGGGGTCACATGGTGCGAGCGTCACATGGTGCGAGGGTCACATGGAGCGAGGGTCACATGGTGCGAGGGTCACACAGAGCGAGGGTCACATGGTGTGAGGGTCACATGGTGCGGGGGTCACATGGTGCGAGGGTCACACAGAGCGAGGGTCACATGGTGCGAGGGTCACATGGTGCGGGGGTCACATGGTGAGAGGGTCACATGGTGTGAAGGTCACACGGGGCCCGCTCTTCTATGACCCCGGAGTCACACGGTACGAGGGTCACACAGAGCGAGGGTCACATGGTGCGAGGGTCACACAGAGCGAGGGTCACATGGTGCGAGGGTCACATGGTGCGAGGGTCACACAGAGCGAGGGTCACATGGTGCGAGGGTCACATGGAGCGAGGGTCACATGGTGCGAAGGTCACATGGAGCGAGGGTCACATGGTGCGGGGGTCACATGGTGCGAGGGTCACATGGTGCGAGGGTCACATGGTGCGGGGGTCACATGGAGCGAGGGTCCCATGGTGCGAGGGTCACATGGTGCGAGGGTCACATGGTGCGAGGGTCACATGGTGCGATGGTCACATGGTGCGGGGGTCACATGGTGCGGGGGTCACATGGTGCGAGGGTCACACGATGCAAGGTACACACGGTGCGAGGGTCACATGGTGCGAGGGTCACATGGTGCGAGGGTCACATGGAGCGAGGGTCACATGGAGCGAGGGTCACACGGAGCGAGGTTCACACGGAGCAAGGGTCACATGAAGCGAGGGTCACATGGTGCGAGGGTCAAATGGAGCAAGGATTACATGGAGCGAGGATCACACGGTGCGAGGGTCACACGGAGCGAGGTTCACACGGTGAGAGGGTAACATGAAGCGAGGGTCACATGGTGCGAGGGTCACATGGAGTGAGGATCACATGGTGGGAGGGTCACATGGAGCGAGGATCACACGGAGCAAGGGTCACATGGAGCGAGGGTCACATGGTGCGAGGGTCACATGGAGTGAGGATCACATGGTGCGAGGGTCACATGGAGCGAGGATCACACGGAGCGAGGGTCACATGGTGCGAGGGTCACATGGTGTGAGGGTCACATGGTGCGAGGGTCACATGGTGCGAGGGTCACATGGAGCAAGGGTCACACAGAGTGAGGGTCACATGGTGCGAGGGTCACATGGTGCGAGGGTCACACAGAGCGAGGGTCACATGGTGCGGGGGTCACACAGAGCGAGGGTCACATGGTGCGAGGGTCACATGGTGCGAGGGTCACACAGAGCGAGGGTCACATGGTGCGGGGGTCACATGGTGCGAGCGTCACATGGTGCGAGGGTCACATGGAGCGAGGGTCACATGGTGCGAGGGTCACACAGAGCGAGGGTCACATGGTGCGAGGGTCACATGGTGCGGGGGTCACATGGTGCGAGGGTCACACAGAGCGAGGGTCACATGGTGCGAGGGTCACATGGTGCGGGGGTCACATGGTGCGAGGGTCACATGGTGCGAAGGTCACACGGGGCCCGCTCTTCTATGACCCCGGTGTCACATGGTACGAGGGTCACACAGAGCGAGGGTCACATGGTGCGAGGGTCACACAGAGCGAGGGTCACATGGTGCGAGGGTCACATGGTGCGAGGGTCACACAGAGCGAGGGTCACATGGTGCGAGGGTCACATGGAGCGAGGGTCACATGGTGCGAGGGTCACATGGAGCGAGGGTCACATGGTGCGGGGGTCACATGGTGCGAGGGTCACACAAAGCGAGGTTCACACGGAGCAAGGGTCACATGAAGCGAGGGTCACATGGTGCGAGGGTCAAATGGAGCGAGGTTCACACGGTGCGAGGGTCACATGAAGCGAGGGTCACATGGTGCGAGGGTCACATGGAGTGAGGATCACATGGTGCGAGGGTCACATGGTGCGAGGGTCACATGGAGCGAGGTTCACACGGTGCGAGGGTCACATGAAGCGAGGGTCACATGGTGCGAGGGTCACATGGAGTGAGGATCACATGGTGCGAGGGTCACATGGTGCGAGGGTCACACAGAGCGAGGGTCACATGGAGCGAGGGTCACACAGAGCGAGGGTCACATGGTGCGAGGGTCACATGGAGCAAGGGTCACACAGAGTGAGGGTCACATGGTGCGAGGGTCACATGGTGCGAGGGTCACATGGAGCGAGGGTCACATGGTGCGGGGGTCACACAGAGCGAGGGTCACATGGTGCGAGGGTCACATGGTGCGAGGGTCACACAGAGCGAGGGTCACATGGTGCGGGGGTCACATGGTGCGTGCGTCACATGGTGCGAGGGTCACATGGAGCGAGGGTCACATGGTGCGAGGGTCACACAGAGCGAGGGTCATATGGTGCGAGGGTCACATGGTGCGGGGGTCACATGGTGCGAGGGTCACACAGAGCGAGGGTCACATGGTGCGAGGGTCACATGGTGCGGGGGTCACATGGTGCGAGGGTCACATGGTGCGAAGGTCACACGGGGCCCGCTCTTCTATGACCCCGGTGTCACACGGTACGAGGGTCACACAGAGCGAGGGTCACATGGTGCGAGGGTCACATGGTGCGAGGGTCACACAGAGCGAGGGTCACATGGTGCGAGGGTCACATGGTGCGAGGGTCACATGGAGCGAGGGTCACATGGTGCGAGGGTCACATGGAGCGAGGGTCACATGGTGCGGGGGTCACATGGAGCGAGGGCCCCATGGTGCGAGGGTCACATGGTGCGAGGGTCACACAGAGCGAGGGTCACATGGTGCGAGGGTCACATGGTGCGAGGGTCACACGGAGCGAGGTTCACATGGAGTGAGGATCACATGGTGCGAGGGTCACATGGTGCAAGGGTCACACAGAGCGAGGGTCACATGGTGCGAGGGTCACACAGAGCGAGGGTCACATGGTGCGAGGGTCACATGGAGCAAGGGTCACACAGAGTGAGGGTCACATGGTGCGAGGGTCACACAGAGCGAGGGTCACATGGAGTGAGGATCACATGGTGCGAGGGTCACATGGAGCGAGGATCACACGGTGCGAGGGTCACACGGAGCGAGGTTCACACGGTGCGAGGGTCACATGAAGCGAGGGTCACATGGTGCGAGGGTCACATGGAGTGAGGATCACATGGTGCGAGGGTCACATGGTGCGAGGGTCACATGGTGCGAGGGTCACACAGAGCGAGGGTCACATGGTGCGAGGGTCACATGGAGCAAGGGTCACACAGAGCGAGGGTCACATGGAGCGAGGGTCACACAGAGCGAGGGTCACATGGTGCGAGGGTCACATGGAGCAAGGGTCACACAGAGTGAGGGTCACATGGTGCGAGGGTCACATGGTGCGAGGGTCACACAGAGCGAGGGTCACATGGTGCGAGGGTCACATGGTGCGAGGGTCACACAGAGCGAGGGTCACATGGAGCGAGGGTCACACAGAGCGAGGGTCACATGGTGCGAGGGTCACATGGAGCAAGGGTCACACAGAGTGAGGGTCACATGGTGCGAGGGTCACATGGTGCGAGGGTCACACAGAGCAAGGGTCACATGGTGCGGGGGTCACACAGAGCGAGGGTCACATGGTGCGAGGGTCACATGGTGCGAGGGTCACACAGAGCGAGGGTCACATGGTGCGAGGGTCACATGGTGCGTGCGTCACATGGTGCGAGGGTCACATGGAGCGAGGGTCACATGGTGCGAGGGTCACACAGAGCGAGGGTCATATGGTGCGAGGGTCACATGGTGCGGGGGTCACATGGTGCGAGGGTCACACAGAGCGAGGGTCACATGGTGCGAGGGTCACATGGTGCGGGGGTCACATGGTGCGAGGGTCACATGGTGCGAAGGTCACATGGGGCCCGCTCTTCTATGACCCCGGTGTCACACGGTACGAGGGTCACACAGAGCGAGGGTCACATGGTGCGAGGGTCACATGGTGCGAGGGTCACACAGAGCGAGGGTCACATGGTGCGAGGGTCACATGGTGCGAGGGTCACATGGTGCGAGGGTCACATGGAGCGAGGGTCACATGGTGCGGGGGTCACATGGAGCGAGGGCCCCATGGTGCGAGGGTCACATGGTGCGAGGGTCACACAGAGCGAGGGTCACACGGTGCGAGGGTCACATGGTGCGAGGGTCACATGGAGCGAGGGTCACATGGTGCGAGGGTCACATGGTGCGAGGGTCACATGGTGCGAGGGTCACATGGTGCGGGGGTCACATGGAGCGAGGGCCCCATGGTGCGAGGGTCACATGGTGCGAGGGTCACATGGTGCGATGGTCACATGGTGCGGGGGTCACATGGTGCGGGGGTCACATGGTGCGAGGGTCACATGGTGCGGGGGTCACATGGTGCGAGGGTCACATGGTGCGATGGTCACATGGTGCGGGGGTCACATGGTGCGGGGGTCACATGGAGCGAGGGTCACATGGTGCGAGGGTCACATGGTGCGAGGGTCACATGGTGCGAGGGTCACATGGTGCGGGGGTCACATGGAGCGAGGGCCCCATGGTGCGGGGGTCACATGGTGCGAGGGTCACATGGTGCGGGGGTCACATGATGCGGGGGTCACATGGTGCGATGGTCACATGGTGCGGGGGTCACATGATGCGGGGGTCACATGGTGCGATGGTCACATGATGCGGGGGTCACATGGTGCGATGGTCACATGGTGCGGGGGTCACATGGTGCGAGGGTCACATGGTGCGAGGGTCACATGGTGTGGGGGTCACATGGTGCGGGGGTCACATGGTGCGAGGGTCACATGGTGCGAGGGTCACATGGTGCGGGGGTCACATGGTGCGGGGGTCACATGGTGCGAGGGTCACATGGTGTGATGGTCACATGGTGCGGGGGTCACATGGTGCGAGGGTCACATGGTGCGAGGGTCACATGGTGCGAGGGTCACATGGTGCGAGGGTCACATGGTGCGGGGGTCACATGGTGCGAGGGTCACATGGTGCGGGGGTCACATGGTGCGGGGGTCACATGGTGCGAGGGTCACATGGTGCGGGGGTCACATGGTGCGAGGGTCACATGGTGCGGGGGTCACATGATGCGGGGGTCACATGGTGCGAGGGTCACATGGTGCGAGGGTCACATGGTGCGAGGGTCACACAGAGCGAGGGTCACATGGTGCGAGGGTCACATGGTGCGAGGGTCACATGGAGCGAGGGTCACATGGTGCGAGGGTCACATGGTGCGAGGGTCACATGGTGCGAGGGTCACATGGTGCGGGGGTCACATGGAGCGAGGGCCCCATGGTGCGAGGGTCACATGGTGCGAGGGTCACATGGTGCGATGGTCACATGGTGCGGGGGTCACATGGTGCGGGGGTCACATGGTGCGAGGGTCACATGGTGCGGGGGTCACATGGTGCGAGGGTCACATGGTGCGATGGTCACATGGTGCGGGGGTCACATGGTGCGAGGGTCACATGGTGCGGGGGTCACATGATGCGAGGGTCACATGATGCGAGGGTCACATGATGCGGGGGTCACATGGTGCGATGGTCACATGGTGCGGGGGTCACATGATGCGAGGGTCACATGGTGCGATGGTCACATGATGCGGGGGTCACATGGTGCGATGGTCACATGGTGCGGGGGTCACATGGTGCGAGGGTCACATGGTGCGAGGGTCACATGGTGCGAGGGTCACATGGTGCGATGGTCACATGATGCGGGGGTCACATGGTGCGATGGTCACATGGTGCGGGGGTCACATGGTGCGAGGGTCACATGGTGCGAGGGTCACATGGTGTGGGGGTCACATGGTGCGGGGGTCACATGGTGCGAGGGTCACATGGTGCGAGGGTCACATGGTGCGGGGGTCACATGGTGCGGGGGTCACATGGTGCGAGGGTCACATGGTGTGATGGTCACATGGTGCGAGGGTCACATGGTGCGAGGGTCACATGGTGCGAGGGTCACATGGTGCGAGGGTCACATGGTGCGGGGGTCACATGGTGCGAGGGTCACATGGTGCGGGGGTCACATGGTGCGGGGGTCACATGGTGCGAGGGTCACATGGTGCGAGGGTCACATGGTGCGGGGGTCACATGGTGCGAGGGTCACATGGTGCGGGGGTCACATGATGCGGGGGTCACATGGTGCGATGGTCACATGGTGCGGGGGTCACATGATGCGGGGGTCACATGGTGCGATGGTCACATGATGCGGGGGTCACATGGTGCGATGGTCACATGGTGCGGGGGTCACATGGTGCGAGGGTCACATGGTGTGGGGGTCACATGGTGCGGGGGTCACATGGTGCGAGGGTCACATGGTGCGAGGGTCACATGGTGCGGGGGTCACATGGTGCGGGGGTCACATGGTGCGAGGGTCACATGGTGCGATGGTCACATGGTGCGAGGGTCACATGGTGCGAGGGTCACATGGTGCGGGGGTCACATGGTGCGGGGGTCACATGGTGCGAGGGTCACATGGAGCGAGGGTCACATGGTGCGGGGGTCACATGGTGCGGGGGTCACATGGTGCGAGGGTCACATGGTGCGGGGGTCACATGGTGCGGGGGTCACATGGTGCGGGGGTCACATGGTGCGGGGGTCACATGGTGCGAGGGTCACATGGTGCGGGGGTCACATGGTGCGAGGGTCACATGGTGCGGGGGTCACATGGTGCGATGGTCACATGGTGCGAGGGTCACATGGAGCGAGGGTCACATGGTGCGAGGGTCACATGGAGCGAGGGTCACATGGAGCGAGGGTCACATGGTGCGAGGGTCACATGGTGCGAGGGTCACATGGTGCGAGGGTCACATGGTGCGGGGGTCACATGGTGCGAGGGTCACATGGAGCGAGGGTCACATGGTGCGGGGGTCACATGGTGCGAGGGTCACATGGTGCAGGGGTCACATGGTGCGGGGGTCACATGGTACACGCTCTTCTATGACCCCGGTGTCCAGCACTATCAGCCCACTGCCATGTGTCACATCATAGTGAACTCTCCAACTGATCCTCCAATGAAATGATTGTATTACAAAGGAACTGCCAATGAAATAATTCCCCACATGCCACTTATCTTTGATACCCAGCAAGCCCTCTGTTGCCCCCCATCCCCCCCCCGCTATTCCTCTGCACATTCCATCCCAAGCCGCCATATTTGTTTTCTTTGTAATAAAGAAATTTTCTGGTTCTCACCGGCGCCCCCTTGATGACATAGTGGTAGGTGCATTTCCTGTGCTGTGGGGAAGTCAGTGCCTCCTGGAATATGTGACATCATCATCATCTTCATCATTTTCACCTAGACAACAATGGAGACAAATCATCATCATCTTCATCATTTTCACCTAGACAACAATGGAGGCAAATCATCATCTTCATTATTATCACCTAGACAACAATGGGGACAAATCATCATCATCTTCATCATTTTCACCTAGACAACAATGGAGGCAAATCATCATCATCTTCATCATTTTAACCCAGACAACAATGGAGACAAATCATCATCATCTTCATCATTTTCACCTAGACAACAATGGAGGCAAATCATCATCTTCATTATTATCACCTAGACAACAATGGAGACAAATCATCATCATCTTCATCATTTTCACCTAGACAACAATGGAGACAAATCATCGTCATCTTCATCATTATCACCTAGACAACAATGGAGGCAAATCATCATCTTCATTATTATCACCTAGACAACAATGGGGACAAATCATCATCATCTTCATCATTTTCACCTAAACAACAATGGAGACAAATCATCGTCATCTTCATCATTTTCACCTAGACAACAATGGAGGCAAATCATCATCATCTTCATCATTTTCACCCAGACAACAATGGAGACAAATCATCATCATCTTCATCATTTTCACCTAGACAACAATGGAGGCAAATCATCATCTTCATTATTATCACCTAGACAATAATGGAGACAAATCATCATCATCTTCATCATTTTCACCTAGACAACAATGGAGGCAAATCATCATCATCTTCATCATTTTCACCTAGACAACAATGGAGACAAATCATCGTCATCTTCATCATTTTCACCTAGACAACAATGGAGACAAATCATCATCATCTTCATTATTATCACCTAGACAACAATGGAGGCAAATCATCGTCATCTTCATCATTTTCACCTAGACAACAATGGAGACAAATCATCGTCATCTTCTTCATTTTCACCTAGACAACAATGGAGACAAATCATCATCATCTTCATCATTTTCACCTAGACAACAATGGAGACAAATCATCGTAATCTTCATCATTTTCACCTAGACAACAATGGAGGCAAATCATCATCTTCATTATTATCACCTAGACAACAATGGAGGCAAATCATCGTCATCTTCATCATTTTCACCTAGACAACAATGGAGACAAATCATCGTCATCTTCATCATTTTCACCTAGACAACAATGGAGACAAATCATCGTCATCTTCATCATTTTCACCTAGACAACAATGGAGGCAAATCATCATCATCTTCATCATTTTCACCTAGACAACAATGGAGGCAAATCATCATCATCTTCATCATTTTCACCTAGACAACAATGGAGACAAATCATCGTCATCTTCATCATTTTCACCTAGACAACAATGGAGGCAAATCATCATCATTAGGGATGAGCCGAACACCCCCCTGTTCGGTTCGCACCAGAACATGCAAACAGGAAAAAAATTTGTTCGAACACGCGAACACCGTTAAAGTCTATGGGACACGAACATGAATAATCAAAAGTGCTAATTTTAAAGGCTTATATGCAAGTTATTGTCAATAAAAGTGTTTGGGGACCCGGGTCCTGCCCCAGGGGACATGGATCAATGCAAAAAAAAGTTTTAAAAACGGCCGTTTTTTCGGGAGCAGTGATTTTAATAATGCTTAAAGTCAAACAATAAAAGTGTAATATTCCTTTAAATTTCGTACCTGTGGGGTGTCTATAGTATGCCTGTAAAGGGGCGCATGTTTCCTGTGTTTAGAAAAGTCTGACAGCAAAATGACATTTTGAAGGAAAAAACTCATTTAAAACTACCCGCAGCTATTGCATTGCCGACAATACACATAGAAGTTCATTGATAAAAACGGCATGGGAATTCCCCACAGGGCAACCCCGAACCAAAATTAAAAAAAAAAAATGATGTGGGAGTCCCCCTAAATTCCATACAAGGCCCTTCAGGTCTGGTATGGATATTAAGGGGAACCCCTGCCAAAATTTAAAAAAAAAATTGACGTGGGGTTCCCCCTAAATTCCATACCAGACCCTTCAGGTCTGGTATGGATTTTAAGGGGAACCCCGCGCCCAAAAAAAAAAAAAAAAACGGCGTGGGGTCCCCCTAAAAATCCATACCAGACCCTTATCCGAGCACGCAACCTGGCAGGCCGCAGGAAAAGAGGGGGGGACGAGAGTGCGGCCCCCCCCCTCCTGAACCATACCAGGCCACATGCCCTCAACATTGGGAGGGTGCTTTGGGGTAGCCCCCCAAAACACCTTGTCCCCATGTTGATGAAGACAAGGGCCTCATCCCCACAACCGTGGCCGGTGGTTGTGGGGGTCTGCGGGCGGGGGGCTTATCGGAATCTGGAAGCCCCCTTTAACAAGGGGACCCCCAGATCCCGGCCCCCCCCCTGTGTGAAATGGTAAGGGGGTACTTAACCCTACCATTTCACTAAAAAACTGTCAAAAATGTTAAAAATGACAAGAGACAGTTTTTGACAATTCCTTTATTTAAATGCTTCTTCTTTCTTCTATCTTCCTTCATCTGCTTCTTCTTCTGGTTCTTCTGGTTCTTCTGGTTCTTCCTCCGGCGTTCTCTTCCAGCATCTCCTCCGCGGCGTCTTCTATCTTCTTCTCCTCGGGCCGCTCCGCACCCATGGCATGAGGGGGGAGGCTCCCGCTCTTCTCTTCATCTTCTTCTTCATCTTCATCTTCTTCTTCATCTTCTTCTTCTTCTCTTCTTCATCTCTTCTTCCTTCTTCATTTCTTCTGCAGGCCGCTCCGCATCCATGCATGGAGGGAGGCTCCCGCTGTGTGACGGTGTCTCTTCGTCTGACGGTTCTTAAATAACGGGGGGCGGGGCCACCCGGTGACCCCGCCCCCCTCTGACGCACGGGACATGACGGGACTTCCCTGTGGCATTCCCCGTGACGTCACAGGGAAGTCCCGTCAATTCACCGTGCGTCAGAGGGGGGCGGGGTCACCGGATGGCCCCGCCCCCCGTTATTTAAGAACCGTCAGACGAAGAGACGCCGTCACACAGCGGGAGCCTCCCACCATGCCAGCATGGCTGCGGAGCGGCCCGGAGAAGAAATGAAGAAGGAAGAAGAGATGAAGAAGAGAAGAAGAAGAAGAAGATGAAGAAGAAGATGAAGAAGAAGATGAAGAGAAGAGCGGGAGCCTCCCCCCTCATGCCATGGGTGCGGAGCGGCCCGAGGAGAAGAAGATAGAAGACGCCGCGGAGGAGATGCTGGACGAGAACGCCGGAGGAAGAACCAGAAGAGCCAGAAGAACCAGAAGAAGAAGAAGATGAAGGAAGAAAGAAGAAGCATTTAAATAAAGGAATTGTCAAAAACTGTCTCTTGTCATTTTTAACATTTTTGACAGTTTTTTAGTGAAATGGTAGGGGTAAGTACCCCCTTACCATTTCACACAGGGGGGGGGCCGGGATCTGGGGGTCCCCTTGTTAAAGGGGGCTTCCAGATTCCGATAAGCCCCCCGCCCGCAGACCCCCACAACCACCGGCCACGGTTGTGGGGATGAGGCCCTTGTCTTCATCAACATGGGGACAAGGTGTTTTGGGGGGCTACCCCAAAGCACCCTCCCAATGTTGAGGGCATGTGGCCTGGTACGGTTCAGGAGGGGGGGGGCCGCACTCTCGTCCCCCCCTCTTTTCCTGCGGCCTGCCAGGTTGCGTGCTCGGATAAGGGTCTGGTATGGATTTTTAGGGGGACCCCACGCCGTTTTTTTTTTTTTTTTTGGCGCGGGGTTCCCCTTAAAATCCATACCAGACCTGAAGGGTCTGGTATGGAATTTAGGGGGAACCCCACGTCAATTTTTTTTTAAAATTTTGGCTGGGGTTCCCCTTAATATCCATACCAGACCTGAAGGGCCTTGTATGGAATTTAGGGGGACCCCCACATCATTTTTTTTTTTTATTTTGGTTCGGGGTTGCCCTGTGGGGAATTCCCATGCCGTTTTTATCAATGAACTTCTATGTGTATTGTCGGCAATGCAATAGCCGCGGGTAGTTTTAAATGAGTTTTTTCCTTCCAAATGTCATTTTGCTGTCAGACTGTTCTAAACACGGGAAACATGCGCCCCTTTACAGGCATACTATAGACACCCCCCAGGTACGAAATTTAAAGGGATATTACACTTTTATTGTTTGACTTTAAGCATTAATAAAATCACTGCTCCTGAAAAAACGTCCGTTTTTAAAACTTTTTTTTGCATTGATCCATGTCCCCTGGGGCAGGACCCGGGTCCCCAAACACTTTTTATGACAATAACTTGCATATAAGCCTTTAAAATTAGCACTTTTGATTTCTCCCATAGACTTTTAAAGGGTGTTCCGCGGCATTCGAATTTGCCGCGAACACCCCAAATTGTTCGCTGTTCGGCGAACTTGCGAACAGCCAATGTTCGAGTAGAACATGAGTTCGACTCGAACTCGAAGCTCATCCCTAATCGTCATCTTCATCATTATCACCTAGACAACAATGGAGACAAATCATCGTCATCTTCATCATTTTCACCCAGACAACAATGGAGACAAATCATCATCATCTTCATCATTTTCACCTAGACAACAATGGAGACAAATCATCATCATCTTCATCATTTTCACCTAGACAACAATGGAGACAAATCATCGTCATCTTCATCATTTTCACCTAGACAACAATGGAGGCAAATCATCATCATCTTCATCATTTTCACCTAGACAACAATGGAGACAAATCATCGTCATCTTCATCATTTTCACCTAGACAACAATGGAGACAAATCATCGTCATCTTCATCATTTTCACCTAGACAACAATGGAGACAAATCATCATCTTCATAATTTTGTTCTTGTCAGGGATTTAGTAAACCAGACTGTGTGGACTGCACAGAAGAATCCAGAATTGTGAATAAAAATGGTGTTTATTTCCATAAGTGACAGGTAAGTGAATAGAACATTGCACAACCAACCACAAGACCCACAAACAACAAAGTATTATGTACAATAAAATGGGAGATACCGGAAACCGTAAACAGAAGGCAGGCCAAGGTCATACAACGGGAGATCAGCAGATAGTAAGGACGGGAAACCAACAGAACAGGGAGAGGATGGATGGGATGCAGGGCAGGGATCGAAGGTAACCAGGAAACAGAAGGGACAGGACCAGGAAGGGCTCGGGATAGGGATTGGATCAGGTCAGGGCAGGGCAGATGCAGGCTCAAGGTCAAAATAACAGGTAGCAAGGTCAGAATGCAGGGAGAGAGACACCAAGGCAAGGATGTGAGTGCTTGCCGGGTATTTATCAGACTGCAGTGATATGACCTCATGTTACACCTGAGCGCAGAGGGTGCTGTCTGCTCCACACTGCCGGAGTGCACCCGCTGGTGGACACCGGTACTACAGCCCAAGGATGCAACAGTGCCACCAGCAGGCGAGTCTTCTTACTACAGGTCCTAGGTGTTGGAAGACACCCGCTGGTGGACACTGGTACTGCGATCCAAGAGACCGATAGCGCCACCAATGGGTAAACCCTCTCATGACAGTTCTCTTCTTTAGATTGGGGGGGGGGGGGGGGGCAATGTGTGATATTTTATGTGAAGGTCCTCTGCAAAGTATACCAAGAAAAATGTCAGATATTGCTTCTTACCCTCCATAGATGTGGTGTATGCATTAGTTTTCCTGAACAGCTGAATGGAAATCTATAGCAATGTTATCCTCCTGAAGATGAGAAGATGGGAAGGAATCCTAAGGTGACAACACTACTCCTAGCCTTCAGTACAGTGAGTGGATGTTGTCACCCTAGGACAGGAAGTGTGTTTCTGGCAGGATCTTCAAAATAAAAGAAAAAATTAGTTCTTGATAAGAATCTTGATTGGTTTCCAGCAGTGAGGTTTCACAGGTTGCAGATATTATAGGCAGTACTCTGGCCAGGAAGACGACAGAGGAGGATGAGGAACATTCAGCCGAGGAGGGTGAGCTCCGATCGATGTGAGCAATGGAAATTCAAACGAAAACTCTGCGCTTAGGATAGGAATAAATTATGGAGCCTCCCCTAATACACCCCCTAGAGGGCTAATTTATATAAATACAAAAGGCGGGGAAAGTGGCGCTCCCTACTAAGGGGGGTAATGTAAAGTTTAGGCACCCTAAACAAAAATAACATAAAACAAAACAAATAAATAGATTGGATTCCCCCTTTAAACAATGCAAAAGTGTGTTTATATACGTGATATTGTATAATCACCAGGAAATATGTGACTGAAAGTAACCATAAAGGTGTATATATTATTATAGTGAAAATAGTGAATCATATATTCATTCATAATCACGTGAAGAAATTGTATGCGCATCTATGTAAACTTATCGCCAAACATAGACAAATAAAGTTTGTACATCTATGTGAACTAATCACCAAGTCCAAAGTTAAAATTAAAAATGTAAAAATCATAAAAAACAGCAATAAACCTGATGCATCAAAACCATACCAAGTCCAAAAAAACAAAACAGAGAAGTATAATATAGAGATGATCCAATAGAAAAAAAGGTGCAAAACAGTCTGGTGACTTTTGTGCTCAAAGCTGATCTGGTGACTTTGGTGCTCCCCCTGTAGGTCCCCACTCACTGACTCCTCATACCCCTCATCGACTCCTCATACCACTCACCGACTCCTCATACCCCTCATCGACTCCTCATACCCCTCATCGACTCCTCATACCCCTCACTGACTCCCCACACCCCTCATCGACTCCTCATACCCCTCATCGACTCCTCATTCCCCTCACCGACTCCTCATACCCCTCACTGACTCCTCATACCCCTCACCGACTCCTCATACCCCTCATCGACTCCTCATACCCCTCATCGACTCCTCATACCACTCACCGACTCCTCATACCCCTCATCGACTTCTCATACCCCTCATCGACTCCTCATACCCCTCATCGACTCCTCATACCCCTCACCAACTCCTCATACCCCTCATCGACTCCTCATACCCCTCATCGACTCCTCATACCCCTCATCGACTTCTCATACCCCTCATCGACTCCTCATACCCCTCATTGACTCCTCATACCCCTCATCGACTCCTCATTCCCCTCACCGACTCCTCATACCCCTCACTGACTCCTCATACCCCTCACCGACTTCTCTTACCCCTCATCGACTCCTCATACCCCTCATCGACTCCTCATACCACTCACCGACTCCTCATACCCCTCATCGACTTCTCATACCACTCACCGACTCCTCATACCCCTCATCGACTCCTCATACCCCTCATCGACTCCTCATACCCCTCATCGACTCCTCATACCCCTCACCAACTCCTCATACCCCTCATCGACTCCTCATACCCCTCACCGACTCCTCATACCCCTCACCAACTCCTCATACCCCTCATCGACTCCTCATACCCCTCATCGACTCCTCATACCCCTCACTGACTCCTCATACCCCTCACCGACTTCTCTTACCCCTCATCGACTCCTCATACCCCTCATCGACTCCTCATACCACTCACCGACTCCTCATACCCCTCATCGACTTCTTTCTTCTTTAAAACCACGCAAAAAACACACTACAGTATGGTAAAAATGAAAGCAGGAAGAGCCGTCTCGCAGCGTGCGCTCCAGCTGCGTTCCGGGCTCCCTGCTACCGCACCGGAATGACGTGGGTGCGTGCGTAGCCCCGCCTTACGCGTTTCGTGATCAACGTTATCAAAGGCAGCGCCATCTTGGTACACCACGCAGCTTATTAGGTGGACGGACATGCAGGGTCCTCCCCC
Source organism: Lithobates clamitans (assembly GCA_037952925.1). Taxonomy (NCBI): domain Eukaryota; kingdom Metazoa; phylum Chordata; class Amphibia; order Anura; family Ranidae; genus Lithobates; species Lithobates clamitans. Next base: position 139,759 of record JBBGZY010002688.1, read on the forward strand.
CTTCCAATTAGATTAAGGCTCAGAGGGCATAATTTCACAACGAAAACCCCACCCCCATATGGCGGCCGCCATAGAAACCATGGGAGAGAAACACCGAAGGATATAATCCCATTGCTTATCATATGGGACCGGTGCATCTCCGCTCACCTGTACATTTAGCAGACTTAAATTAATCACATATAAAAGGCATCATACAGCTATATATGGCATGCAAAGTATTTTAAAATTAGTATAATTAATAACCAAAAAAATAAAGATAAAATGTAAGTATAAAATAATAAAAAAAAAACTATAATCATATGAACCCGGGAGCTCCCTCCAGTGGTAATTCACTTCATTGCAGCCCCAGTGGAAAGCCCCATATATGCAAAGCCAGTTATTAACCTGCATATTACCCCTAAGCACAAAAAATGCAGGAAGGCCACAGATGATGTCAGAGTGACGAAACGCATAGGCCGGAGTCAGCATACGTTTTTGCATCACTTCCTGTCACAGAAGCTTGTGTCAGCAATATATGCTTTTTAATCCTAACCGAATGTGAGTACCCTTTTAGCGTTTTTCATCAATAAACAAGTTTTTATACAGTATCACGCTATGTGGGCTCCCCCCCCCATAATCAACATTAAGGATGGAGGTATCCTGTATCGCTACACAGTGGCATATACTGTGGATGTATGAGACCCCAAGAGGGGGTGAAGGATCTGGTGAGTGCAGACACGGATCACGGAGCACGGATAAGGCACGCACTGAAGGTTTATTCATTGAAAAGCCCACCAGAACGGATCTCTTCACTGGCACTACAGCACCTTATAACAGTCACATGTTCACCTGTTCATTCACACTAGCACTTTATATTTGTATATAGATTTAACTTTGTATATATGGGATTGCATTTGCTTATTAATAATTAGATATATTGCACTTTATTCACAGATTTATTATATTACAAGTTGCATTGAGTCAGGTATATTGCCTGACACTCATCCACACTCAGGAGTTTATATATTAAGTTCATATTGGATTCACAGTTGTATCTGTTTTGGGCTAGAAGACACCCATTCACTATATATTATTGTTTGTTTGAGTCAGGGAACAGCACCCACCTGAACTCAATCAGGTCTGGATATCTACTCCTTCTTTCTTTTTCAGACCTCCTCTGTGGTGTATGGTGATCTGCTCTATGACATACAGTGCCCTCCTCTGTGGTGTATGGTGACCTGCTCTATGACATACAGTGACCTCCTCTGTGGTGTATGGTGACCTCCTCTGTGGTGTATGGTGATCTGCTCTATGACATACAGTGACCTACTCTGTGGTGTATGGTGACCTCCTCTGTGGTGTATGGTGATCTGCTCTGTGGTGTATGGTGATCTGCTCTATGACATACAGTGACCTCCTCTGTGGTGTATGGTGACCTCCTCTGTGATGTATGGTGACCTCCTCTATGACATACAGTGACCTCCTCTGTGATGTATGGTGACCTCCTCTGTGGTGTATGGTGACCTCCTCTGTGGTGTATGGTGATCTGCTCTATGACATACAGTGACCTCCTCTGTGGTGTATGGTGACCTCCTCTGTGATGTATGGTGACCTCCTCTATGACATACAGTGACCTCCTCTGTGATGTATGGTGACTTCCTCTGTGGTGTATGGTGACCTCCTCTATGACATACAGTGACCTCCTCTGTGATGTATGGTGACCTCCTCTGTGGTGTATGGTGACCTGCTCTGTGACATACAGTGACCTCCTCTATGATGTATGGTGACCTCCTCTGTGGTGTATGGTGACCTCCTCTGTGGTGTATGGTGATCTGCTCTATGACATACAGTGACCTCCTCTGTGATGTATGGTGACTTCCTCTGTGGTGTATGGTGACCTGCTCTGTGACATACAGTGACCTCCTCTATGATGTATGGTGACCTCCTCTGTGGTGTATGGTGACCTGCTCTGTGACATACAGTGACCTCCTCTATGATGTATGGTGACCTCCTCTGTGGTGTATGGTGACCTGCTCTGTGACATACAGTGACCTCCTCTATGATGTATGGTGACCTCCTCTGTGGTGTATGGTGACCTCCTCTGTGACATACAGTGACCTCCTCTATGATGTATGGTGAACTCTTCTGTGACATACAGTGACCTCCTCTATGATGTATGGTGACCTCTTCTGTGACATACAGTGACCTCCTCTATGATGTATGGTGACCTCCTTTGTGGTGTATGGTGACCTCTTCTGTGATATACAGTGATCTCCTCTATGATGTATGGTGACCTCCTCTATGATGTATGGTGATCTCCTTTGTGATGTATGGTGACCTCCTCTGTGATATACAGTGACCTCCTCTGTGATGTATGGTGACCTCTTCTGTGACATACAGTGACCTCCTCTATGATGTATGGTGACCTCTTCTGTGACATACAGTGACCTCCTCTATGATGTATGGTGACCTCCTTTGTGGTGTATGGTGACCTCCTCTGTGATGTATGGTGACCTCCTTTGTGGTGTATGGTGACCTCATCTGTGATGTATGGTGACCTCCTCTGTGATGTATGGTGACCTGCTCTATGACATACAGTGACCTCCTCTATGATTTATGGTGACCTCCTCTGTGATGTATGGTGACCTCCTCTGTGATGTATGGTGACCTCCTTTGTGGTGTATGGTGACCTCGTCTGTGATGTATGGTGACCTCCTCTATGATGTATGGTGACCTGCTCTATGGCATACAGTGACCTCCTCTATGATGTATGGTGACCTCCTTTGTGGTGTATGGTGACCTCTTCTATGATGTATGGTGACCTCCTCTGTGGTGTATGGTGACCTCCTCTGTGATGTATGGTGACCTCCTCTGTGGTGTATGGTGACCTCCTTTGTGGTGTATGGTGACCTCCTCTGTGGTGTTAGGTGACCTCTTCTGTGGTGTATGGTGACCTCCTCTGTGATGTATGGTGACCTCCTCTGTAGTGTATGGTGACCTCCTCTGTGATGTATGGTGACCTCCTCTGTGATGTATGGTGACCTCCTCTGTGATGTATGGTGACCTCCTCTGTGACATACAGTGACCTCCTCTGTGATGTATGGTGACCTCCTCTGTGACATACAGTGACCTCCTCTATGATGTATGGTGACCTCCTCTATGATGTATGGTGACCTCCTCTGTGGTGTATGGTGACCTCCTCTGTGGTGTTAGGTGACCTCTTCTGTGGTGTATGGTGACCTCCTCTGTGATGTATGGTGACCTCCTCTGTAGTGTATGGTGACCTCCTCTGTGATGTATGGTGACCTCCTCTGTGATGTATGGTGACCTCCTCTGTGATGTATGGTGACCTCCTCTGTGACATACAGTGACCTCCTCTGTGATGTATGGTGACCTCCTCTGTGACATACAGTGACCTCCTCTATGATGTATGGTGACCTCCTCTATGATGTATGGTGACCTCCTCTGTGGTGTATAGTGACCTCCTCTGTGACATACAGTGACCTCCTCTGTGACATACGGTGACTTCCTCTATGATGTATGGTGACCTCCTCTGTGGTGTATGGTGACCTCCTCTGTAACATACAGTGACCTAGTCTGTGATGTATGGTGATCTCCTCTGCGACATACGGTGACCTCCTCTATGATGTTGTTATGGAAATGATTAAGAGCTCCAATCGAGCCCAAGGTTATCTGCTGCTGTCTCTAATTGGAAAGTGTTGATATGCATGCATATAAAAGTAAACACTCTGAGACACGCTCAGCTCCGTTACTTTCTACACTTCTAATTTATTCAAGGCGGTGTTAATGTTTTATACACACAAATACGTCATTGCTATGTTAGTCTAATAGGTACATCTCATTGGTTAAGATAGAAAAAGAAGATGGATAATTTTCATAACGAGGTTTGGCTGTCTTTGGTTTTATCTCCAGTTCCGCGTTCTTCTGATGTGTGGGATGTAGGGGATACCCGCCTTTTTGAGAAAATATAGGAACAGAGCAAACCTGTATACTTATATAATGAGTAAGGAGAAAAATATGTATGCACATAAGAAAATAGACATTTTCAGATTATTATTATTATCCACATCACATTCCTTCACAATCCCCCCTAAAATGACTATTTTCTCTTTTCTGTCCCTAATACTAAAGGTCCCACTTTGGCCTGGCCCTTCTCCTCAGCAACTCTTTTAGGCTGTATATAGAATTGGGCAGTAACTGTTCACTTCCCTCCTCGATACAGCTGGAGAGGTGCAGTCAGGCGCTATCTATCCCTAAAAACCCTATAGGATTATGAGGTTATGGACAGGGAGTGACTGTAGAGGAGTGAAGGGTTTGTCATCTTCCATCATAAGGGGGTCCTCTTCTTCTTGGTGGAGAAATGTAGGAGTGCTATTGTCTACAGCCTTGCTCATTAACTTTTTACGAAAGGTAGAATACAGCATACAATCAGGGCTAAAAGAACCAGGATTATTAATACCGTTACCCCTATCTGGGCGAGCACCTTCTGCCACCCACTCATCCAGCTAAAATATTGGTCCCATGGGTCTGTGATACCTGAGTTCTTCTTCAACTCCAATGACAGATCTTCTAATTTCTTTATAGCTAAAGTAACCTTACCATTTGGGCCAGTATTATCAGGAATGTATGTACAACAAGTTCCTGTTTTTTCCTATGATTTTACAAAACACCTCCTTTCCCAGCTAGCACCATGTCTAAGGCCATCCGGTCCTGGAATGTCATGTAGGAAGTGGGGGCTAACTGGTCAGCAATTCCCTGGAGGGCATCTTTAGAGTAATTTACAAATCTCTGTTGGTTATAATATGTGTAGTGTCAGGTCACCTAGAGGCTGGGTGACAGATGCACACCGTTGGGATCAGGAGTGCACCGCAAGGTAGTGGACCCTACGGGTGACTGCTGCGGATTGAACCCTGGGAGGTTCAGGAATCAGGTCTACTGGATCACTGACATAGATCCCACTGGGAGCTAGAGCATAGATTCCCCAGGGCGCGGAGTCTAAGAGCCAGCAGGTGTTCACCAGAGCCTCTAGTGGTGAGGATGGACTGCGCTGCAGTCTGGCTCCAGGTCACGGCCCCCAGGGTCTCACAGCTCACGCTCACTGTAGACTACAGGAGAAGAGGAAGGAGGCAGCAGGCTGGAACATCAGGGTCACAGGCAAACAGGGATGGTCGGGAACCGGCCAAAGTCGGTAACAGGAATCAGATGTAGGAAACACAGCAAGTACACATAGAGGCTAACACACAGTGGTTGATCAGCACTGCTGGCTTGCATTGCGCAGGTTAATATAGGGTTCCCTGATAGGGCCTGGGGTGGGGCCATGCTTAGAGGAGAGGTTACAAAAGCAGGTGAGGGTCAGCTGGTCTCTAGAGATGAACACATGGAGACAGGTATGCTGATCGACAAACTCTATTGCATAACCATGACATGTAGTTAATCCAATCTACATTCTTGCTGACAGTTGTTATGGGGATCAAAGACTTGAAACCAGCTTTTACCTGATCCCTGGCTTTAAACTCATCAGGGGCCCCCCTTGTAACCCCTATGACATGTATGTATACATGAGGATCAAAGCTTCCGGAGAGAGCTGCTCGCTTCCTCCTTTGACTGTGTGCTGGGTCAGTGCATGTATCAGGGGTATCTTTGGTTAGGATATGGGGCTTTCTATTTTCATCTTTTTTGTCTAATGCACTCTGTGGTCGTCCAGTCTGGCCCTGTGTTCCAACCCACTGGCCCCCACAGAAACCACAACTCTGTCCCCAGTAACTGTCTGTGTGGCATACATATATTTCCTTACCGTCAGGGATATCACTGTACCAATGGCATCACCATGAATGGTCAAACGGACAAGGTACTATGTCACAGTAATCTAAGGTAAAGGTGGTCACATGTGTACCTGAAGAGTTACACCAAAACGTAATTATGTTATCATTTTTGTGATGGCCACCTCCTGGGCCCCTCCCCCCTAGATCAAACAGAAAAAGGATATGCAGCACCCAAAAACACACTCTCCTGCAGTGATAAGCGTGCATTCAGGTGTTCTTCCTGGCCAACTTGACTGAGGTGGCTGTGGTCAGCAAAACTTGGAATGGACCATCATATCTTGGTTCAAGGATCTCCAGACAGTAGTTGGTGTGTTCCTGTATCTAATTCAGGATCTGGAATGGAAGAAAACACCTGGACATGCATTCAGGTTAATTCTCGTGATAATGTGGTTACATAATTAGTCAACACATCAGACTGTAACTGTAACTGTTGTAGAAAGTAACAACCAAGTCTGGGAGCTGAACCAAACAAAATTTCATTAGGGGATAGGGCATGTTTCCCCTGGGGGTGTGTCTGACACTGAACAGGGCAATGGGCTAACTGTCTGGCCAACTCATGTTAGTCTATTGGGCCATCTTTAACATCCTGTTTTTAGTGTCCCATTCATCCTTTCTACCTTCCCGCTACTTTGAGGGTGGTATGGGATGTGTAGTGCCAACTGAACCCCCAGTGTTGCCCAAATCTCTTTTGTAAGGGTTGTTGTTAGGGCTGGTCCCTGATCTCTCAATATTACCTCTGGGACCCCAAATCTACATACTATCTCGCTCAGTAGTTTCTTAGCTGTGGTCCTGGCAGTCATGACCACTTCCACTAGGGCGTATTCGAATCTGTCACTTCTTGGCACTTGAGAATGATCAATTTGCATCCTCTGGAATGGGGTATAGGGCTTTTGCCAGGTGCTTCTTCTGCTCCTTTTCTGTGCATCCTGGGTTACATTTGGTGCAGATAATGCATGATCTGCAGAAGCTGTCGGTCAGTGGAGTAACTCTTGGTGCAACACTTGTTGATAAGAGAGTTCATAAAAGTCCTTTTCAAGTGGGCAGCTCCATGTGCCCATTGCACCACGGCTGGGTACATACTCCTGGGTAGACAAGGCTTCTTGTTGCACTCGAATAGTCCATTTCTGAGAGTTGCTCCTCTCCATTTCCAGCTTTCCTTCTTATCCGCACTTGTTGTTTCCTGTAGTTCTTTTAGATAAACTCTGTCCACTGGGAAAGTCTGTAAGGTAAGCACGGGGTGGTCTTCTTCTACCACCCTGCTGTCCACTTCCCGTTTGGCAGCTGAATTGGCTAGATGATTGCCTTAAGCTTCCTTTGAGTTCATTTTGTCGTGTGCTTTTACTCAGAATAGTCACTTGGGTTGTGAGAAGCAAGGCATCAATCAAGTTTTCACAGGTGTTCCTGCAGCCATCAGGAATCCTCTGTTCTAGATAACACCATAATCATGGGCAATGCTAAAAGCATATCTTGAGTCCATATGAATGTTGGCTCTTTTTCCCTCTGCCCATTTACATGCTGTAGTAAGTGCTTACAGCTCTGCCTCCTGTGCAGACATCACCGGTGGTAAGGCTTCAGCTTGTAGAACAGTGTTTTCAGTGGTGACCGCGTGTCCTGTGTGGTCATGGGGTGACAAGTCAAGACTCTACTCCTCCTCCTACTTTCCCCCCTCGAGAAGTGGAAGAAGGGTGGTAGGGTTCAGTGTTTGACAACTTAATAGAGTAATGCTGTCCAGTAGGAGGGAACACAGGAGTCTCAAGTGTCTGGTAGTGGACAAGTGTTTCTGCTGGATCTTGGTTGAATATGGCAACAACGTCATGGGGAACAAGCAGAACGAGGCAGTGTCCGAGGACCAAGTTCAAAGTTTTGTCAAGCAAGGCTTGTGTAGCAAAGCCAGCTCGCAGACACAATAGGCCTCCTCTTGCTACCGCATCCAGCCGATAGGAATAATATCCTATGGGGCGTAGGCTGATGCCGTGTGATTGGGTGAGTACACCTGCAGCATGTCCCAGACGTTCGGATACAAAGAGCTTAAGCGTTTTGTCGTAGGCTGGGAGCCCTAGCACCTGAGGTGGCACACTTGAGGGCCTCAAACTTAGATATTTCTTCAGGAGACATCTGGAAGGGTCTGATTGCAGAGCATCAGTAGGAAGGCTTCTGGAATCCATGCTCCACACTAGGAAATTAGTCCAAGGAAGGCATGAAGGGATTTCTGACCTTGTGGCAGTGGGATATCAGAGATTACTTGCACCCTGTCTTCAGTGGGGTGTCTTGTTCCATGGGACAAACAGTGTCCAAGGAAAATGACAGGTGTTGAGCACCACTGCAATTTGGGCTTTGAGGCTCTGCACCCCTGGTTGGCAAGGTAGCACAACAGGCTTTCTGAGGTGACTTCAACAGGGGGTAAGTCAGCTGCACAAAGGAGAAGGTCATCAACATGTTCCTCTTGTCATGTGTCAAGGATGATAGCCATAACTTTTGCAAACTGGCTTGGAAAGTTCTGTGCCCCTTGTGGCACAACTGTTTAGGTATGTTGCCGTTTCTTTCCGTGGATGAATGCAAAAAGGTACCAGCAGGAGGGGTGAGGGTGGACACTGAAGAAAGCGTTTGTAAGGTCCACCTCTGTGAGGTATTTTGCAGTCAAAGGCATCCACAGCAGGTACCTGGTTCTTCTTTAGGGGTTCTCTTCTTGGGGTTATTGTGGTTTCCGGGGCAATGAAGCGCCCTCTTTTAGCTTGACTGAAACTGGTGGCACCTTTAAGTGACCGTTGTCTTCCGGTCCTGTGGACCATAGGAACGCAGGGATTCTGTCAAGTACTTCCTGCAGTATTGAACTTGAAGTTTTTGCTTCATTAAGTGTCGTCGGGAGAGGCAAAAAAAAGCAGATGAGTCTTCCAAACATAGGGGAGTATGTAACTTCATCCCCCCTTCAGGCGTGTTCTGATTGAGGCCTGTAGTCCGGACAACACATCAGCTCCTAGTAGATTCAAGGGACATGTAGAGGACACCACAAATCTGGCAAGCAAATCAGGAAATGTCCCCACTTGGAGTGGCTCTACAAACGGACTGGAGCGGGGCACCCCATCCATTCCCACGCAGGAAACGTGTGTGTCTCTTTTCATAGTGGGAGAAACTCAGATCATCAAAGGCCGGTACGAGTCTAGCATGATACTTCTTCAGACTCCCCTTTATCTTGGGTAATATCTTGGATTGTGGTGGTCTGATCCGTCAACTTCTCCTTTGCCCAGTCGTGGAGTTGTGCACAGAACTCCACGCCTGAGGTGTAGGAAGTGGCACTTGTCAGGCAGGCATCATTGAAGGCCGTCTGCATGACTGGCCAAAAGACATATCCTGCTTTGATTTGGCATAGGCTGATCAAGTCTCTCCAGGCAGCTGAGTAAGTTTCTTGTATCTGCACTATCCTGTGGTAGAAGGGAATTGGCTGCTTCTCTGGGTCAGGCAGACTTGTCACTAAGGCCTCTGCTTGTGATGGAGTAAAAGCGACATACATCACTGGTCCCCCTTCTCGTAACCGAGACTGTTGTTGGGGCAGGGGCTGGCAAAAGGCACTACTCCTTACGGTTGCCAGCATGTGTTTGAGATCCTCTCGGAACTGTGAGTCCGGAGCCGGATTGGGGGTTAAATCAGTGGGTGGCCTTGCTGCCAGTTGTTTCCCACTCAGACGCTTCTTCATCATTAACATATTCGGCCTGGGAATGTGATGCTCCCGTATTGGGGAAGACAGGTGTGTGGTATGAACCATCCTGGTTTAAAACAGGGAGGGCTGGGTACAGGCTGTTTAAGCTTACTGGGTGTACCAAGATGGCCGCCGGCAGGAAGTGCACTGGGCTGGGTAGAAAGTGAAGGCATGGGTGCACTAAGATGGCCGCCGGGCTGAGTTGTCACAGTGGGTTGTGCTTGTGTGGTAAGAAAGGAGTGGTTGTTAGACGGAGGGCAGTGCTGTCCCTCCCCTCCTTTTGTTTCAAATTCCAACATAGCGTGGTAATTTCACATACTGTATCATCAACTCTGTGATACACATACATAATACAATCGCCATCTTCCTTAACTTCCTTTATCCAATTTTCTTTATCACACAGGATTATTCTCCCTGTTTCTTTAGCAACTTAACTTTCACCACTTCGTTCAACTTTGTTAACTATTTCAACATCTTCTCTCCTCTTCACTATCACATTCTTTTCTCTCTCTGTTTCTCGGCTAACGGCTTGAGAGGAGAATACGTACAACCAAGGGGTTAACATTCTTCTCAGTGTTCCTTATCAACAAATTCCTTGGGTGGGGGCACATAAGGCTGCGCTCCTAGCTGCTACTGTCTGCTATAACCCTGTAATGTACGGGTAATCTCAGAACAAGAACAAACACATCAGGGGTAATGGGGAGCTACGGCCCGCGACCCAACAGATCCCCCGGGCGGCCCCCCTCCGTCCCCACCCCAACCCCTCTCGTGTATAGCAAACAGTAAACCACAAATACACTGCACAGCTGGTCTGCACAGCTGGTTCCTAATGAGCACAGGAGTGGCTCCAAGGCTTTGTTTGACATAGTCTAATCGCTGTGTCACACACAGGAAGGTGAGCATATACACCTGTGGGGGCGGCTGGAAGACACCACAGCATGTTTTTTGGTGGCACAGTTTGGAAGATAGGATATGTGAAATTCACCAAATTTTTGGACTAATTTATTTGGGCACTTTTATATCATTGGATATACACGTTTTTGGACTTCATTTATTCACTGTTTGTTATATCCTCTTGTATTTTATTTTGATATTTTAATGGATATGTTGTTTTGTTTGATCACTCACTTGCTGTGTTTCACATAGCACTGTGCACTTTATACTTTAGCACCTAGGGGTATTTTTACGCATGCACATATATATCAACACCCATGTTGTTTATGTTTACCAGTACTGCACTTTGAGTGCAGCGATTTTTTCTAGCGCAGACACATTGTTTTTTTTTTTTATTTTTTTTTTATTTTAGAACATTACACCTGCCACTCTTTGAACTGCAAAATTTCAGCAGGCTAAGATAACCACAAGGGCAGACCACCCTGCAAAAATTAACCCGTTTATAGACGCCTGTTACACCTCTCCAGCCAGAGGCCGACAGCTCATCTGGGGGTGAGACATCTGTAACGCTTTCAGACTGCGGGGGGCTCAAGCAGCTGAGATTTCCCTCAAAGGTCCGACAAACCCAGAGTAACCCGTCCCATAACTGACTGCCACAATAACCCATCTCACTCCAGAGGCCGACAGCTCGTCTGGAGATGAGATCACACATTCACACATGTAGCACCCTTAGACTGCTGAGTTTCGTAGCCCAAAGAATGGCAGACAGTGAACAAATACAGTCAGCAGAAACCCATTGACAGGTTCATTAAAACAACCTCAGGCGAGGAAATAACTCCCTTTAAGACAGTCTCAGCATACCGACAGAATCCAGCCGATAAGAAAGTCGTACAGTGGTAAGAATATAAATCAAACTCACCGGTACTGTTAGGGCTGCGCAAACCCCCTCTTATCAATCAATTAACGCCCGAATGCTTGTCGCGGTATGACTTCGACTGTAGCCTGAGGTCCCGGGTTTCGGCACCATCTGTTATGGAAATAATTAAGAGCTCCAATCGAGACCAAGGTTATCTGCTGCTGTCTCTAATTGGAAAGTGTGGCTATACATGCATATAAAAGTAAACACTCTGAGACACGCTCAGCTCTGTTACTTTCTACACTTCTAATTTATTCAAGGCGGTGCTAATGATTTATACACACAAATACGTCATTGCTATGTTAGTCTAATAGGTACATCTCATTGGTTAAGATAGAAAAGAAGATGGAGAATCTTCATAACGAGGTTTGGCTGTCCTTGGTTTTATCTTCAGTTCCGCGTTCTTCTGATGTGTGGGATGTAGGGGGTACCCACCATCTTGAGAAAATATAGGAACAGAGCAAACCTGTATACTTATATAATGAGTAAGGTAGAAAAATATGTATGCACATAAGAACATAGACATTTTCAGATTATTATTATTATCCACATCACATTCCCTCACAATGTATGGTGACCTCCTCTGTGATGTATGGTGACCTCCTCTGTAACATACAGTGACCTCGTCTGTGATGTATGGTGACCTCCTCTGTAACATACAGTGACCTCATCTGTGGTGTATGGTGACCTCCTCTGTGGTGTATGGTGACCTCCTCTGTAACATACAGTGACCTCGTCTGTGATGTATGGTGACCTCCTCTGTAACATACAGTGACCTCGTCTGTGATGTATGGTGACCTCCTCTATGATGTATGGTGACCTCCTCTATGATGTATGGTGACCTCCTCTGTGGTGTATGGTGACCTCCTCTATGATGTATGGTGACCTCCTCTGTAAAATACAGTGACCTCGTCTGTGATGTATGGTGACCTCCTCTATGATGTATGGTGACCTCCTCTATGATGTATGGTGACCTCCTCTGTGGTGTATGGTGACCTCCTCTGTGATGTATGGTGACCTCCTCTGTGGTGTATGGTGACCTCCTTTGTGGTGTATGGTGACCTCCTCTGTGGTGTATGGTGACCTCCTCTATGATGTATGGTGACCTCCTCCGTGATGTATGGTGACCTCCTCTGTGGTGTATGGTGACCTCCTCTATGATGTATGGTGACCTCCTCCGTGATGTATGGTGACCTCCTCTGTGGTGTATGGTGACCTCCTTTATGATGTATGGTGACCTCCTCTGTAACATACAGTGACCTTGTCTGTGATGTATGGTGACCTCCTTTGTGGTGTATGGTGACCTCCTCTGTGGTGTATGGTGACCTCCTCTGTGATGTATGGTGACCTCCTCTGTGATGTATGGTGACCTCCTCTATGATGTATGGTGACCTCCTCTATGATGTATGGTGACCTCCTCTGTGATGTATGGTGACCTCCTCTTGGTGTATGGTGACCTCCTCTGTGGTGTATGGTGACCTCCTCTTGGTGTATGGTGACCTCCTCTGTGATGTATGGTGACCTCCTCTGTAGTGTATGGTGACCTCCTCTATGATGTATGGTGACCTCCTCTGTGATGTGTGGTGACCTCCTCTGTGGTGTATGGTGACCTCCTCTGTGATGTATGGTGACCTCCTCTGTGATGTATGGTGACCTCCTTTGTGGTGTATGGTGACCTCCTCTGTGGTGTATGGTGACCTCCTCTATGATGTATGGTGACCTCCTTTGTGGTGTATGGTGACCTCCTCTGTGGTGTATGGTGACCTCCTCTGTGATGTATGGTGACCTCCTTTGTGGTGTATGGTGACCTCCTCTGTGATGTATGGTGACCTCCTCTGTGGTGTATGGTGACCTCCTCTTGGTGTATGGTGACCTCCTCTGTGATGTATGGTGACCTCCTCTGTGGTGTATGGTGACCTCCTCTTGGTGTATGATGACCTCCTCTGTGATGTATGGTGACCTCCTCTGTGGTGTATGGTAACCTCCTTTGTGGTGTATGGTGACCTCCTCTATGATGTATGGTGACCTCCTCTGTGATGTATGGTGACCTCCTCTTGGTGTATGGTGACCTCCTCTGTGATGTATGGTGACCTCTTCTGTGGTGTATGGTGACCTCCTCTATGATGTATGGTGACCTCCTCTGTGGTGTATGGTGACCTCCTCTGTGGTGTATGGTGACCTCCTCTATGATGTATGGTGACCTCCTCTTGGTGTATGATGACCTCCTCTGTGATGTATGGTGACCTCCTCTGTGGTGTATGGTGACCTCCTTTGTGGTGTATGGTGACCTCCTCTATGATGTATGGTGACCTCCTCTGTGATGTATGGTGACCTCCTCTTGGTGTATGGTGACCTCCTCTGTGATGTATGGTGACCTCCTCTGTGGTGTATGGTGACCTCCTCTATGATGTATGGTGACCTCCTCTGTGGTGTATGGTGACCTCCTCTGTGATGTATGGTGACCTCCTCTGTGATGTATGGTGACCTCCTCTGTGGTGTATGGTGACCTCCTCTGTGATGTATGGTGACCTCCTCTGTGATGTATGGTGACCTCCTCTGTGGTGTATGGTGACCTCCTCTATGATGTATGGTGACCTCCTCTATGATGTATGGTGACCTCCTCTGTGATGTATGGTGACCTCCTCTGTGGTGTATGGTGACCTCCTCTGTGATGTATGGTGACCTCCTCTGTGATGTATGGTGACCTGCTCTATGATGTATGGTGACCTCCTCTGTGGTGTATGGTGACCTCCTCTGTGATGTATGGTGACCTCCTCTGTGATGTATGGTGACCTCCTCTATGATGTATGGTGAACTCCTCTGTGATGTATGGTGACCTCCTCTATGATGTATGGTGACCTGCTCTGTGATGTATGGTGACCTCCTCTATGATGTATGGTGACCTGCTCTGTGGTGTATGGTGACCTCCTCTATGATGTATGGTGACCTCCTCTGTGGTGTATGGTGACCTCCTCTGTGATGTATGGTGACCTCCTCTGTGATGTATGGTGACCTCCTCTATGATGTATGGTGACCTGCTCTGTGGTGTATGGTGACCTCCTCTATGATGTATGGTGACCTCCTTTGTGGTGTATGGTGACCTCCTCTATGATGTATGGTGACCTCCTTTGTGGTGTATGGTGACCTCCTCTATGATGTATGGTGACCTCCTCTGTGATGTATGGTGACCTCCTCTGTGGTGTATGGTGACCTCCTCTGTGGTGTATGGTGACCTCCTCTGTGATGTATGGTGACCTCCTCTGTGGTGTATGGTGACCTCCTCTTGGTGTATGGTGACCTCCTCTGTGATATATGGTGACCTCCTCTGTGGTGTATGGTGACCTCCTCTTGGTGTATGATGACCTCCTCTGTGATGTATGGTGACCTCCTCTGTGGTGTATGGTGACCTCCTCTATGATGTATGGTGACCTCCTCTGTGATGTATGGTGACCTCCTCTTGGTGTATGGTGACCTCCTCTGTGATGTATGGTGACCTCTTCTGTGGTGTATGGTGACCTCCTCTATGATGTATGGTGACCTCCTCTGTGGTGTATGGTGACCTCCTCTGTGGTGTATGGTGACCTCCTCTATGATGTATGGTGACCTCCTCTTGGTGTATGATGACCTCCTCTGTGATGTATGGTGACCTCCTCTGTGGTGTATGGTGACCTCCTTTGTGGTGTATGGTGACCTCCTCTATGATGTATGGTGACCTCCTCTGTGATGTATGGTGACCTCCTCTTGGTGTATGGTGACCTCCTCTGTGATGTATGGTGACCTCCTCTGTGGTGTATGGTGACCTCCTCTATGATGTATGGTGACCTCCTCTGTGGTGTATGGTGACCTCCTCTGTGATGTATGGTGACCTCCTCTGTGATGTATGGTGACCTCCTCTGTGGTGTATGGTGACCTCCTCTGTGATGTATGGTGACCTCCTCTGTGATGTATGGTGACCTCCTCTGTGATGTATGGTGACCTCCTCTGTGATGTATGGTGACCTCCTCTGTGGTGTATGGTGACCTCCTCTATGATGTATGGTGACCTCCTCTATGATGTATGGTGACCTCCTCTGTGATGTATGGTGACCTCCTCTGTGGTGTATGGTGACCTCCTCTGTGATGTATGGTGACCTCCTCTGTGATGTATGGTGACCTCCTCTGTGATGTATGGTGACCTGCTCTATGATGTATGGTGACCTCCTCTGTGGTGTATGGTGACCTCCTCTGTGATGTATGGTGACCTCCTCTGTGATGTATGGTGACCTCCTCTGTGATGTATGGTGACCTCCTCTATGATGTATGGTGACCTCCTCTGTGATGTATGGTGACCTCCTCTATGATGTATGGTGACCTGCTCTGTGATGTATGGTGACCTCCTCTATGATGTATGGTGACCTGCTCTGTGGTGTATGGTGACCTCCTCTATGATGTATGGTGACCTCCTCTGTGGTGTATGGTGACCTCCTCTGTGATGTATGGTGACCTCCTCTGTGATGTATGGTGACCTCCTCTATGATGTATGGTGACCTGCTCTGTGGTGTATGGTGACCTCCTCTATGATGTATGGTGACCTCCTTTGTGGTGTATGGTGACCTCCTCTATGATGTATGGTGACCTCCTTTGTGGTGTATGGTGACCTCCTCTATGATGTATGGTGACCTCCTCTGTGATGTATGGTGACCTCCTCTGTGGTGTATGGTGACCTCCTCTGTGGTGTATGGTGACTTCCTCTGTGGTGTATGGTGACCTCCTCTGTGGTGTATGGTGACCTCCTCTGTGGTGTATGGTGACCTCCTCTGTGGTGTATGGTGACCTCCTCTGTGGTGTATGGTGACCTCCTCTGTGGTGTATGGTGACCTCCTCTGTGATGTATGGTGACCACCATTTGGAGCTGATGGACGGATGAATTTCCTGTTGCACAATTTTCCACTGTTCAGCCTGGGAAGCTGTGCGGATTTATCAGTTAGCGGAGATCTGGCATCGGTAGAGAAGGCTGAGGTATGTAGGAGCCCTCGCCTAGTGTTTAGGTTTTGGGTTAAACAAACCTCAGAGTGGATGATGAGGATCCAGCACTACACATTGCATTCATAGTAATAAGGGGAACGGCTGTCTAATTCCCAAACCACCGAGCAGACCACATTCACCATTCTACGTGTCTCAGGTGACCAATTGCTGCAATTTGTTCGCAGGCCTGGGCTGCATACGTTTAGAATTAACTGGGCGAGGGTAACGTGATGAGGGTTGTCCCAGACGGGCGTTCCCCCCATTCTTCCCAGAACACTGCAACATATTTATATAACACGTCTCATATCCATTCCGAAATACGCAGAACGTCGCAAGGTACTGACAAAGAACAAAGACAAGGAAGACGTGACCGCAGTACTCAGTGTAGTATTATTATATCATCACAGAACAGAGATAAGGAAGACGTGACCGCAGTATTCAGTATAGTATTATTATATCATCACAGAACAGAGATAAGGAAGACGTGACCGCAGTATTCAGTGTAGTATTATTATATCATCACAGAACAGAGATAAGGAAGACGTGACCGCAGTATTCTGTATAGTATCATTATATCATCATCACAGAACAGAGATAGGGAAGACGTGACCGCAGTACTCAGTATAGTATTATTATATCATCATAGAACAGAGATAAGGAAGACGTGACCGCAGTACTCAGTATAGTATTATATCATCATAGAACAGAGATAAGGAAGACGTGACCGCAGTATTCAGTATAGTATTATTATATCATCACAGAACAGAGATAAGGAAGACGTGACCGCAGTATTCAGTATAGTATTATTATATCATCACAGAACAGAGATAAGGAAGACGTGACCGCAGTACTCAGTATAGTATTATTATATCATCACAGAACAGAGATAAGGAAGACGTGACCGCAGTACTCAGTATAGTATTATTATATTATCATAGAACAGAGATAAGGAAGACGTGACCGCAGTACTCAGTATAGTATTATTATATCATCACAGAACAGAGATAAGGAAGACGTGACCGCAGTATTCAGTGTAGTATTATTATATTATCACAGAACAGAGATAAGGAAGACGTGACCGCAGTACTCAGTATAGTATTATTATATCATCATAGAAGAGAGATAAGGAAGACGTGACCGCAGTACTCAGTATAGTATTATTATATCATCATAGAACAGAGATAAGGAAGACGTGACCGCAGTATTCAGTATAGTATTATTATATTATCACAGAACAGAGATAAGGAAGACGTGACCGCAGTATTCAGTATAGTATTATTATATCATCACAGAACAGAGATAAGGAAGACGTGACCGCAGTATTCAGTATAGTATTATTATATCATCACAGAACAGAGATAAGGAAGACGTGACCGCAGTATTCAGTGTAGTATTATTATATTATCACAGAACAGAGATAAGGAAGACGTGACCGCAGTATTCAGTATAGTATTATTATATCATCACAGAACAGAGATAAGGAAGACGTGACCGCAGTATTCAGTGTAGTATTATTATATTATCACAGAACAGAGATAAGGAAGACGTGACCGCAGTACTCAGTATAGTATTATTATATCATCATAGAAGAGAGATAAGGAAGACGTGACCGCAGTACTCAGTATAGTATTATTATATCATCATAGAACAGAGATAAGGAAGACGTGACCGCAGTATTCAGTATAGTATTATTATATTATCACAGAACAGAGATAAGGAAGACGTGACCGCAGTACTCAGTATAGTATTATTATATCATCATAGAAGAGAGATAAGGAAGACGTGACCGCAGTACTCAGTATAGTATTATTATATCATCATCACAGAACAGAGATAAGGAAGACGTGACCGCAGTACTCAGTATAGTATTATTATATCATCACAGAACATAGATAAGGAAGACGTGACCGCAGTACTCAGTATAGTATTATTATATCATCACAGAACAGAGATAAGGAAGACGTGACCGCAGTATTCAGTATAGTATTATTATATCATCATCACAGAACAGAGATAAGGAAGACGTGACCGCAGTATTCAGTGTAGTATTATTATATTATCACAGAACAGAGATAAGGAAGACGTGACCGCAGTATTCAGTGTAGTATTATTATATCATCACAGAACAGAGATAAGGAAGACGTGACCGCAGTATTCAGTATAGTATTATTATATTATCACAGAACAGAGATAAGGAAGACGTGACCGCAGTATTCAGTATAGTATTATTATATTATCACAGAACAGAGATAAGGAAGACGTGACCGCAGTATTCAGTATAGTATTATTATATCATCATCATAGAACAGAGATAAGGAAGACGTGACCGCAGTACTCAGTATAGTATTATTATATCATCATCACAGAACAGAGATAAGGAAGACGTGACCGCAGTACTCAGTATAGTATTATTATATCATCATAGAACAGAGATAAGGAAGACGTGACCGCAGTACTCAGTATAGTATTATTATATCATCACAGAACAGAGATAAGGAAGACGTGACCGCAGTACTCAGTATAGTATTATTATATCATCACAGAACAGAGATAAGGAAGACGTGACCGCAGTACTCAGTATAGTATTATTATATCATCATAGAACAGAGATAAGGAAGACGTGACCGCAGTACTCAGTATAGTATTATTATATCATCATCACAGAACAGAGATAAGGAAGACGTGACCGCAGTATTCAGTATAGTATTATTATATCATCATCATAGAACAGAGATAAGGAAGACGTGACCGCAGTACTCAGTATAGTATTATTATATCATCACAGAACAAAGATAAGGAAGACGTGACCGCAGTACTCAGTATAGTATTATTATATCATCATCATAGAACAGAGATAAGGAAGACGTGACCGCAGTACTCAGTATAGTATTATTATATCATCACAGAACAAAGATAAGGAAGACGTGACCGCAGTACTCAGTATAGTATTATTATATCATCATCACAGAACAAAGATAAGGAAGACGTGACCGCAGTACTCAGTATAGTATTATTATATCATCATCACAGAACAGAGATAAGGAAGACGTGACCGCAGTACTCAGTATAGTATTATTATATCATCATCACACAACAGAGATAAGGAAGACGTGACCGCAGTACTCAGTATAGTATTATTATATTATCATAGAACAAAGATAAGGAAGACGTGACCGCAGTACTCAGTATAGTAGCACTCCGTACAGACAATAATGAAGGTATTGGGGTGTGGCTCCCCTCCCCCCATGCACAGCCTCTTACCAGAGATAGACTTTTATCTATCACTGAGGGGATGCAGATCAATCACACCGATAGACTCCGCCCACACAGCACCTCACAGGCTGGACCTGAATAACAATGAAGGAGGAGCCTCGTAGTGCAGAAAGCTTAAAATACAATTTACAAAGGTCTATTCATGAGGACACGTACCAATGTACAGGGGGAGGGTCTATTCATGAGGACATGTACCAATGTACAGCGGGGGAGGGTCTATTCATGAGGACACGTACCAATGTACAGCGGGGGAGGGTCTATTCATGAGGACATGTACCAATGTAAAGGGGGAGGGTCTATTCATGAGGACACGTACCAATGTACAGGGGGAGGGTCTATTCATGAGGACACGTACCAATGTACAGGGGGAGGGTCTATTCATGAGGACACGTACCAATGTACAGGGGGGAGGGTCTACTCATGAGGACATGTACCAATGTACAGCGGGGGAGGGTCTATTCATGAGGACATGTACCAATGTACAGTGGGGGAGGGTCTACTCATGAGGACATGTACCAATGTACAGCGGGGGAGGGTCTATTCATGAGGACATGTACCAATGTACAGCGGGGGAGGGTCTATTCATGAGGACATGTACCAATGTACAGCGGGGGAGGGTCTATTCATGAGGACATGTACCAATGTACAGCGGGGGAGGGTCTATTTATGAGGACATGTACCAATGTACAGCGGGGGAGGGTCTATTCATGAGGACATGTACCAATGTACAGCGGGGGAGGGTCTATTCATGAGGACATGTACCAATGTACAGCGGGGGAGGGTCTATTCATGAGGACATGTACCAATGTACAGCGGGGGAGGGTCTATTCATGAGGACATGTACCAATGTACAGCGGGGGAGGGTCTATTCATGAGGACATGTACCAATGTACAGCGGGGGAGGGTCTATTCATGAGGACATGTACCAATGTACAGCGGGGGGAGGGTCTATTCATGAGGACATGTACCAATGTACAGCGGGGGAGGGTCTATTCATGAGGACATGCACCAATGTACAGGGGGGAGGGTCTATTCATGAGGACATGTACCAATGTACAGCGGGGGAGGGTCTATTCATGAGGACATGTACCAATGTACAGGGGGGAGGGTCTATTCATGAGGACATGCACCAATGTACAGGGGGGAGGGTCTATTCATGAGGACACGTACCAATGTACAGGGGGGAGGGTCTATTCATGAGGACATGTACCAATGTACAGCGGGGGAGGGTCTATTCATGAGGACATGTATCAATGTACAGCGGGGGAGGGTCTATTCATGAGGACATGTACCAATGTACAGCGGGGGAGGGTCTATTCATGAGGACATGTATCAATGTACAGCGGGGGAGGGTCTATTCATGAGGACATGTACCAATGTACAGGGGGGAGGATCTAGTCATGAGGACATGTACCAATGTACAGCGGGGGAGGGTCTATTCATGAGGACATGTACCAATGTACAGCGGGGGAGGGTCTATTCATGAGGACATGTACCAATGTACAGTGGGGGAGGGTCTATTCATGAGGGCATGTACCAATGTACAGCGGGGGAGGGTCTATTCATGAGGACATGTACCAATGTACAGCGGGGGAGGGTCTATTCATGAGGACATGTACCAATGTACAGCGGGGGAGGGTCTATTCATGAGGACATGTACCAATGTACAGCGGGGGAGGGTCTATTCATGAGGACATGTATCAATGTACAGCGGGGGAGGGTCTATTCATGAGGACATGTACCAATGTACAGCGGGGGAGGGTCTATTCATGAGGACATGTACCAATGTACAGGGGGGGAGGGTCTATTCATGAGGACATGTACCAATGTACAGCGGGGGAGGGTCTACTCATGAGGACATGTACCAATGTACAGCAGGGGAGGGTCTATTCATGAGGACATGTACCAATGTACAGGGGGGAGGGTCTATTCATGAGGACATGTACCAATGTACAGGGGGGAGGATCTAGTCATGAGGACATGTACCAATGTACAGTGGGGGAGGGTCTATTCATGAGGACATGTACCAATGTACAGTGGGGGAGGGTCTATTCATGAGGACATGTACCAATGTACAGTGGGGAAGGTCTATTCATGAGGACATGTATCAATGTACAGTGGGGGAGGGTCTATTCATGAGGACATGTACCAATGTACAGTGGGGGAGGGTCTATTCATGAGGACATGTACCAATGTACAGCGGGGGAGGGTCTATTCATGAGGACATGTACCAATGTACAGCGGGGGAGGGTCTATTCATGAGGACATGTATCAATGTACAGTGGGGGAGGGTCTATTCATGAGGACATGTACCAATGTACAGCGGGGGAGGGTCTATTCATGAGGACATGTACCAATGTACAGCGGGGGAGGGTCTATTCATGAGGACATGTATCAATGTACAGTGGGGGAGGGTCTATTCATGAGGACATGTACCAATGTACAGTGGGGGAGGGTCTACTCATGAGGGCATGTACCAATGTACAGCGGGGGAGGGTCTATTCATGAGGACATGTACCAATGTACAGGGGGGAGGGTCTATTCATGAGGACATGTACCAATGTACAGGGGGGAGGATCTAGTCATGAGGACATGTACCAATGTACAGTGGGGGAGGGTCTATTCATGAGGACATGTACCAATGTACAGGGGGGAGGGTCTATTCATGAGGACATGTACCAATGTACAGCGGGGGAGGGTCTATTCATGAGGACATGTATCAATGTACAGCGGGGGAGGGTCTATTCATGAGGACATGTATCAATGTACAGCGGGGGAGGGTCTATTCATGGGGGACATGTACCAATGTACAGCGGGGGAGGGTCTATTCATGAGGACATGTACCAATGTACAGGGGGGAGGGTCTATTCATGAGGACATGTACCAATGTACAGTGGGGGAGGGTCTATTCATGAGGACATGTACCAGTGTACAGGGGGGAGGGTCTATTCATGCGGACATGTATCAATGTACAGCGGGGGAGGGTCTACTCATGAGGACATGTACCAATGTACAGCGGGGGAGGGTCTATTCATGGGGGACATGTACCAATGTACAGGGGGGAGGGTCTATTCATGAGGACATGTACCAATGTACAGCGGGGGAGGGTCTATTCATGGGGGACATGTACCAATGTACAGCGGGGGAGGGTCTATTCATGGGGGACATGTACCAATGTACAGCGGGGGAGGGTCTATTCATGAGGACATGTACCAATGTACAGCGGGGGAGGGTCTATTTATGAGGACATGTACCAATGTACAGTGGGGGAGGGTCTACTCATGAGGGCATGTACCAATGTACAGCGGGGGAGGGTCTATTCATGAGAACATGTACCAATGTACAGCGGGGGAGGGTCTATTCATGAGGACATGTACCAATGTAAAGAGGGGGAAGGTCTATTCATGAGGACATGTACCAATGTACAGCGGGGGAGGGTCTATTCATGAGGACATGTACCAATGTACAGGGGGGAGGGTCTATTCATGAGGACATGTACCAATGTACAGTGGGGGAGGGTCTATTCATGAGGACATGTACCAATGTACAGTGGGGGAGGATCTAGTCATGAGGACATGTACCAATGTACAGTGGGGGGAGGGTCTATTCATGAGGACATGTACCAATGTACAGTGGGGGAGGGTCTATTCATGAGGACATGTACCAATGTACAGTGGGGGAGGATCTAGTCATGAGGACATGTACCAATGTACAGTGGGGGAGGGTCTATTCATGAGGACATGTACCAATGTACAGTGGGGGAGGATCTAGTCATGAGGACATGTACCAATGTACAGCGGGGGAGGGTCTATTCATGAGGACATGTACCAATGTACAGTGGGGGAGGGTCTATTCATGAGGACACGTACCAATGTACAGTGGGGGAGGATCTAGTCATGAGGACATGTACCAATGTACAGCGGGGGAGGGTCTATTCATGAGGACATGTACCAATGTACAGGGGGGAGGGTCTATTCATGAGGACATGTACCAATGTACAGTGGGGGAGGGTCTATTCATGAGGACATGTACCAATGTACAGTGGGGGAGGATCTAGTCATAAGGACATGTACCAATGTACAGTGGGGGGAGGGTCTATTCATGAGGACATGTACCAATGTACAGTGGGGGAGGGTCTATTCATGAGGACATGTACCAATGTACAGCGGGGGAGGGTCTACTCATGAGGGCATGTACCAATGTACAGTGGGGGAGGGTCTATTCATGAGGACATGTACCAATGTACAGTGGGGGAGGGTCTATTCATGAGGACATGTACCAATGTACAGCGGGGGAGGGTCTATTCATGAGGACATGTACCAATGTACAGCGGGGGAGGGTCTACTCATGAGGTCATGTAGCAATGTACAGCGGGGGAGGGTCTATTCATGAGGACATGTACCAATGTACAGTGGGGGAGGGTCTATTCATGGGGGACATGTACCAATGTACAGCGGGGGAGGGTCTATTCATGAGGACATGTACCAATATACAGCGGGGGAGGGTCTATTCATGAGGACATGTACCAATGTACAGGGGGGAGGGTCTATTCATGAGGACATGTACCAATGTACAGCGGGGGAGGGTCTATTCATGAGGACATGTACCAATGTACAGCGGGGGAGGGTCTAGTCATTAGGACATGTACCAATGTACAGCGGGGGAGGGTCTAGTCATGAGGACATGCACCAATCTACAGCGGGGGAGGGTCTACTCATGAGGACATGTACCAATGTACAGCGGGGGAGGGTCTAGTCATGAGGACATGTACCAATCTACAGCGGGGGAGGGTCTACTCATGAGGACATGTACCAATCTACAGCGGGGGAGGGTCTACTCATGAGGACATGTACCAATGTACAGCGGGGAAGGGTCTAGTCATAGGAAGCCAGGTACTGCCATGGAGTACATTACCAATGTTCAGCGGGGGAGGGTCTACTCATGAGAAACAAGGCACTGCCATGGGGGACAGGGGGGAAGATCTTTTCATGGGGGACATGTACCAGTGTACAGCGGAGGAGGGTCTATTCATGGGAAACCAGGCACTGCCATGGGGAAAAGTACTCGTGTACAGTGGGGGAGGGTTTAATCTAGAGAAGCCATGTACTGCCATGGGGGACATGTACCAATGTACAGTAGGGGCGGAACTTTTCATGGGGGGTATGTACCAGTGTATAGCGGGGGAGGGTCTAATCATGTACAGTGGGGGAGGATCTTTTCATGGGGGGTATGTACCAGTGTACAGCGGGGGAGGGTCTAATCATGTACAGCGGGGATGGATCTTTTCACGGGGGGTATGTACCAGTGTACAGCGGGGGAGGGTTTGATCAAATACAGTGGGGGGTGATCTTTTCATGGGGGTATGTACCTGTGTACAGCAGGGGAGGGTCTAATCATGTACAGTGGGGGGTGATCTTTTCATGGGGGGTATATACCAGTGTACAGCTGGGGAGGGTCTAATCATGTACAGTGGGGGTGGATCTTTTCATGGGGGGTATGTACCAGTGTACAGCGGGGGAGGGTCTAATCATGTACAGTGGGGGGTGATCTTTTCATGGGGGGTATGTACCAGTGTACAGCGGGGGAGGGTCTAATCATGTACAGTGGGGAAGGATATTTTCATGGGGGGTATGTACCAGTGTACAGCGGGGGAGGGTCTAATCATGTACAGTGGGGGGTGATCTTTTCATGGGGGGTATGTACCAGTGTACAGCGGGGGAGGGTCTAATCATGTACAGTGGGGGAGGATCTTTTCATGGGGGGTATGTACCAGTGTACAGCGGGGGAGGGTCTAATCATGTACAGTGGGGGGTGATCTTTTCATGGGGGGTATGTACCAGTGTACAGTGGGGGAGGGTCTAATCATGTACAGTGGGGGTGGATCTTTTCATGGGGGGTATGTACCAGTGTACAGCGGGGGAGGGTCTAATCATGTACAGTGGGGAAGGATATTTTCATGGGGGGTATGTACCAGTGTACAGCGGGAGAGGGTCTAATCATGTACAGTGGGGGGTGATCTTTTCATGGGGGGTATGTACCAGTGTACAGCGGGGGAGTGTCTAATCATGTACAGTGGGGGCGGATCTTTTCATGGGGGGTATGTACCAGTGTACAGCGGGGGAGGGTCTAATCATGTACAGTGGGGAAGGATATTTTCATGGGGGGTATGTACCAGTGTACAGCGGGGGAGGGTCTAATCATGTACAGTGGGGGGTGATCTTTTCATGGGGGGTATGTACCAGTGTACAGCGGGGGAGGGTCTAATCATGTACAGTGGGGGAGGATCTTTTCATGGGGGGTATGTACCAGTGTACAGCGGGGGAGGATCTAATCATGTACAGTGGGGGGTGATCTTTTCATGGGGGTATGTACCAGTGTATAGCGGGGGAGGGTCTAATCATGTACGGTGGGGGGTGATCTTTTCATGGGGGGTATGTACCAGCGTACAGTGGGGGAGGGTCTAATCATGTACAGTGGGGGTGGATCTTTTCATGGGGGTTATGTACCAGTGTACAGCGGGGGAGGGTCTAATCATGTACAGTGGGGAAGGATATTTTCATGGGGGGTATGTACCAGTGTACAGCGGGGGAGGGTCTAATCATGTACAGTGGGGGGTGATCTTTTCATGGGGGTATGTACCAGTGTACAGCGGGGGAGGGTCTAATCATGTACAGTGGGGAAGGATATTTTCATGGGGGTATGTACCAGTGTACAGCGGGGGAGGGTCTAATCATGTACAGTGGGGGGTGATCTTTTCATGGGGGTATGTACCAGTGTACAGCAGGGGAGGGTCTAATCATGTACAGTGGGGGGTGATCTTTTCATGGGGGGTATGTACCAGTGTACAGCGGGGGAGGGTCTAATCATGTACAGTGGGGGTGGATCTTTTCATGGGGGGTATGTACCAGTGTACAGCGGGGGAGGGTCTAATCATGTACAGTGGGGGGTGATCTTTTCATGGGGGGTATGTACCAGTGTACAGCGGGGGAGGGTCTAATCATGTACAGTGGGGGGTGATCTTTTCATGGGGGGTATGTACCAGTGTACAGCTGGGGAGGGTCTAATCATGTACAGTGGGGGAGGATCTTTTCATGGGGGGTATGTACCAGTGTACAGCGGGGGAGGGTCTAATCATGTACAGTGGGGAAGGATATTTTCATGGGGGGTATGTACCAGTGTACAGCGGGGGAGGGTGTAATCATGTACAGTGGGGGGTGATCTTTTCATGGGGGGTATGTACCAGTGTACAGCTGGGGAGGGTCTAATCATGTACAGTGGGGGTGGATCTTTTCATGGGGGGTATGTACCAGTGTACAGCGGGGGAGGGTCTAATCATGTACAGTGGGGGGTGATCTTTTCATGGGGGTATGTACCAGTGTATAGCGGGGGAGGGTCTAATCATGTACAGTGGGGGGTGATCTTTTCATGGGGGGTATGTACCAGTGTACAGCAGGGGAGGGTCTAATCATGTACAGTGGGGGCGGATCTTTTCATGGGGGGTATGTACCAGTGTACAGCGGGGGAGGGTCTAATCATGTACAGTGGGGAAGGATATTTTCATGGGGGGTATGTACCAGTGTACAGCGGGGGAGAGTCTAATCATGTACAGTGGGGGCGGATCTTTTCATCGGGGGTATGTACCAGTGTACAGCGGGGGAGGGTCTAATCATGTACAGTGGGGAAGGATCTTTTCATGGGGGGTATGTACCAGTGTACAGCGGGGGAGGGTCTAATCATGTACAGTGGGGGTGGATCTTTTCATGGGGGGTATGTACCAGTGTACAGCGGGGGAGGGTGTAATCATGTACAGTGGGGGGTGATCTTTTCATGGGGGTATGTACCAGTGTACAGCGGGGGAGGGTCTAATCATGTACAGTGGGGAAGGATATTTTCATGGGGGGTATGTACCAGTGTACAGCGGGGGAGGGTGTAATCATGTACAGTGGGGAAGGATATTTTCATGGGGGGTATGTACCAGTGCACAGTGGGGGAGGGTCTAATCATGTACAGTGGGGGTGGATCTTTTCATGGGGGGTATGTACCAGTGTACAGCGGGGGAGGGTCTAATCATGTACAGTGGGGGCAGATCTTTTCATGGGGGGTATGTACCAGTGTACAGCGGGGGAGGGTCTAATCATGTACAGTGGGGAAGGATATTTTGATGGGGGGTATGTACCACTGTACAGCGGGGGAGGGTCTAATCATGTACAGTGGGGAAGGATATTTTCATGGGGGGTATGTACCAGTGTACAGCGGGGGAGGGTCTAGTCATGTACAGTGGGGAAGGATATTTTCATGGGGGGTATGTACCAGTGTACAGCGGGGGAGGGTCTAATCATGTACAGTGGGGAAGGATCTTTTCATGGGGGGTATGTACCAGTGTACAGCGGGGGAGGGTGTAATCATGTACAGTGGGGAAGGATCTTTTCATGGGGGGTATGTACCAGTGTACAGCGGGGGAGGGTCTAATCATGTACAGTGGGGGGTGATCTTTTCATGGGGGGTATGTACCAGTGTACAGCGGGGGAGGGTCTAATCATGTACAGTGGGGAAGGATATTTTCATGGGGGGGTATGCACCAGTGTACAGCGGGGGAGGGTCTAACCATGACAAGCCATTCACTGCCATGGAGGACATGCCAAAAGGAAATGATATTTCTCTCTATGCAGATTTATCAGCTCTTTGTAGCATCTCCAACATACACTAATAGGGTTGCTGTGATCCTCCCTTTTATAGAAAGGGGGCGGAGTTATCCATTCCTTCCAATGATTGGCTCTTGTGACTGTAAAGACCATGCACTGTAGTGTAAGTTGTTCTTTATTTTTGCCAGGGAACCTACAAAGTTTTTGGAGAAAAGTTTGTACTCCATAAACTTCACAAATCTCTAAATCCATGATAGCAGGAAACTGGTACAAGATGGGGGAGGGGTAAATTTAGAGCTTGGCACCAATCTGATGTAAGTTTTTCATGTCATATGTTGGTGGGAATGATTTTTGGTGTCAATCTGTATAGAAAGCAATCAGGAACTTTCTAGAATTTTTCTACCAAGAAGATCAGTTTCTCCAGCTTTGTATTTTGAGCTGGTGATCGGCACAGCTTGTACGGAATGCCGTCCCCCGAGGCTCCCCTATGACAACCATGGAGACGTGTTATGAGATATATGGACATGAAATTCAGTCCGGTGGTGGATTCCCCCGAGGATTGGTGACTGTGCAGGTGACAGACATTGGTAGAAATGTGTAATGGTGATACCGTTTCCTCGCCTTGCGTCTGCTCCGCACTCACAGAGCAGCAGGTGATAATGTCAATAAAAAAAATCGTGTGATGAAGGGAAAGTATTCCGAAATTTCTGTATGTCCCAAGATGCCACAGAAATGGTTTATTTAAACCAAATGAGGTGTAAGAAAGCACAGTTCTTGGTTGGCTGCACATGAGAAGGACACGGGGAGCTCCTGGCCTCTTCAAAGATGGAGATCCATGCTTAAATAACAGATTTTAACACATTCCACGGGATGACATCATTCCGAACGCCGGCCAGAAAATGCCTCTCGAACAATTCCCATCCCATAGGGAGCCACCTGCAATGCATCTTGTTAACCCTCCCCATTCTTCTCCATCTAGATTTAGGGGCCGTTTATTTAAGGGGTGAGATGGACCTTTCATCACTTTTTCTTCATTTTCTATTTCGTCTCTTTCTCCCAAACACCTTTCTACCAATTTCTTCACCAAACGTTTGGACATTTTTCTCACAACTCCAAGACAAGACGTAATCTGGTATTTTCTCTTCAGTAGATGTTTATTGAGTTTTGTAATGAAGGCGTGCTCAGGCCAGGCTAAGCGGGGGGTGATGAGAAAATGGCGGCTGGGATGGTGGTGGTAGGTGTGGTGGTGACAGTAGAAGGTTCTCTGCAGGCATAGACGTGGGGAGAATGGGGTCTGGTGCAGTGGTCAGGTGAATTGGCATGGAAGCGCGGTGGTACGTGCACGTGTGCTGGTGTGTGTGCTGAGAGCAGGGCAGGGGGGATGTGAGGATGGGTGAGTGGGACTGTAATAGGGGTGTGCGCAGGTACCGCAGTGGTGGGAGGATTCATTGCTAGCAGCAATGTAGAATGAGCATGTCTTCGTGTGTGTGTGTGGGGGGTGGGGTGGGGGTGGAGTGGGAGAGTAGGGTAGGTGGTGTTAAAAGTTTCTTGTCGTTGCTGTACTTGTTGACTCGGATTGCCTTACCCTGCTCTTCTCTTAGGCACTTGTTACTGACTGCCCATTTCTGTTGCATTCTCATCTGCTGCCTGCCTCGACCTCTGCCTGAACACCATGTACTCTCTACCCACCATTTACACCACCTATTCTCGCCTCTGCTGCCTGCCTTGACCTCTGCCTGAACACCATGTACTCTCTACTCACCATCTACTCCGCCTATTCTGCTGCCTGCTTCGACCTCTGCCTGAACACCATGTAATCTCTACTCACTATCTACTCCGCTTATTCTCCTGCCTGCTGCCTGCCTCGACCTCTGCCTGAATACCATGTACTCTCTACCCACCATTTACACCACCTATTCTCGCCTCTGCTGCCTGCCTCGACCTCTGCCTGAACACCATGTACTCTCTACTCACCATCTACACCACCTATTCTCGCCTCTGCTGCCTGCCTTGACCTCTGCCTGAACACCATGTACTCTCTACCCACCATATACATCACCTATTCTCGCCTCTGCTGCCTGCCTCGACCTCTGCCTGAACACCATGTACTCTCTACTCACCATCTACACCACCTATTCTCGCCTCTGCTGCCTGCCTTGACCTCTGCCTGAACACCATGTACTCTCTAATCACCATCTACACCACCTATTCTCTCATCTGCTGCCTGCCTTGACCTCTGCCTGAACACCATGTATTCTCTACCCACCATTTACACCACCTATTCTTGCCTCTGCTGCCTGCCTTGACCTCTGCCTGAACACCATGTGCTCTCTACCCACCATTTACACCACCTATTCTCGCCTCTGCTGCCTGCCTTGACCTCTGCCTGAACACCATGTACTCTCTACCCACCATTTACACCACCTATTCTCCTGCCTGCTGCCTGCCTCGACCTCTGCCTGAACACCATGTACTCTCTACCCACCGTCTACACCACCTATTCTCTCATCTGCTGCCTGCCTTAACCTCTGCCTGAACACCATGAACTCTCTACTCACCATCAACTCCACCTATTCTCGCCTCTGCTGCCTGCCTCGACCTCTGCCTGAACACCATGTACTCTCTACTCACCATCTACATCACCTATTCTCTCATCTGCTGCCTGCCTCTACCTCTGCCTGAACACCATGTACTCTCTACTCACCATCTACACCACCTATTCACTCATCTGCTGCCTGCCTTGACCTCTGCCTGAACACCATGTACTCTCTATTCACCATCTACTCCACCTATTCTCGCCTCTGCTGCCTGCCTCGACCTCTGCCTGAACACCACGTACTCTCTACTCACCATCTACTCCACTTATTCTCGCCTCTGCTGCCTGCCTCGACCTCTGCCTGATCACCATGTACTCTCTACTCACCATCTACACCACCTATTCTCTCATCTGCTGCCTGCCTCGACCTCTGCCTGAACACCATGTACTCTCTACTCACCATCTACACCACCTATTCACTCATCTGCTGCCTGCCTTGACCTCTGCCTGAACACCATGTACTCTCTACTCACCATCTACTCCACCTATTCTCGCCTCTGCTGCCTGCCTCGACCTCTGCCTGAACACCATGTACTCTCTACCCACCATCTACTCCACCTATTCTCGCCTCTGCTGCCTGCCTCGACCTCTGCCTGAACATCATGTACTCTCTACTCACCATCTACACCACCTATTCACTCATCTGCTGCCTGCCTTGACCTCTGCCTGAACACCATGTACTCTCTACTCACCATCAACTCCACCTATTCTCGCCTCTGCTGCCTGCCTCGACCTCTGCCTGAACACCACGTACTCTCTACTCACCATCTACACCACCTATTCTCGCCTCTGCTGCCTGCCTCGACCTCTGCCTGAACACCATGTACTCTCTACTCACCATCTACATCACCTATTCTCTCATCTGCTGCCTGCCTCAACCTCTGCCTGAACACCATGTACTCTCTACTCACCATCTACTCCACCTATTCACTCATCTGCTGCCTGCCTTGACCTCTGCCTGAACACCATGTACTCTCTACTCACCATCTACTCCACCTATTCTCGCCTCTGCTGCCTGCCTCGACCTCTGCCTGAACACCACGTACTCTCTACTCACCATCTACTCCACTTACTCTCGCCTCTGCTGCCTGCCTCGACCTCTGCCTGAACATCATGTACTCTCTACTCACCATCTACACCACCTATTCTCTCATCTGCTGCCTGCCTCGACCTCTGCCTGAACACCATGTACTCTCTACTCACCATCTACACCACCTATTCACTCATCTGCTGCCTGCCTTGACCTCTGCCTGAACACCATGTACTCTCTACTCACCATCTACACCACCTATTCACTCATCTGCTGCCTGCCTTGACCTCTGCCTGAACACCATGTACTCTCTACTCACCATCTACTCCACCTATTCTCGCCTCTGCTGCCTGCCTCGACCTCTGCCTGAACACCACGTACTCTCTACTCACCATCTACTCCACTTACTCTCGCCTCTGCTGCCTGCCTCGACCTCTGCCTGAACACCATGTACTCTCTACTCACCATCTACACCACCTATTCTCTCATCTGCTGCCTGCCTCGACCTCTGCCTGAACACCATGTACTCTCTACTCACCATCTACACCACCTATTCACTCATCTGCTGCCTGCCTTGACCTCTGCCTGAACACCATGTACTCTCTACTCACCATCTACTCCACCTATTCTCGCCTCTGCTGCCTGCCTCGACCTCTGCCTGAACACCATGTACTCTCTACCCACCATCTACTCCACCTATTCTCGCCTCTGCTGCCTGCCTCGACCTCTGCCTGAACACCATGTACTCTCTACTCACCATCTACACCACCTATTCACTCATCTGCTGCCTGCCTTGACCTCTGCCTGAACACCATGTACTCTCTACTCACCATCTACTCCACCTATTCTCGCCTCTGCTGCCTGCCTCGACCTCTGCCTGAACACCACGTACTCTCTACTCACCATCTACTCCACTTATTCTCGCCTCTGCTGCCTGCCTCGACCTCTGCCTGAACACCATGTACTCTCTACTCACCATCTACACCACCTATTCTCTCATCTGCTGCCTGCCTCGACCTCTGCCTGAACACCATGTACTCTCTACTCACCATCTACACCACCTATTCACTCATCTGCTGCCTGCCTTGACCTCTGCCTGAACACCATGTACTCTCTACTCACCATCTACTCCACCTATTCTCGCCTCTGCTGCCTGCCTCGACCTCTGCCTGAACACCATGTACTCTCTACCCACCATCTACTCCACCTATTCTCACCTCTGCTGCCTGCCTCGACCTCTGCCTGAACACCATGTACTCTCTACTCACCATCTACACCACCTATTCTCTCATCTGCTGCCTGCCTCGACCTCTGCCTGAACACCATGTACTCTCTACTCACCATCTACACCACCTATTCACTCATCTGCTGCCTGCCTTGACCTCTGCCTGAACACCATGTACTCTCTACTCACCATCTACTCCACCTATTCTCGCCTCTGCTGCCTGCCTCGACCTCTGCCTGAACACCATGTACTCTCTACCCACCATCTACTCCACCTATTCTCGCCTCTGCTGCCTGCCTCGACCTCTGCCTGAACACCATGTACTCTCTACTCACCATCTACACCACCTATTCACTCATCTGCTGCCTGCCTTGACCTCTGCCTGAACACCATGTACTCTCTACTCACCATCTACTCCACCTATTCTCGCCTCTGCTGCCTGCCTCGACCTCTGCCTGAACACCACGTACTCTCTACTCACCATCTACACCACCTATTCTCTCATCTGCTGCCTGCCTCGACCTCTGCCTGAACACCACGTACTCTCTACTCACCATCTACACCACCTATTCACTCATCTGCTGCCTGCCTTGACCTCTGCCTGAACACCATGTACTCTCTATTCACCATCTACTCCACCTATTCTCGCCTCTGCTGCCTGCCTCGACCTCTGCCTGAACATCACGTACTCTCTACTCACCATCTACTCCACTTATTCTCGCCTCTGCTGCCTGCCTCGACCTCTGCCTGAACACCATGTACTCTCTACTCACCATCTACACCACCTATTCTCTCATCTGCTGCCTGCCTCGACCTCTGCCTGAACACCATGTACTCTCTACTCACCATCTACACCACCTATTCACTCATCTGCTGCCTGCCTTGACCTCTGCCTGAACACCATGTACTCTCTACTCACCATCTACTCCACCTATTCTCGCCTCTGCTACCTGCCTCGACCTCTGCCTGAACACCATGTACTCTCTACCCACCATCTACTCCACCTATTCTCGCCTCTGCTGCCTGCCTCGACCTCTGCCTGAACACCATGTACTCTCTACTCACCATCTACACCACCTATTCACTCATCTGCTGCCTGCCTTGACCTCTGCCTGAACACCATGTACTCTCTACTCACCATCTACTCCACCTATTCTCGCCTCTGCTGCCTGCCTCGACCTCTGCCTGAACACCATGTACTCTCTACCCACCATCTACTCCACCTATTCTCGCCTCTGCTGCCTGCCTCGACCTCTGCCTGAACACCATGTACTCTCTACTCACCATCTACACCACCTATTCACTCATCTGCTGCCTGCCTTGACCTCTGCCTGAACACCATGTACTCTCTACTCACCATCAACTCCACCTATTCTCGCCTCTGCTGCCTGCCTCGACCTCTGCCTGAACACCACGTACTCTCTACTCACCATCTACACCACCTATTCTCTCATCTGCTGCCTGCCTCGACCTCTGCCTGAACACCATGTACTCTCTACCCACCATTTACACCACCTATTCTCCTGCCTGCTGCCTGCCTCGACCTCTGCCTGAACACCACGTACTCTCTACTCACCATCTATACCACCTATTCACTCATCTGCTGCCTGCCTCGACCTCTGCCTGAACACCATGTACTCTCTACCCACCATCTACACCACCTAATCTCTTGCCTACCTCAACTTGAACTCTGACCCTCGATTATATCATATCACTGTCTCCACAGAAAAGCCATCCTGTTCCAGCAATCCCTTAGTCGGCTGATCCTGGGGGGCCACTAGAGTTACTGTCCAATCACTCCTTGTAAGAAGCTCTAGAGAAAACCAAGCTGTTACTTAGATCAAAGCAAGCAAGCCTTGGGTGTGCCTACGTCATCTGCCAGGGGTGTCAATCTGGGTGGTTTGATTGTTGGTAGATCAGAGAACAGTCGAAATTGAGGGAGTTTAGTGCCGGAAAAGTGGTGAGAGGACTTATGGCAGCCTTGATATGCTGCCTACTCCTGCCAAGCTGGTCAGGGGCACCTCCCATCTCCGAGTTCAGGACTAGGGCGGGGCACGCATACACCTGCATAGAGAAGCCATTCCGCCATCTTAGCTGCTCACAATCTCCAGACCTGAAGCCCGCACACTATATACCCAACAATGAACGATTGTCCACACTGATGGCTTTTTCAGATGCTTTACTTGAACCATGATGACCGTTACAACAACACAGCATATTGCCAGTCCTTTCCTTCTTCTTCGTTACTTAGCAAGCACTTACAAGATCCGAGGACAAATAACAAATGACAACTATCCAGTAACAGTCCTTCATTTAAGTCCCTTCCAATAGGAGTGCCTAGTCCTACCCAATTGGGTCTGTTCCTAGTTTTCTTTTGGCCTACATAGTGACTGCATCAGACCAAACCTTCCCACATGTCTTAGGGACTCCACCCCAAGAAGGTATTATATATAGGACCCACCCCAGGATTGAGGGTGCAATACTGTGCATGTGTGTGAAAGAAGAGGGAAATATTGAGGGGGCAATACTATGCATGGGTGTGGAAGAAGAGGGCAATATTGAGGGGGCAATACTATTCATGGGTGTGAAAGAAGAGGGAAATATTGAGGGGGCAATACTATGCATGGGTGTGAAAGAAGAGGGAAATATTGAGGGGGCAATACTATGCATGGGTGTGAAAGAAGAGGGAAATATTGAGGGGGCAATACTATGCATGGGTGTGAAAGAAGAGGGAAATATTGAGGGGGCAATACTATGCATGGGTGTGGAAGAAGAGGGAAATATTGAGGGGGCAATACTATTCATGGGTGTGGAAGAAGAGGGCAATATTGAGGGGACAATACTATTCATGGGTGTGGAAGAAGAGGGCAATATTGAGGGGGCAATACTATGCATGGGTGTGGAAGAAGAGGGCAATATTGAGGGGGCAATACTATTCATGGGTGTGGAAGAAGAGGGCAATATTGAGGGGGCAATACTATGCATGGGTGTGGAAGAAGAGGGCAATATTGAGGGGGCAATACTATGCATGGGTGTGGAAGAAGAGGGCAATATTGAGGGGGCAATACTATGCATGGGTGTGGAAGAAGAGGGCAATATTGAGGGGGCAATACTATGCATGGGTGTGGAAGAAGAGGGCAATATTGAGGGGGCAATACTATGCATGGGTGTGGAAGAAGAGGGCAATATTGAGGGGGCAATACTATGCATGGGTGTGGAAAAAGAGGGCAATATTGAGGGGGCAATACTATGCATGGGTGTGGAAGAAGAGGGCAATATTGAGGGAGCAATACTATTCATGGGTGTGGAAGAAAGGGGGCAATATTGAGGGGGCAATACTATTCATGGGTGTGGAAGAAGAGGGCAATATTGAGGGGGCAATACTATTCATGGGTGTGGAAGAAGAGGGCAATATTGAGGGGGCAATACTATTCATGGGTGTGGAAGAAGAGGGCAATATTGAGGGGGCAATACTATGCAAGGGTGTGGAAGAAGAGGGCAATATTGAGGGGGCAA
This sequence comes from Lithobates clamitans, assembly GCA_037952925.1. NCBI lineage: Eukaryota > Metazoa > Chordata > Amphibia > Anura > Ranidae > Lithobates > Lithobates clamitans. Next base: position 176,370 of record JBBGZY010002688.1, read on the forward strand.
TACTATGCATGGGTGTGGAAGAAGAGGGCAATATTGAGGGGGCAATACTATGCATGGGTGTGGAAGAAAGGGGGCAATAATGATGGAAGCAATGGCCATAGTTGATGGAACCACAAGCCATCTTGGAGAAGACAATGGGTTGAGTAATTATTTTTTTTAAGACTCAGCTAACATTATTTGTCATTCGCCAAATATTCTAATGGGGAAATCTTCCAATGGGGAAACAAATCCTCTCACATGGAAGAGAGTTCCTCCCAAGTCCTGTAATGGCTATAGGACAGGAAAAGGGAACTGACATAGGTTATACCTTCTCCCCCATCTCATCTTACCTACTGCATCCAAAATAAAAAGAAAGTTTTGGTTTAGTTTTAGCAGAACAATACTGTATAGAACCTCCAGCAACCTCCAATCAGAACACTGTGTGCAGCAGTTGGAGAAAGCTGGCATATGATTGGCTGCTAAAGATTTGAGCAAGAGTAATTTTGCCCAGCCAGGCACATGGTGATTGAAGCACAAAAACATGATTGAAAACCTACAATTCAAACTCTGATCTTGTAGCTGACTCAGAGGAAGACCAAAAACTTTATTAAGTGTGGTAAAGCTTGCTGTAGGAGGGAATAAACTCATCGGAACCCCAAAAGACAATTGGACATTTCCAGGAGTTATTTCTTAAAAATAATAATAGTCAGTTATAAATGCAAGGAATTCGAGGCACATGCATCCCTTTCCATAAACCATCCATCTCGTTGGCTAGAGCCAGCCCCTGGTGAGGTTGATTCCATACTTTTACATTTCAGATGGTTCATATATTCCTCTATGGGAACGTTTTTCTAAGGAGACTTTGGACGGGTCCTACTCATTATACAGCTGGGATTCTCAACATAACTATTTCCAGTTTCTATAACCAGCTGCATGTTCAGATGTGAAGATCTTCATTATGGTGATTTGGTTTCATTTAGTTGACTTGGCTCCCAGCATGTTTCCAGCAAAGACTGTCTAAGGTGGTTTACACCTTCCAGGTATTCCAGCTAAAAAGTGGACATCTCCACCCATAATATCTTTGGGGGGGGGGGGGGGGGGTACTGCCTGTTAGTCATTGTGTTATTGCAGTCTGGAGCTCCTGACATTGGTTTGCATTGGAGGTTCCTCTAGTATCCTTTACAGGTTAAAGAATGTGAAAGGTATACTTTTATTTCCATAGTCCACAGAAGGACTTAACCAAAATATAGTATGGGGGGGGGGGGGCAGTGGAAATTCTGTTACGCTGTCTTTACTATAATTGCTAGCAGCTTTTCACGTCAGCACTTCTATAGAGATGTCTGAAATACTCCGTCTATTATTCCTCCAATAATCTTCTCTATTTAGCCATACCTGAAGCGCGACATGATTCTCAATGGACATTTCTATCCAGAACTCTTTGGGCTTTATATCTTTTATCCTATAGCATTTATTTATTCCGGGTGAGTAATTTATTCAAATTGTTTAATTAACATCAATATGGGATTTAATCCCAAATGGTCCTAATCCCAAGTGATCATAGTCCCAAGTGATCGTAATCCCAAGTGATCGTAATCCCAAATGGTCCTAATCCCAAGTGATCATAGTCCCAAGTGATCGTAATCCCAAATGGTCCTAATCCCAAGTGATCGTAATCCCAAATGGTCGTAATCCCAAATGGTCGTAATCCCAAATGGTCATAATCCCAAGTGATCGTAATCCTAAATGGTCCTAATCACAAGTGATCGTAATCCCAAATGATCGTAATCCCAAGTGGATTTGAAGAGATATGGAACTTGGAAGGTTTGCTATATACTGCTTCTAGTTATTAGAGGTGGAAATAAATGGATTTAATGCCTGGTGTATGAGGAAGATTCGGCCACATTTGTATTAAGCAATTTAATTGATATTTTGGTTGTTCTCCAAGCTTCATTTACTGAAATCTCACTTCGACAGTCCACTTTTTGTTTTTTAACTTCTAACTTTTCCCACACATTTTTCACATCTGTTTTTGTTTTTAATGTTTTATGCCCATCTTTCCTAGATACAATATGAGTCTTATCTGTACATGGGACACCAGATAGGGCACCCAATGTTCAATGCCAAAAATTAAAAAAATGTACCAATACTCATTGTCATTGTCCTTTCCTGGTGATAACCATAAAGTGATCTTCCTGCGATTGAGTGCTGGGTACAGGGATGTGTGGTGCAGTAACCCTTATAGGTAGAATGTCAATGGCCTTGCTGCCCTCCCCACAACAATGGGTGTTTGTTTCTGGAACTCTCTGCTATATGTTTCTGGTGATAACCATGGCAGAATTCATGTGTAAGTGTCCCCGCTCCAAACTATCCTCAAGACTAGTGAGATCAGACATAGTACCCTCATCCTTCCAACAGAATAGACCTAGAGGGTGGGATATAGCCGCCTCCTGAGGAAGCCCAATCACAGGCGTAACACTTATAGGAGGGAGGAGCCGAGCTTAAGATACAGATTAAGAGCTTGAACTGTTTTTATGTCTTGTAAGTGTTTTAATACAGGGGGGAGGGGAGTGTGAATAAAGGAAAATAGAGAGCACGATGGCTCTGCTTTGTTGTTTTATGTGATCTATATTCTGAGATATCTGAGCAATATAGAGGAGAAAGGAGAAGTGTGAGGCTGGAACAAGGGATGAAGCTAAAACAGAGCTACCTTGGAGAGAGTGTGACAAACGATTTTATGACCAATTTTTGTGGTCTTATAAGGAGATGAGCGGGTTGGCTTGGCCACAGGGTGGGGGCACATACGGCACACATGGCACACACGGCACATGAGGAAGAGTGAAGACAATATTTGTGTATCACGCGTCACACGGGTATTGAAGTTTGAAATACACAAGTTGTTGGGCCTGGCACAGATTTGGTTTGTCATATATAGTTGGAGACTACACGGATTTTGCATGTGGATCTCTATAAGGGAGGTGTTGTGAATGATACACTTTGTACAGGAATAATACATCACACATTGGAAGTATTACATCATTTAGGAGTGGTTGGGCAGATCGCACTTTACTTTAGTAAACAAGTCTTGTGAGTTTCCATTTTCAGCTGAGAATAAGTGTTTGGAGGCCATTTCAATACTTGCAAGAGGTTGGTACTTTTATGCTTATCAAAGCAGGTAGAAAAATAATCATTTGAAAAACACACAAATTGCAAAGAGCTAAATTGTCAGGGTGGACTTTCTGGCCATTAGCAGGTGCTCCTCAGCCCAACCTTTACATTTAGGCCTCAATCCACCTGCTGAACCCAGCCAAGAACGTCTAGAGTTACATCCTTGGAGCGGCACTACAAAGTAAATGAACGTCTCAATTCCCAGATAAAAAGAAAGGACTGGGGTGACAGAAGCAGCTTTTACTCCCATGAATGTTATCAGCCTTTTTATCAAGCTGAACTGTTTGGACGGGTCCTATTACATTTCCATCTTGGTAATTAAAACAGGATCATTGGATTTAATCAGTGTTTTCCTAACCCGTCCATTGCCACAAAGCCAAAGTTGTGTAATCCTTTATGTTAATCTTTTGTGAATCTTTCTCTGCTCGTCCAGAACAAGGCCTGCATTCAATCAGGTCATATTGATGGCAACCTGAATGATGGTAACTGTGTATGGCACCCACCCAGGTATTACCCCCCAATCTTCAATATTCTGGATAAATAATGTTTTCTGTTGGAAGTTGGAACTGTAGATATTTAGCACCTCAATAACCGCTAAGCAAAAGGAAGTTTGGGGTTGGCTTAGCCCGGTGAAGAATAAATGTAATATCTAATGTTCTTTTATCTCAAGGGCGTTTCTAGATGAATAGCATCGATAGTCAGACTGACTTAAAAACAAAGTGTGAGTTTATTGTTGGCATCATAAATATAATGTAAAAAGTATAATAGTTCAGTTCAATGTAGGTAAAAATATATGAAATAGAATAAATAGTCATAAAGCTGTAATAAGCTTATAAAAGCATGTGTGCTTCATGGCTGCTGCCTTCTGTCTCCATGCTGTCATCTGTAGCCCAAAAAGAAGCAGGAAATGACGCTCTTATGCCGCGTACACACGAGCGAAATGTCCGGCAGAAAAAGTCCGACGGGAGCTTTTCATTGTATATTCCGATCGTGTGTAGGCCCCATCGGACTTTTTACGTTGAAAATTCTGACGGACCTAGAAAGAGAACATGTTCTAAATTTTTCCCAATTCCTATCGGGAAAACCGATCGTCTGTATACTGTTCCGATGTACCAAGAACGACGCATGCTCTGAAGCAAGTACGAGACGGAAGCTATTGGCTACTGGCTATTGAACTTCCTTTTTCTAGTCCCGTCCTACGTGTTGTACGCCACCTCGTTCTGGACGGTCGGAATTTGGTGTGATCGTGTGTATGCAAGACAGCTTGAGCGGAGTTCCACCGGACCTCCGTCGGAAAAACCTTCAGCATTTATTCAGACGAGAAAACTGGTCGTGTGTACAGGGCATTAGACTTCTGGAGGAATTCAGATGTTCCAACGTGTCAAAGGGTCTTCATGATTAGACTTCTGGAGGAATTCAGATGTTCCAACTTGTCAAAGGGTCTTCATGATTAGACTTCTGTGAGAACTCAGCTGTTCCAACTTGTCAAAGGGTCTTCATGTGAACATATCAGTGTCATCTCTTCTAGTGGATGTGTGTCTGTCCGACCTTCAATATCGAAGCGTTGGCTTTATATGTTACATGTAAACGTCATAACCTCACAAATACTTAGAACCTTGTATGGCACAAACTCATTTCTGCTAACTTCAGCAATATGCTATACAAAAGGAGATACTAACTCAGAGAGTCATATATGGAGTGTGATTGACAGGCCCACATGTAAGACGTGTAGTAATGTGCTGATCATGTAATGTTATATAACCAAACATCTACTAATATGAACACATATTACCAACTTTAACTACATTAAGTAACTATATACTAAGACTTATTAATATGACTGAGACTAAACTAAACTAACAGGATATAAACAAATATGTATTATTCCTCTAACGACATAAATACTGGTCTATTCTGGACCTCCCTTGACATTCTTTTTTTTTTCAAATCTTTTATTTATTTCAAGAGTCATGAAACACAAAACACATCATCTTCAAGTACATGGAAGAGGATCATTATCATACAATGAGGCACCACAGAAATGTTGAGGTGCAGTCAGATGTGACATGACGGACATACCGTCTGCTCTCAACATGTAAATGAAACCCCTTACAGGGTCCGATAAAATGTAACTGTAAGCCTCTAATAGTCATGTGATGATTATTTCCTCTGGTGGTAGCATTATGTAATGGGTGTCTTCGCGTTCCCCGCCCCATTTTTTCAAAAGTGTTATATATAGTAAGACCAAAATCTATAGGGGAATTATAGAATGGGTAAGGAGGGTAAGAAAGAGGGGGGGAAGAGAGGAGTAGCAAAGATAGTTAAGGTATCCCCAGCGATGTGGGGGAGAGGGGAGGGGGAAGGTGGGCTGGGACGGGTGAGGGGAGGGGTCCCGGGGGGAGGGGGGCAGTGAATGCTCGTCTCTCAAGTTGCAATATCAGCCGGAAAGAGTCGGCAAATAGCCGCCACCGACCGTTTCGTAGCTGTATTAGGTGGATTGATCTGCCGTGTTGCTGTCAAAGAGGGCACGCCCCTCGTCAGAGTAGAAAAACATATTCCACAGTGTCCATGTCTTAGTGTATTGTTCACTTTGGTGGCGGGCTGTGAGGATGAGGATGAGTGATAGGCCTATGGATGGAGGTTGTGAGGATTTCCGGCATAGAGGGATGGACGTCTTGGCCGCATCGAGGAGATGGCAGATTATGGATTTTTTGTAAACTTTACTAGAGGTGTTGGAGGTGCGGAGAAGGAAGAGGGCAGCATCATTCTGGATAGTCCGTTCTGTGAATTTCTGGGCAACTTGTCGGATTGTCTTCCAGAACTGCTCCAGTTTAGGGCAGGTCCAGAAGATATGGAGAATTGTCCCCCTATCTGCCTGACATCTCCAGCAACAATCCGAGGAGGAGGGGAAGATCTTTTGCAGTTTTGCGGGGTGTTGTACCATCTGGTGACTATCTTAAATTTTGTCTCCTGTATCCTAGTACATATGGAGGACTTATAGGTAGAGTAGAGGATATTTTGCCTTTGCCGGGGCGAGAGCTTACTCTTGATATCATTCTTCCATGCACCAAGGCATGGTGACTGGTGGTTGTCAGGGGGCATAATCAGTAGCTGGTAGGCGGCTGATAGAATGTGGGGCATGGTACCTTCCTCTGAGGGTATATGGATGGGCAGGGCTTGTAGGAGGTACAAGAACTTTGGGAGGATGTTTATCTTAAGAATGTTTCATCTGCTGAACCACGAGTGGGGTCCAGTGTGCCAATTGTTGAGTAGTTCTCGGATGGTTTTCAGTAAGGGTGGGAAGTTCAGGGCAAATATTTGAGACTGTTTTGTGGTATGTAGGTGCCTAAGTATCTCAGGGCTGTAGTCGTCCGTTTCAATGTAATGCTTGCCTGGAGATGTGTTATGCCCCCCCTTGACATTCTATACCAGATACGTGATATGTCACCATAATACATACACCACTTCTAGCAATACTCAGCTTTACATGAAGAATCATATCAAATCAATTGATCGAGGTCATTCACTTAAACTTTATTCACTATGATTAATCATAAATCCAAAAATATTTTGCAAGCTTGCCATATATATAATATAACCCCTATAAGTGCCAAATTCTGAATTTGGAATAATATTCTAACACCCGGGGGGGGTCACCAATCAGTAGATCGCAGACAGGTGAATGGTAGATGGTGGCCTGGGCTTGCTGCCATCCCAGAGCATCAAACAGAGTGCAATGCAGAGGGACTACTTGTAAAGTTGGAGGTGTAGCAGAGAGAAGGAGCTGCAAAATTGGATGGCTCCCCTGTAGTGCCGGATCCTGTCCCATGTGGGGTGATACCAACTCCACCTCTTATCCCGGCTAGTGGTGCCTCCAGCAGGAAAGAAGAGATCTTTAGGTCAGTGTGAAGGAATACACCGGACATTATAGTATCGAGCTGCTTTCACACACCGCGGGTGCAGTGCAGCTTTCCTGCGGGATTGCTGCACTTATCCATAGACTTCTATTCTATCCTGTGGGATCCCATGTGCCGGTATGACTCTCCCATGTGCCGGTATGACTCTCTCATGTGCCGGTATGACTCTCCCATGTGCCGGTATGACTTTCCCATGTGCCGGTATGACTCTCTCATGTGCCGGTATGATTCTCCCATGTGCCGGTATGACTCTCCCATGTGTCGGTATGACTCTCTCATGTGCCGGTATGACTCTCCCATGTGCCGATATGACTCTCCCATGTGCTGGTATGACTCTCCCATGTGCCGGTATGACTCTCCCCACACTTATCGCTATATTTGCAGTCTGACTGCATTACAGTATATAAACAAGAGTCGAAGTTGGGGGTTCAAATGATAAAAACATTGTTATATTTTTTCATGTTTTTGTCCATTTGTCAGTTTATAATAAAAAAAAATATTAAAGCATCGTACCAAAATAAATCCTTATACATTACTTACATAGTCAGGTTGAAAAAAGACACAAGTCTATCCAGTTCAACCAAAAAATATGTTGTTAAAAAAATTCTAAAAACGATATTGATAGATAAATTCATCATTGTTCTAATTACCGGACTCTGCTTGTGATGGCCTGGGCATCAAGGATCAATGTACTCTGGTCATGAAAGGGTTAAACATAATATGTGTTCATTCTGATGGAAAAAAACAAAAGAGTTATGAGGACGATCCATGGAGAACAAAGGGTCACCTTTCCCGACACGGTGATCATCAAGATAAACATTTTCTTTCCATAAAGCCGTGAGGTTTTTTTCTGAAAGTCTTTCCATTGAATTTCCATTGCTCCCTCATTACCCACCAGACACAAATCCCACTCCCTGTGAAATGCTCTTACAATTAGATACGGCTTATTTACTGTCTCACTCGGAAAGTTCACTATCACTGATCTGCTTGGAAAGTTTTTGTTGACAGTTCTAAGCACCTATCTAACCCATTTCACCAACAGCTTCTGTCTTAGTTTAGTCATGTTGTAAACACCACAATCCCGAAATCTTTCCTGTCAAGAATTCATGAGATGTATGAGATACTTTGCAAAACATTCTTCGTACTGAATTTGTGACAAGGAAACAGCAATTTCCTATTAGGGTTCTCCTGCTATCCAATGACATACAGTAGATGTTGTCCATTGATATCCCTGGATTCCACCCCGCTGTCAGGGAGTTGATTGGACCAGTTGGAAAGCCATACATATTGGTTTTGTTCCCCTACTGATAAGCCATTGTACTTGCCACTTTCCCCCCACCCCCGCTTCAGCCTGGCCAACTTTAGAGGCCTGTGCAGCTTTTTTCAGCTTCTTTTCCCAGCCGGTAGATCCACAAACCGTCATCAATCGTTGTGTGGAGGGAAAGGAAGTGTAATGGACATGTGCAAAGGAAAGAGATCTCATTCAGACAACCAGGTTCTCTTTATTTCATGAAAGTAACTTGATTTTCACTCAGGTTGCCATCTCTGCACCTGGCACAGTCATTGGACTGGTAGAACAAGTGATACAAGAATTTCTATTTTCAGAGCCTCGGTTAGAGGTAAAGCTTCATGAATGATCCATCCATTGCATTTTCTACATCCGTTGCCTCTTCTCCCGCCGTTGCTTCTTCTCCAGGCATTGCCTCTTCTCCAACCATTGCCTCTTCTTCATCCATTGCATTTTCTACATCTGTTGCCTCTTCTCCAACCATTGCTGTTTCTCCAGCCATTACTTCTTTTCCACCCATTGCCTCTTCTCCAGCCATTGTCTCTTCTCCCTTCATTGCCTCTTCTCCAGCCATTGCTTCTTCTCCAGCCATTGCCTTGTCTCCAGCCATTGCCTCTTCTCCAGCCATTGCCTCTTCTCCATCCATTGCATTTTCTACATCCGTTGCCTCTTCTCCAGCCATTGCTTCTTCTCCAGCCATTGCCTTGTCTCCAGCCATTGCCTCTTCTCCAACCATTGCCTCTTCTTCATCCATTGCATTTTCTACATCTGTTGCCTCTTCTCCAACCATTGCCTCTTCTCCATCCATTGCATTTTCTACATCCGTTGCCTCTTCTCCAGCCATTGCTTCTTCTCCAGGCATTGCCTCTTCTCCAACCATTGCCTCTTCTTCATCCATTGCATTTTCTACATCTGTTGCCTCTTCTCCAACCATTGCCTCTTCTCCATCCATTGCATTTTCTACATCCGTTGCCTCTTCTCCAGCCATTGCTTCTTCTCCAGGCATTGCCTCTTCTCCAGCCATTGCCTCTTCTCCAGCCATTGCCTCTTCTCCAGCCATTACCTCTTCTCCAGCCATTGCCTCTTCTCCATCCATTGCCGTTTCTCCAGCCATTGCCTCTTCTCCAGCCATTGCCGTTTCTCCAGCCATTGCTTCTTTTCCACCTATTGCCTCTTCTCCAGACATTGTTATTTCTCCAGCCATTGTCGTTTCTCCAGCCATTGCTTCTTCTCCAGCCATTGCTTCTTCTCCAGCCATTCTCATTTCTCCAGCCATTGCTTCTTCTCCAGCCATTGTCTCTTCTCCCTTCATTGCCTCTTCTCCCTTCATTGCCTCTTCTCCAGCCATTGCCTCTTCTCCAGCCATTACCTCTTCTCCAGCCATTGCCATTTCTCCAGCCATTGCCTTTTCTCCCTCTCACATGTATAAATGAAGTACAGCCATGCTTTTTTTTACCTGATAAATATGTTACCTGATAAATTGGAGGAGAGAAGCCACCCGGCAGACATTTGCACCTTACATGCAGCAGTCAAATGATCTGCTCCAGTAGAGCAATGCTAAAAGTATTGTCACTGCACTGGAATTGGTGGAGAAGAGCCCACTCTCTCCCATATAAAACTTTAATCAACCGAAAACAATATCTGGGATGCTAATGGTCATGAGTATGGCCAGGATGGAGACTTTTAGCCAGCAGATTTTATGATTTCAAAAAAAGAATTCTGGCCTAGTAAAAGCATCACAGCCTTCCTTCCGAAGGTTCACCTGCCATGTTCCAGTTTACAAAAATGTCATCCTGGAGATGTTCGACTGCGTCTATGGCCAATAAGGAACCAAAGGTTTTTCTTTGTACCCAGACAGCCTGATGAAGACAGCAGGTCACCAGCTGAAGCTCTTTGACAAATCAGATGCATCGATATATAAAACTGAGCTATGAATGATGCCACTCTCCTTGTTTCTTTAGAGCACATGACAAGCAGGAGCAGGTTTTCCTCCATGTTTCTGTCAGTATCCTGGTATGAAGTACATTAAGTGTCACCCCAAATGTTCCGCCATAACCATGGAAGGCACCCATGTTACTGCTTCTAGCCACATCGCTATATATCCTCATCCTTCAATTAAACAGCACCTGGGGATTGATCACAGCAGTTGACATGAGGACTGATCTAGATAATGAGTTAGTTGGCTAAGCTGTAAACACTTAATGGATTGCCTATTATAAGTGATGTTCTATGATGGAAGGAATCTGCAGCACATGTGTGATATGTGGAAAATAAGGTATGCGTGTGTGTCCAGCATATGTCAAGATCCATCAATGGTCTGATTATTTCCTAACCAGCAGCCAAAACGCAACTTGTAAAGGTTTCACGGTGTACAGATGGAAGTGAAGACCTGATTTCAACAGAAGTTTGCTCTCCTAACCCTCACACCTAAAATGTTCAGAAGAAATGATTTTATAGAAAGTAATAGAATGCAAACTATAAAAGAATATGCAAAAGATATCTTCTGACTGAGGCTTTGGTGCCACTGAGTGTAAAGGAATGTGCCGGAAAGTGTAATAATACTGCACTACATAAATATACATGGCCAAATTTGACATCATTTTCTTTTGTTAACATCAGTTTACATGAAAAATCTATTTTCTTTGGACTGGTGAAATGTCTGGAGACCCGGCACTTTTCTCATCAGGTTTTTGAACTTGAATTTTAATATTCAGTGCACTGTATCATGGTAAGATAAGTAAAATAAATACCCATAGTCATAGCAGAGCATCAACATTCGTATAGAAAAGGGGTCTCCAAACCTCCTAAACAAGGGCCAGTTCACTGTCCTTCAGATTTTAAGGGGGCCACACTGTGGCCAGGGGGGGTAGAAAAGGTCCTGACGTCAGTGGAAAAAATAATGCCCCATTTTTTTTTCATTGAGAGTAATTGCGCCCCATTATTGGTGCAAGTGGGAGGAATTGTGACCCATCATTGATGTCATTGGGAGGAATTGTGACCCATCATTGATATCATTGGGAGGAATTGTGACCCATCATTGATGTCATTGGGCCCCATTGTTGGTGTCATTGGGAGGAATTGTGTCCCCTTCATTGGTGTAAGTGGGAGGAATTGTGACCCATCATTGATGTCATTGGACCCCATTGTTGGTGTCATTGGGAGGAATTGTGTCCCCTTCATTGGTGTAAGTGGGAGGAATTGTGACCCATCATTGATGTCATTGGACCCCATTGTTGATGTCATTGGGAGGAAATGTGCCCCCTTTATTGGTGTCATTCGGGGGGGGATTATGCCCCATTGTTGGTATTAGTGGATGAAATAGTGCCCCAAGGGTCCGATAAAAGCAGGCAAAGGGCCACATCTGGCTCCTGGGGCACAGTTTGGAGACCTTTGGTTTAGAAAGTCCTAGATGCTGGAACATTATAAGTGTCCTTTAGACAGAAGATGTAAGACTGTCAGTACATAAAGATGGTCCATCAAGTCTGCCCCTCGGTCTGGATATAGATCTGTGTTTGTCACAAGCATGTTTGAATTCTTTTCATGTAGACTGTACCTCTGCCGGACGTCTACTCCAAGCATCCACTACTCTTTATGTAAAATCACTGTAACAGAGGGGGGAGCCCTCCGATGACCAGACAGACGAAACTTGGTGTCCCACATTTAAAAAAGTAATTTAAACTTTTTTTTTTTTAAGTAGGTATAGAGGACTTTTTAGGCACCCAAGAAAGAAACATAAAAGATAATAATATAATAATAATAATATTATATAATAATATTATAAAAGATATTTTACAAATATAATTGCAAAGACCATAAAAACGATTAGAAATATGGCTGATCATGAAGTGTTGGGTCTAAGATGGACCATGAAGGACGTCACAATACATGCACAGAATATACTGATTTTCACATTGTAACCCTGTAAATCAATGGTGGGTACACCCAGCCATCAAAATGAACCACTACTGCATGGAAAAAACAATATAAACATTGCGGGTCCACTGACTAATCAGCACAGAAGTACAGATACAAAGGGGATGAAGCAACATCATGTCATAGGAGATGAATGTTACATGATGGACACCCAATGGAGGATCACAGTAAATACTAAGGCCTAACATGTTTCAATTACACGTGTTCTTCCTCAGGGGTAGATAAGTGGAAATTCATCTACAAGAAAACATAATATTAACAACGGAATCAAACTGAATTCTATAAATCCCCATATGATGGTGATATAACCCTGCACAGGTCACCCACCATAGACCACAAAACTATCCCCATAAACCATCTCAGCTTCACTTAGAATAAACAGGGTGAGCAACCTTTGTTTGGGGTGTCGTTAAGATAGCACTGACACTGCAGATTGGAAGGGGGGTGTGATTTAAATGAGGTGCATGAAATGTGCGTGGATTGAGGGTTTCCCGCATTGTAGTGTCTCCTAAGCAGTAGTGTGTTTTTCCTCTGTCAGTGGAGGAAGGTGTGGAGGAAGGTGTGCAATTACACACCACTTCACCCCCGCTCAGATGTGAACCTAGCCGAAAGAGAAGTCAGTCTATTCAATGCTGGTCACTTTTCAGTTGATTGCTTTTTGTTTTTTATTCTGTGATTAATTGGTGACCCCTCTAGTGATATAAAGATCTATATAGAGGAATCAGGACCTCCCTCCTCCTGCTGGTGACCCCTCTAGTGATATAAAGATCTATATAGAGGAATCAGGACCTCCTTCCTCCTGCTGGTGATCCCTCTAGTGATATAAAGATCTATATAGAGGAATCAGGACCTCCTTCCTCCCGCTGGTGATCCCTCTAGTGATATAAAGATCTATATGGAGGAATCAGGACCTCCTTCCTCCTGCTGGTGACCTCTCTAGTGATATAAAGATCTATATAGAGGAATCAGGACCTCCTTCCTCCTGCCGGTGATCCCTCTAGTGATATAAAGGTCTATATAGAGGAATCAGGACCTCCTTCCTCCCGCTGGTGATCCCTCTAGTGATATAAAGATCTATATAGAGGAATCAGGACCCCCTTCCTCCTGCTGGTGACCCCTCTAGTGATATGAAGATCTATATAGAGGAATCAGGACCTCCTTCCTCCTGCTGGTGACCCCTCTAGTGATATAAGGATCTATATAGAGGAATCAGGACCCCCTTCCTCCTGCTGGTGATCCCTCTAGTGATATGAAGATCTATATAGAGGAATCAGGACCTCCTTCCCCCTGCTGGTGACCCCTCTAGTGATATAAAGATCTATATAGAGGAATCAGGACCACCTTCCTCCTGCTGGTGACCCCTCTAGTGATATGAAGATCTATATAGAGGAATCAGGACCCCCTTCCTCCCGCTGGTGACCCCTCTAGTGATATAAAGATCTATATAGAGGAATCAGGACCACCTTCCTCCTGCTGGTGACCCCTCTAGTGATATAAAGATCTATATAGAGAAATCAGGACCTCCTTCCTCCTCCTGGTGACCCCTCTAGTCATATAAAGTTCTCTTTAGAGGAATCAGGACCTCCTTCCTCCTCCTGGTGACCCCTCTAGTGATATGAAGATCTATATAGCGGAATCAGGACCTCCTTCCTCCTGCTGGTGACCCCTCTAGTGATATAAAGATCTATATAGAGGGATCAGGACCTCCTTCCTCCTGCTGGTGACCCCTCTAGTGATATAAAGATCTATATAGAGGAATCAGGACCTCCTTCCTCCTCATGGTGACCCCTCTAGTGATATAAAGATCTATATAGAGGAATCAGGACCTCCTTCCTCCTGCTGGTGACCCCTCTAGTGATATAAAGATCTATATAGAGGAATCAGGACCTCCTTCCTCCTCATGGTGACCCCTCTAGTGATATAAAGATCTATATAGAGGAATCAGGACCTCCTTCCTCCTCATGGTGACCCCTCTAGTGATATAAAGATCTATATAGAGGAATCAGGACCTCCTTCCTCCTGCTGGTGATCCCTCTAGTGATATAAAGATCTATATAGAGGAATCAGGACCTCCTTCCTCCTGCTGGTGATCCCTCTAGTGATATAAAGATCTATATAGAGAAATCAGGACCTCCTTCCTCCCGCTGGTGATCCCTCTAGTGATATAAAGATCTATATAGAGGAATCGGGACCTCCTTCCTCCTGCTGGTGATCCCTCTAGTGATATAAAGATCTATATAGAGGAATCAGGACCTCCTTCCTCCTGCTGGTGACCCCTCTAGTGATATAAAGATCTATATAGAGGAATCAGGACCTCCTTCCTCCTGCTGGTGACCCCTCTAGTGATATAAAGATCTATATAGAGGAATCAGGACCTCCTTCCTCCTGCTGGTGACCCCTCTAGTGATATAAAGATCTATATAGAGGAATCAGGACCTCCTTCCTCCCGCTGGTGACCCCTCTAGTGATATAAAGATCTATATAGAGGAATCAGGACCTCCTTCCCCCTGCTGGTGACCCCTCTAGTGATATAAAGATCTATATAGAGGAATCAGGACCTCCATCCTCCTGCTGGTGACCCCTCTAGTGATATAAAGATCTATATAGAGAAATCAGGACCTCCTTCCTCCTGGTGACTCCTCTAGTGATATAAAGATCTATATAGAGGAATCAGGACCTCCTTCCTCCTGCTGGTGATCCCTCTAGTGATATAAAGATCTATATAGAGGAATCAGGACCTCCTTCCTCCTGCTGGTGACCCCTCTAGTGATATAAAGATCTATATAGCGGAATCAGGACCTCCTTCCCCCTGCTGGTGACCCCTCTAGTGATATAAAGATCTATATAGAGGAATCAGGACCTCCTTCCTCCTGCTGGTGATCCCTCTAGTGATATAAAGATCTATATAGAGGAATCGGGACCTCCTTCCTCCTGCTGGTGACCCCTCTAGTGATATAAAGATCTATATAGAGGAATCAGGACCTCCTTCCTCCTGCTGGTGATACCTCTAGTGATATAAAGATCTATATAGAGGAATCAGGACCTCCTTCCCCCTGCTGGTGACCCCTCTAGTGATATAAAGATCTATATAGAGGAATCAGGACCCCCTTCCTCCTGCTGGTGACCCCTCCAGTGATATAAAGATCTATATAGAGAAATCAGGACCTCCTTCCTCCTGGTGACTCCTCTAGTGATATAAAGATCTATATAGAGGAATCAGGACCTCCTTCCTCCTGCTGGTGATCCCTCTAGTGATATAAAGATCTATATAGAGGAATCAGGACCTCCTTCCTCCTGCTGGTGACCCCTCTAGTGATATAAAGATCTATATAGCGGAATCAGGACCTCCTTCCCCCTGCTGGTGACCCCTCTAGTGATATAAAGATCTATATAGAGGAATCAGGACCTCCTTCCTCCTGCTGGTGATCCCTCTAGTGATATAAAGATCTATATAGAGGAATCAGGACCTCCTTCTTCCTGCTGGTGACCCCTCTAGTGATATAAAGATCTATATAGAGGAATCAGGACCTCCTTCCTCCTGCTGGTGACCCCTCTAGTGATATAAAGATCTATATAGAAGAATCAGGACCTCCTTCCTGCTGGTGACCCCTCTAGTGATATAAAGATCTATATAGAGGAATCAGGACCTCCTTCCTCCTGCTGGTGGTCCCTCTAGTGATATGAAGATCTATATAGAGGAATCAGGACCTCCTTCCCCCTGTTGGTGACCCCTCTAGTGATATAAAGATCTATATAGAGGAATCAGGACCCCCTTCCTCCTGCCGGAGGTCGTCACTCTTACTTGTAGGTCCTGAAAAACCGCAGGCAGCTTTGGGCTGTGATCCTTATGCTCCCCACAAATGTAGTAGAATGGCAGCACATGTTTGGTTCCTCTTCCCAAGCCGAGCACAAGGCCCCCCTTTGGTGATGGTGAAGAGGAAGTGACTGGTTGGACCAGAATGGAGACCGCACAGAAAACTGCTTGTAAATGTTCTTTATTTTACAGCAGCAGCAAGTATTTGGTGTCAGGTCCTCTTTACAATGTTGTGGTCAGTGGTGAGAAAACATAAAATAAGAAATATATATAGGTGTATTATTCTGCAGAGGATGCATGTTCTTTGCCATCCTGATCATGTTTTGTATTATTGGATGCATGTTCTTTATATTCTTCCCATGTTTTATATTATTGTTCTTTATATTCTTCCCATGTTTTATATTATTGTTCTTTATATTCTTCCCATGTTTTATATTATTGCTCTTTATATTCTTCTCATGTTTTGTATTATTGTTCTTTATATTCTTCTCATGTTTTGTATTATTGGATGCATGTTCTTTATATTCTTCTCATGTTTTGTATTATTGGATGCATGTTCTTTATATTCTTCCCATGTTTTATATTATTGTTCTTTATATTCTGATCATGTTTTGTATTATTGGATGCATGTTCTTTATATTCTTCCCATGTTTTATATTATTGTTCTTTATATTCTGATCATGTTTTGTATTATTGGATGCATGTTCTTGCAGGTTGCAGTTGGCGGGGGAGGGGGGGGGTCCTAT